>CM045919.1:1555183-1894419 GCA_025169955.1 Salix arbutifolia | reverse complement strand
TATTTGTACCGCAAATGGTAGTACGTCTTTGATTACCGGAGCAGGATCTGTAATCTTGAATAATTCCCTCACCCTTGATACCGTTCTTGTTGTTCCATCACTCGAATACAACCTACTTGTCGATTAGCCAAATTACTTCTACCCTTTCCTGCACTGTAACATTTTGGCCTTTCTTTTGTGTGTTTCAAGACATTCTGACCTGGAAGATTCTTGGTTATGGTGTTAGACGGGATAATCTTTATTATCTAGAGTTAACCGAAAAAAGGGGGGGAAACTCAGTCAGACACATCAGGCAAACAGTAAGGACAAAGCTGAAGCACTCGTATGGTTATGGCATCGAAGGCTCGGACATCTATCTTTTGGGTATCTTAAGAAATTAAAACCACTTATGTTCTCAAATATCAGTAATTTAGAGTTTAAATGTGAAATTTGTGAACTGGCCAAAAGCCACCGTATCCCTTATTTACCAAGTTTGAATAAAAGCTCAGAACCGTTTGCAGTTATTCATTCTGATGTTTGGGGTCCTGCAAAGGTCCTGTCATTTTCACATGCTCGTTATTTTGTTACATTTATTGATGAGTGTACTCGAATGACTTGGATTTCTCTCCTTCAGAATAAGAGCGATGTAAGTACAGCTTTTCAGGAATTTCATAAAATGGTGATAAACCAATACCAGAGGCCGATTCGTACACTGCAATCAGATAATGGTACAGAGTTTGTGGATAAAATTTTAGGTACATTCTTGGGCAAACCATGGAATTCGACACCAAACTTCATGCACCTACACTCCACAGCAAAATGGGCTAGCTGAGCGAAAAAATAGACAGATTATGGAAGTCGTCCGCGCCTCATTATTCGGCATGAATATGCCCAAGTTTTATTGGGGTGAAGCAGTAAAATCAGCAGCCTACTTGATCAATCGCACACCATCCAGTGTTATCCATTTTCAAACTCCTCAACAAAAGATGGAATCCTTGCTATTCATCCCTCATTTACCGAACCTGGAACCGAGAATTTTTGGATGTACAGTCTATATTTACATACCTAAGGTTCTGCGGAATAAACTGGACCCGTGTGCGAAGAAGTGTGTTTTTGTTGGATACTCAGAATTTCAGAAAGGGTACCGGTGTTATGATCCTCTACACCCAAAGTTACATGTGACCTTGGATACCTCCTTTCATGAAATGGAACCCTATTACTTAGGGGGAGCTTCTGGATCATCTCTTCAGGGGGAGAGAAACAAGGAAGAGAATGACGATCTATTTGAAGTAGAGGAAAATGGAAGAATGGTTGAGAATTGTTCAGACGAAACAAGGGAAAATAATGTAGCTCCTCGCGACAGTGAGGATTTGGAACCTTGCATTGATCAGAATCTCCCGAGCAATAACCCCCCTTTATCATCAGAGTTGCAAATGTCTACACCATTAACCGAAGAATCAACCTAGAATGTCCTTCCTCAGGTAAATCAAAATCCTATCCTTCCTATTTTTGATAACGAAATTCCTGTTATTATTGACAATAGAGCAAATAAATATCCGCAGAGGTCAAATAGAGGAGTCCCGAAAAAACAATATGAACCTGATCTGAAAAATAAGACTAAATACTCAATCAGTGATTATGTCTCTTCCCATAGGTTGTCAAGTTCGTATGCATTAACTGTTAATCAATTATCTACTGTATCTATTCCTAGTAATGTACAGGATGCATTAGCAGATCCAAAGTGGACGGTGGCAATAAACGAAGAACTAGAAGCACTCCAAAAGAATAACACTTGGGAGTTGTGTCCACTACTCGAGGGGAAGAAGACCGTTAGATGCAAATGGGTCTTCACAGTTAAACTAAAGGCGGATGGCAGTATAGACAGGTACAAAGCAAGGTTGGTGGCAAAGGGATATACACAGAAATATGGAATAGACTATCAGGAGACCTTTGCCCCAGTTGCAAAAATCAACACCATTCGCATCCTCATAGCTCTAGCGGTAAACCGAGATTGGGCATTGCAACAATTTGATGTCAAGAACGCCTTTCTCAATAGAGACCTTGAAGAAGAAGTCTACATGGATTTACCACCCGGAGCTAAAGGTAAATCCTCAAGTATAAGCAAGGTATGCAAGTTGAAGAAGGCGTTATATGGTCTAAAACAATCACCCCGTGCTTGGTTTGGAAGATTCTCCTCCACAATGAAGGAATTTGGCTATAAACAAAGTAACTCCGATCATACTTTGTTTATAAAACACAGGGAAGGGAAGACTACAGCATTGATAGTATATGTGGATGACATGGTCCTAACAGGAGATGATCTAGAAGAAAGAAAATTGCTACAACGATTTCTAGCTTCGAAATTTGAAATGAAAGATTTGGGACAATTGAAGTATTTCTTGGGGATTGAAGTTTCAAGGTCAAGAACTGGGATATGTCTATCACAGCGGAAATATGTGTTAGATTTATTAACAGAAACCGGAATGCTGACATGTAAACCAGCTAATACACCGATGGAGATGAACCACAAGCTAAGAGAGTCAGAGAATCAAACGTTAGCGGATAAAGGACGTTACCAACGATTAGTCGGGAAACTGATATACTTATCACATACGAGACCAGACATAGCATATGCAGTCAGTGTGGTGAGCCAATTCATGCACTCACCAGGAGAGGAGCATATGGAAGCAGTATATCGGATCTTAAGATATTTGAAGAGTGCACCGGGAAGAGGACTACTATTCATAAAAAATGAAGTTCGTGAAATTAAGGGGTACACAGACTCAGACTAGGCAGGAGATCAGACAGATAGGAGATCAACGTCAGGGTACTTTACCTTTATAAAAGGTAACCTTGTAACTTGGAGAAGCAAGAAATAGAAAGTGGTCGCCAGATCGAGTGCGGAGGTAGAATACCGAGGTATGGCTCATGGTGTGTGCGAGTTGTTATGGATAAAGCATGTGTTACAGGAATTGGGAGTTGATTATGGGTCATCCATGAGTTTATACTACGATAATAAAGCAGCCATCGAAATTGCACACAACCCTGTACAACATGATCGTACCAAACATGTTGAAGTCGATCGACATTTTATTAAAGAAAACCTTGATCGGAAAATTATACAATTTCCGTTTGTAAGGTCAGAAGATCAGCTAACAGATGTACTCACAAAAGCGGTATCAGGAAGAGTGTTTCACGGGGCAATTAACAAGTTGGGCATGATAAACATCTACGCTCCAACTTGAGGGGGAGTGTTAAAATCCAGATTAGTTTGTTATAACAAACTTATTGTTATAACTGAACTCTTTGTCCAGTAGTGCTAGGAATTATTTGTATGTTATTTGTACTGTAGTGGGAGTAGCCCTTATATATAGTTGAATCCTGCACAGTAAAGAAGAAAAGAGAGTGAGATCGAAAGATTAAAGAAATAATACTTGAAGTTTTCACATTAACTTATAACGATGAGAGAGCCATAGATTAAAAAAAAATCCACAATCTATAAAGTTTTCCAAAGCATGCAATCTTTAAGAAACTGAAATAAAAAAATCGCAGAAATAAACACGAGTCCTACTTACTGTATAGAAGCAGAGACAAGTCATAAAGCGTTGAAAGACAGGAGGGGTACCTGAATCAATGACGAAGAACAGAACAGAAGAGAGGCAAAGACAGGGATTGTAATAACAGATGCTGTTGTAGATCTTTGACAGTTATAAACGGTGACTTTTTCTCAGAAGAGTAAGATGGCAGCGAATAGTTAGAGCAGTTGTCGTTTTCAAAGGTTCAACCCGTTTGGCATTGCGATTCCACCGGCTTTTAGCCGAAATTTGAATTTATTTTTTTTTACATTTTAAAACCGGCGGTTTGGTGTTTTTAGATCATTTTGATGTGCTGATTTCAAAAATGATTTTTAAAAAATAAAAAAACATCATTTTGATGTATTTCAGCACGATAAGCACTTTGAAAAACTACCGCAATCGCACTCCCAAACAGGCCCCAGGAGTGTTGAGGTCCTATATTAATTTGCAAGGTATAGAGATACACCAATCGGCTATTGCCATGTAGTAACAAGTAATTGCATTAAATTAATTGCGTGAGGCCATCATGTTGATCGAAGTAATCTTGTTAAATTCATGTGATTAGTCAAGTCGATATGTGTGTGTGAGCTTTTTAATATGAAATAATTATATAATAAAACAATAATATTTTGGATTGAAATTCATTTCATGACTTCACTCATCAAACTCACAACTTGATCATGAACTTTATTATATTAAATAATTTTGTTTTATAAAAAAATATGTAAATATATGATAATAAAAATAAAAAAATTGAAAAATAAATATGAAATTGAAAGAAAAAAATTAAATGGTTTGAATCAAGTTTGTGTCTTAATCTATCAAACTTGCAACTCAAGTCATAAATTTCATTGAAAATTTTTTTAAATTTTTTACTACATACATAATAACAATTTAAAAAAAAATGTAATTGGAAGAGAAACAATTAAAGAAAACAAAACAAAAAGGCTAACATATGGACCTAGTCTAAGTAGCCCAATGCATCTTAACCTTACAAAATAAGTAGCCCAAGCCCAAAGTATTTTTATTTTCTTATATATTTTTTTAATAAGATAAAAAATACAAAAACACCGACGTGGCCAAACGGGTCAAATCGAAGTCTTTGTTAAGAATTCCTCGGGGTCTAATCGAAGTAAAGTTCCCCAGGGCCCATGTAGCAGCCCTTGAATTAATCCGGAATAGACTTATCCTAACAATTGAATTTTGTACCCACCAGCCACCACCACCCGAGGCTAGAAATTTCATACACAACTCAGGGAGGAAATTAATGGGCAAATATTTCCACGTCATGATTTTAAGCAATTTACATATTGTGCCATTTTTGACCAGACCCAGTTAGCAATTAATGTTTCAGCCACTATTCTTCTTGTGTAAGCTATTCATATACTATGAGCCTGTTTGGGAGTGTGATTGCGATAGCTTTTTAAAGTGTTTATCGTGCCGAAATACATCAAAATGATGTTTTTTTATTTTTTTAAAATTATTTTTGAAATCAGCATATCAAAATAATCTAAAAACACCAAACCGCCGGTCTTTAAAATGTAAAAAAATAATTTAAATTTCAACCAAAAACCGGTGGGATCGCAATGCCAAACAGAAAGCGAGATCAATCGGCACATTTTAAACTCTTTAAATAATATTTGATTTTATATTTACTGCAAGAATCAAAATTAAAAACAATAAAAAATTAAAATATATATATTATAAAAAGTAAAATTATTGCATCAACTTTCATTTTATAAAAATTAAAAATTATATATTTTTTTATTTTTTTGTCATCAAAGAATTAAATTGAAACACCCCCGGCATCTCCATAAAAAAAACAATTTAAAAAAAAATAAATTATTATTTTTCGTGCTTTCCTACAATAGTGATGGGCTAAATAGTAGATGATTTTTAGAGATGTTTCTAATTTTAAGATTATGTTTGTTTGACTTTGTGTTTGTATTATTTAATTTAAAGTTAATTTATCTTAAATTTGAATTATGTTTGTTAAATTGATATTTTAATTTTTTTCATATATATAATTAATTAATTATATATGAACAGTACAACCCAAAATGACATGTGAAAACGCTTCAAAACCGAAACATTTTGTTCTAATTAAAAAGACAAAACACCAACCAAAGTAAAACTGATTGAAATAAACAACAAAACATCTACACAACACCTGTATGACATTAAAAAAAAATAATAATAATTTATCAAACAACAAAAAACCAATTCAAGAACACAAAACCATGGTGTTGGAGAATGCAAAATGATTGGTCTAGGGATCGCTTCATATCACAGGCACAGCTTCATTGTAGATATACTATGGTTTTGTAACTGCGTTTAAAAAATATTTTTGAAGTAAAAAAATTATTTTAAATTAAAAGAATTTAATATTTATAGATAATATTTATGTGTTAATGTTAAAAATAATTTTAAAAAAAAACATCATTTTGATACATTTCTGAATAAAAAACACTTTCAAACACAACCACAATCACACTCTCAAACCTGCATTATATGAAAATAATATTATTTTGATGTATTTCTGAGTAAAAAATATTTTCAAACACAATCATAATCACAATGTCAAATAAGCACTATATCTATCTACAAGTATCAGACAATTCCAACATGGGAGATTTAGCAGCAGTGATGAAACCAAACACCATTTATATTTTGAGGTGAACATCTGCTGAAGACATTGTTTCCTTATTATTAGCTAATTTCATAGTAATAACAGTTGGCCTTTCAGGAACCTGTTCGTAAACATGGATTTCGTTCTACTTGTAGCAATTATCATTTAATAGCCAAAAATGTTGCAGAAGGCTTGGCCCGTTATAGTAGCAGAAAATAATATAAATTATATTTTAAAAATTTTTCTAATAGTTTTAAGTTTTTAAATGAAATTTTATCTAATAGTTTAATTATGGTAGGAACTGGGTGTATGTATCTAATACTTCAAGCCCAAAATATTTTTAATTGAAAAAATATATTAAAAAATAATATAAATCATATTTTAATACATCATCTAATAGCTTAATTTTTCAGATAAGATGGTTCCATGATATATACACAGAGAATCATGTTCTTATATTTCTCGATAAGGGATAAATGATCCTCGCAAACATACAAACAAATTAAAAAAAAAACAGTATCCCACTTGATAATATGGGGGATGATATCAAACCAAGCAAATTAAACTGTCACCCAGTAAAAACTGTGGAAGCCATTGTTTTTCTCTACAGTTTAAACAGGGACTATTAATTACTACAACTAGCGAGCTCCAGATAATCCACGAGCTTTAAGCAGCGGATGGGGCGGTGAAGTAGTGACCAACACCAGCCTCGTATTGATCCTCCTGGATTGGTTGAAGTTCCGATCCAGACGAAGCAACGACGGTGTTCTTGTAATCCAGCGACTCGTCGTTGTAAATGTCCCACCATTTCTGGACCAGAATCTTGATGTCTTCCCTGTCCATGTTCTCTTCTTTTCCTGTGTACCTCCACGGCTTAGACCCCTGCAGAAAAATATATGCAGTAAGACTTATTAATTCATGTCCGAATGAATGAAATTATTGCAGAAGAGAATGATAGATACTTACAGCAGCACAATAGTGAACAACTTTGACTTCGTCAAGGTTAATGTTCTCAGGATGGCGCCATAACATGGCCATTACGAGGTTGTAATCCGAAGGAATTGGCTTGTAAACATCCCTGAAAAACATGTTCAGGAAATCCTGCCAGGAAAAAACATAAATTAGAAAATTAAAAGTTGCTGCTAAGAAATCCTTGGCGAGATTACAGAGCAAACATGATATTTACCTGCTCGGCAAACAGGGTAGGCGGGGTGACTTTCAGGGTTTTTAAGAGATCATGATATGTGGATAGGTTGGGCTCATAAACAAACATTCCGGCATTGAAATAGAGAGGAGGCTTGGGACCCATCTCAGCCGGCCACTTGACCTTGTCGGGACACTGCTGGCAGTAACCGATCTTGTACTGGGGGCTACTGCTCCATGTTTTCTCGCAGACACAGTCCATCACAGCATAAAAATAACCATCTGGCATGTCAAAGAGGTGGTCAACGTTATCAAATACTTGGATGTCACCGTCCAAATATATCATCTTGCTGTACTCCACAAACTGTAGCAAAAGAAGAAAAGATTATGAGATAAATATATATGAAGACTAAAATTCAGCTAATCCTCTGTTTTTCATAGCAATCCTCTGTTTTTCATCAAAAGAAACACAAAGCAGAGCTAGCTAGAACATGCATATATACAGACCTCCCAGATACGGAGCTTGGAGTAGTTGATAACATAGTAGGCCATAGCAAACTGAGTCTGGTTTTCCGGCGGATGAACAGGCTCGATCTCCCTCAATATGCATCCCTGGGAAACAAGAATCTCGCGGTGGTGTTCAGGAACATCAGGCAAGATAGCCACCACAAGTGGATACTTGCTTTCGGCCTTCCTCAGCCCCTTGGCTAGCCCCACAACACCCTTCCAATAATCTCCATCGCCGGCCAAGAACGTAACATATGCACAGCTTGATATGCTAGCTTGCTTCACAAGATCGGTGGTGGTGTTGCTATCAAAAGTAGGAATAGTATCAGGAGCCATGGTGTGATCAGATTTATCAAGAAAACGAGATAAACTAGAAAAGGGTTTTGAAACAAATCGTCTGTTTACTGAGAGAGAAGATTTAAGGTTGCAGAGAACTATATTGCTTTGATCCTTGAATGTTTTGGTTGTGAGTGAAGATTTGTTGAGGGGAGTGCAGGTATATATAGGGGCTGAGGGTGCATTGATTCTATATTTTATTAAGATAATTGAAAGATATATAGTTATAATTAATTGAATATATAATTATTTTTCTGGGGCTGGAAAGAAATATTAAATGTATTATAAAATTTAAGAAGGTTCATATTAATTTGACAAGTCCATTTCTCGCCTTAAAATAAGATGTTTAATTTAATTTTCAAAGCCACATATGGAAACCACTGACGAATCATTTGTTTCCATTTGTCAACGTTGAGAGTTAGGATAAAATTCCCAAAGATACGGACGAGAGGATCATGGAATTGGACGGTGCAGGATAAGCCCATTAAATAGTATTTCCTTTTTCATTTTTAACCAAAATACCTGTTTTTCCATTTTACCATTTGGTGTTTGGTAATGTGTTTGGAAAACACTTCTGAAAAAAAAATATTTTTTTTTATTTTTTATTTTAAATTAAAAAAATTAATGTTTTTAAATTATTTTAAAGTGTTGATATCAAAAATAATTTTAAAATATTAAAAAAAAATATTTTGATATATTTTTGAACGAAAAATATTTTTAAAAGCAATCTCAATCAGACTCTCAAACAATCTCTATATTTTATTGCACGAGATTTTGCTGAGATTTTATCCCTATCTTGAGGTTATTTGCGTCAAAAATAAATAAATAGGAAGAGGAAGAGGAAGAGGAAGAGCACATTTAATATTATAGCAACTATTCTTTTTAAAAATATTTTTTGTTTGAAAATATATCAAAATTATATATTTTTTTAAAATTAAGATTTATTTTTTATGTTAACATATTACAACAAAAAAAACACCAAAAAACAATTAAAAAATACTTTTAAAATAAATAAAAAAACAAACATGGTCTAAATATAAGTGAAATAAGCAAAGATCAACTCATTGAATGAAGAGTATAATGAGAATAACTAATAATTGTTTTTCATTAATAAAAATTGTTTTATTTTTTAAAATTATTGTTATAAGTTTTTTATTCAAATTAAGTTTGGTGGGTCAACATGTAACTCAGCAAGTCAATTTTAATTTTTTTAATAAAAAAACAAATATTATTTTAGTAAAAAATATTAAATTGTTTTGCTTACTCAACTTAAATAAGATTATATTAAATTACCGAATCTTCAAATTACACCATCTTGATTTTCTTACCTTATATTAAACAATTTTTTTTAATATACTGAGGATACGTGGTCAAAAGAGAGATTAAAAAAAAGAGTAAAAGTGTAATTAATATAATTATTACACCGACCTGGATCTACCGTTAACCCCACAGCGACTCCCTTGAACACAGCACGAAAGCCCACGCGGTGTGAGCCGACTACCCCTGTGTTTCGACGTGGCGTATCCCTGGAGGTCTGAGATCTCTAAACAAGAATATACCTGGTACAGAATCAAGTAGGTGCAAGATTACACGTGGCAGGCACAAACACGTGTATCATTGTAGATGTGACACGGGTCAATTCATTTGACACTGTGACAGATGGGGCCTTTAGTTTATTCTAGCGAACTTTCTAGTTATGTTAGTTGATAAAATATGGGACCAGGAGTACTAAATTAGGGTTGATTATGGAATGGGCTTGTGTTTTTGAGACATTTGTATTCGACCGACCTTGAGTTTGGATAAAATTTGCTGACTTTAGTTAGAAGCAACCTTAAATCTGGATCTTGAATCAAGAAAATCATGGGCTTTATTACCGATAGTTACGGTCGTGAATTTGACTACATTTAATTCAGGAATATACCATTATAATATCACCATGTTTTAATATTTCCATATTAAAAACAATTTCCAATAAGATACCGAATACTTTTTTTTTCACATAAAAAATATAAAATAAAAATATATATGCAATCATCTAACTAAATAAATTGATGAACATCTATGTAAATAAATGAAAAAAATCATTGACAGTAACCAAAAAACAAAACTAAAAAAATATGAGTGTATATCAAGATATTTAATCACATAAATCAAGCTTTCATACAATTGTGTTTACCAAATTTATTTATTTAAATAAATAAAGCACAAGTTGATCACACGGTAGGATCACATGCACTGACTGAATAACACGGACATCACCCCCTTATTAGTGTGTGTTGGCATGGACCATTTTTTTATTAAAAAATTCAAATGCCAATGTGAAAATACTAAAACACCCTTCAACCCAAGTAATTACCCTTCAACCCGTGTGAAATTTCAAAAATACCCTCAAATACAAATGCTATTTTTTATTTTTTCTAAGATCAAAAATGTACTTTAATTATACATGGTAAACTGTATCTAGTGCTATAATGAAATATTCACACCTAACTACTCCAACCAAGTGTTATTTTTATTATTCGTTCAATAGCTAATTTAAATTCAACATTTGTATTTCATTGCCAAAATTATTGGTAATTCTTTTCCATGACTTTATATCTCTTTATCTAAAAATCCTAAATGAGTATTTATGCAGTAGAACTTTGAAAGTTCTACAAATCCTATATTCTCTTCGATACCAATGAATTTTAGTATTCTTACATAGATACTTATTAATCTGACATTTCTATTTTGAAAGCCAGTCAATTTGATGTTTTTTAATACCATATGGTTTTGAGTGTCACCACACAAATAATTATAAATCTAGGATTCCTATTTATTTATTTATAATAACATATGAACTTTGGTATCCTCACATGGGAACTCATTAAATTTGGCATTCTATTTTTGGAATCTAAATCAACCTAGTATTCTCTTTGAAATACCATATGAACTCTATTATCCTTATATGGATATATTCATTAAATATGAAATTTCTAATTTTGGAAGTCAAATCAATATGATATTCTCTTCTGAATATCACATGAACTTTAGTATGCCTTAAATTTTTCATTTCTATATTTGAAAGTCAAATCATTCTGGTGTTCTTTTTCAAATATCAATCCTCTACATATTAAGTCATTTAAATTTCTAGCATGATAGTTTCAACCAAATAATAAGAGTAAGTATTATAGTAACTACAAATACTAACATCCTAAAATATCTAAATACTTTAATTCAAGGTGAATATTTTTCACATACCTGTAATTGTCTAAAACACCGTGATTCTTACGATCAGCGACTATCCTACGGCTTCTCTTACATCATTAAATCAATTTTTTTTAGATTCATAAATTCTCTTTTTCTAGGAAATTATTTCCTTTTCAATTTAAATTATGCTCATCTATATAGTATAAACTCCAAATCCCTTAATTATAATGTCCATAACCAGTTATTTTCTTGATTAATTCAATTGTTTCTCTTTTATCTTCTTTTGAAATAAAACTTCACTACATGATAGATGTGTGTGTCTTTTTAATATTCTTTTCTTACAATTAATAATTTGAAATCACGTGGCTTAATTATCTCTAAGTTTAATAATTCAAATTCATTGATTCATTTGTTACTTTTATAATTGTTTTTAACAAGTTTTTATCCTATTAATTCTTATTCTAATTAACATTTTTACTTTTATAATTGTTCATATCAAAATCACATACGCATAACAATCCCACATAAATATACCTAGCTAGAATTTAACATTAAATTTGTAATGTTCAATTGGTCTTTTCATTTTAAACCATTCCCATCACAACCATATATATTAAATACAAAAAGCTCATCATTTTAAAATATTCAAACAAATAAATACACTTCTTAAAAAACTTTATATAATTGGTTGGCCACTACTCCCCTTGCACACCCAGAAATTCTTGCTCAATTTTATAATTTACTCACTTTCTGTGCACTTGATTGATCATCCCTAATACTAATTAATAATCAATTCCAAATTCCCCCAAATGTTATCTAATAACCCTAATTTGCTCAAGACTCACTCAGTCTAAACGTTTTCCTGTTGATTTTTATCACTCTTCAAAGCTATTCTTCATCCCTTTTTTTTTTCTTTTTTTTTGGACACGCTCATTACTTTTGTACGAATTTCTTTTATGTCTCTCAATGGTAATTTGTATGGTTTTCAAATTTATATTATAGAAATATTTTACACTATATTTCAAAAATATTTTTTTAAAAATATATAAAGAAATTTATTTTTATTTTAAATTCATTTATTTTAATAAATTTAGATTATTTTTATATATTATGTTAAAAATAATTTTTAAAAAATAAAAAAAATATCAGCATGTGTATATGTTAAAAAAACATTAGTAATGTTAAAAATATATTAAAATAATATTTTTTATTTTTTAAAAATTATTTTTGATATTAAAAAATAATTTTAAAAAAAAACAATACAAAACATTCCTTCGTGGACCATGATTCAAAGGAGAGAAGACTTGTAGATTATTTGAAACGTGTTGCCGACACTCTTCCCTAACATTATAGCTGGAGAATATACCTGGTTTACCTGCCCTGAGATTGACACTTCTGCTCTATTGGACAGATGTCTTGAGGTAGAAAAACTATCATTTGCGAACAATTTATTTATTTATTTATTGGAATGGCATTTTTCGGGTAATTTATGTTTATTTCTATTAATTTTATGATTCTAGAATTAATAATTAATTAAAATCATTAATGATTTTGCAAACTCAAAATCAACCAATTGAGAGAAAAAAGCAGGTCGATTAACCATGCAATCACGAATCACCTCTCTCTTCAACCTTTCTAGATAAGAAAATAAGCCTTCACGTAAGTAGAAAATAAGCCTTCACGCACGAAGTGGGGTTTGGTCCAGTGGTAAGTTGGGGGGGTGCCCTCCTTCTTGGGACCGAGTTAGAGTCCCAGTGGGAGCTGAAGGGTATCTTCCCTCTCCAGCACCCTGCTTGGTACCCCTGTCATTTCTACGGTATTTTACATGCTCATTTGGGTTTGCAGAATGTTCAAGTGAGCCCGGGGAATAGTCGAAGTGCGTGTAAGTTGGTCCGGACACCCTGGTTATCAAAAAATATAAATAAAACCCCCCTCTCCAGCACCCTGCTTGGTACCCCTGTCACCTCCACGGTATCTTACATGCTCATTTGGGCTTGCAGGATGTTCAAGTGAGCCCGGAAAATAGTCGAAGTGCGCGTAAGTTGGTCCGGACACCCCGGTTATCAAAAAAATATAAATAAAATAAGCCTTCACGCAAGTAGGGTATAGGCACCATGGTTAGTGCAATGTGTGTTCCTGTCAGCTATCTCAGTCTTACCTTGCATGTTTGTCACTTATTCAATAAATTTAAAAATTAGTTATAATACATGTAAGTTGACTCGGAAATTCTGATGAAAAATAATAATAAAATAAGCCTTCACTGTATAAAAATAAACAAATATGGGAAAGAGAGTACCCCTGCCGCAGAACTCTATGAATTCTGTGTAAAGCCAAATTTTGTGCCATTGAAGCACGTAAAATGTTTATTTTATACTAGTTAATATCATTTTTAAAAGTATTTTTTATTTAAAATTATATGAAAATAATATTTTATTTATTTTTTAAAAATATTGAAATTTTTATTTTTATTTTTAAATATTTTTAAAACGCAATATAAAATAACGTCAAATAAGAAAGTTAGGTCGCACACAACAATAGCAACTCTACCTATTTATTCGCAAATACTAACTTCATCACAATCGATTGCAAATAGTTCTATTGAGTTTTGTCATAATCTTTGCTAATATCAATCTTCAAAGTTTTCCATACCTTGTTACCTCTCTTTTGTCCCTTCGTAAAATGGATAGTTTCAAAGGCAGCCACCATGTTTTCTATAATATTCCTTCCATGAACAAAATTTGGATGCGAAGATGAGAGGATTGACGTTACCATGCCTTCCATTCTATTGCGAGCACATTAGCTATCGACCTGTATAAAACAATGCACGGTGCCATAATTGGTCTGAGCTCCTTCATGGTTTTAGGGTTTTCACTCTTCAGGATAAGGACCAGGTGATTTATCATAAGCCATTTGGAACATTGCAATCTTGAATTCTTCTTCCTGGAAGGGGGCAAGCAGGCAGTGATCTGAATGAACTCGATCGCGAGTCAATACAATCTAGAAACACCTTTCTCTCACTGAGGACTTTCAGCAAACAGGTTGTGGAATCCAGCACCACATTATTCATTTTGTCAGCATCATTATAGGACACGCCTGAATCATCAATCATTAAGGGTAATATATTTGTACTCCTCCTACTAGAAGCAGCTGAGTGAAAGTATCTCGTGTTTGAATCCCCTTTCTTTGACCTCCGTCTCCAGCGGTCCTCCTCCTGAGCTAGTAACCTTGCTTAACTATCTCTACATATAGAATATTCATGAACTGAGCTTGGATTCTCCTTAATTATTTAGGGTTATTGCATCAGATCCATCCTGTAACACCCAGTGATCCAAAGTCTTCAAACAACGAAAAATACAACTCGTCATACAAAATAACTCGATAGGCATGTCAAATAATTACAGGCATATATGCTTCCTTAGTGTGATGTTACTCTGCAATAGTCCTTTAAGATGTGTGCCGATAAAGGAAATGTGATAATTCTCGAATTTGAATTAGGATATATATTTTTTATAAAAATTTGAAAAAATTAGAATTTATTTGTTCATATAAACTCATAAAATATAATTTAGTTTAATCTCATAAAAAAAATAAAAAGATGTTACTCTGCAACCCAATATAAGATTTGTTGCCCACCATCGATTATGAAGCATCGATTTCAGAAAAACTACACCAACTCACATGAATGACGCGTACGCATTTTACAAATGCAATGGGCTGTTAACTAGTGATCCAAGCATCACGCCCACCGCATCTCTAAGACTATATCTTGTTTGGAAAAACTATTGCGGTAGTTTTTTAAAGTATTTTTCGTGCTGAAATATATCAAAATATTATTTTTTATTTTTTAAAAATCATTTTTGATATCAGCACGTCAAAATGATCTAAAAACACTAAACCATATTCATTTAAAATAAATTTTTTTTTTACCAAAAACTGCGGCACAACGAGTGAAACACCGTGCCAAACAGCTTCTATACATTACATAAAGAAGAAAAATCAGTATCAAATAAAAAAATATTATTTTTTATTTAAAACATTCCTGTCGATGAGCATGCTTCAGGTATTTTGTATTTGATTATAATTATAATTATAATTCCTTCTCTTTACTTATGCCTACCATGCATGTATTTCTCGCACCGACAAGAAAAGTAGATGTGGAAATGGGTTGGAGTTGGTTTTGATGAAGAATGATTGGACGGTGCATGTTCATCAAGGTTTGAGACACGTCACCTAAGGGGATGCAAGCTTAGCTTTCAGTGCAAAAATATCAATATTAGGGTACAAAATGTTTTTTTTTAAGAGAATAAGGTATTTTTATAGCTCTTTAATAATATGAGTTAATTAATTTGTCTTTCGAAGTAATTCTAGATTTTTTCATAATGCTATAAATCTGGACAAAACAATAAATTTAGACAGAATTTTTATCAAGCACAAGTTTATAATAAAATAAATAAATTTTAAATCGATAAAAAAAATAATGTTAACCAATACAATTTTTAAAAAATAAGACAAAAACTGAAAGATAACATAAAGCCGCAAAAGTTTTTCAAATTATTAATCTGGGATATTAGATTTAAAATACTATATTCAAAGAACGTGCAAAACTCAATTCTCAATAAATGCAATATCGAATAATAAATTATTTTAATTATTATTCTCGTTATTATTATTTTCAATATTAAATTGTAAATATCATTATAGCTATCATCATTACTATTATTATAAATAATTAATATTCTAAATATTATTAGTATTACTGTAATTATCATAATTATTATTATTATTATTATTATTATTATTATTATTATTATCACCGTTATTATTATCTAAAAAAAAAATAGTAAGACAACAAGCTAAAAAGATAGAATTGAAGTGGAATTGTGTTATCACACACAATCCTAATTTATAATTTTATTTTTAAATAAATAAGTGTGATGTAGTGAAATTTCTTAAATAGGAGGTTTAATTCTCTAAATAAGCTAAAAAACCAACCCGGTCAAACTAGAAAACCTGAAACAAAAATAAAATTAATTTTGACTTAACAGAAGATTAATTGACGTACACTTCACAACTTTTATTTGAAGTAGAAGAACATTAATTTTGACTTTTCTATTCCAAAATTCTCCTCAAGCACGTGCAAGGCACATCCTTCCCGTACTTTATAAAAAATCATCTCTGTAACACTATGTAATTTGGTCCTCTTCTCATTGATATAAAAAACAAATGAAATTCACCGGCAGGGATATGTCCTAACGGTAGACAGAGAGCGCTACTTTTCATGGGACTGTGGTTCGAGTGTTCTAGCAATATTTGAAGGGTACTCCCTTTATAATATCTTGATTTGATCTTTGCTTGGTATAACTGTCATCTCCATGGTGCCTTACATGCTCACTAGACTTGTAGGATATTCAGTGGATCCGGAGAATAGTCAAAATACACGCAAACTGGCCCGAATATCCTAATTATAAAAAAAATAAAATTCCATCTGAATCTTATCATTTAGCATTATTTTCATCATCGTCATCAAATTTGGAGGTTGATTTCAATCCATAAAAAAAACTAGAATTGTAAAAAATATTTGAGCTTTAATATTATATTTAATCTAGTTCAGTTGCATCTACATCTAGATCGTCGATTGATCCACTAAATTAATTAGGTCAAAAATGAATAAATTTAAATTGATTTTATTTAATACCAAACTTGTTTTTGAAGATTGCTTAAAATCAATCTTCCAGCCCAAGACTGGATTAAAAACGATAATATATACTTTGATGTCTATAATTAAATTATTCGTTTTGGTTCCCCTTCACGACTTCATATCAAACACCATTAAAGCCGTGTTTTGCATTGGATTTTAAAATTATTTTTGAAAAAAATTAAAAAAATTAATTTTTATATTTTATGTTAAATTAATTTTTTTAATACTTTTAGATAATTATCATTTATTAATATTAAAATTATTTTTAAAAAAATAAAAATAAAATATTTTAATTTATTTTTAAATAAAAATTACTTTAAAAAATAGTTAACACCAATAAAAAATAGTGAAAAATAATAACTACTTTTTTTTTAAAAAAAAAAAAAAATTCCAAGTTTCTAACCAATTAATACGTCTTTCTCTCTACCTGTGCTCCCTCCTTTCCTTCCTCTCTCTTTTTTCTTTCGTTCCCAAGCTAATTCTCTCTTGATTTGCAAGAGTCTCTCCCTTTGTTTTTGTTTTTTCTTTTCTTAACTCATAATCTACACCAGCTGCTTGGTTAAGCATTGAAGCACACGCCTGCTAAGCCAGAGAGAGAGAGAGGGAGATAACATCACCTTTGACATTCCGTTTTTCTTGAAAGATTTTATAGTCATTTATTACAGTTGATTATACCTACGAACGTTGTCGGTGTCCTGTACATACCCAAATTAAGATCTGAGGAATTTGGAAGATCTCTGT
The DNA here is from genome assembly GCA_025169955.1 of Salix arbutifolia. Lineage (NCBI taxonomy): Eukaryota > Viridiplantae > Streptophyta > Magnoliopsida > Malpighiales > Salicaceae > Salix > Salix arbutifolia. The sequence continues at coordinate 1,876,622 of CM045919.1, read as the reverse complement.
AATATTTTGGCTGTTTTCTTTATCTGGGCTTTTGTTAAATCCTTGAAACATATATGGGTTGGAGATATAAAGCTGGTTTGTTCTTGATAGCTGCTGTTGTTATTATATGGGTCACCTCTGCTGAAGTTACCCAGGTAATTTTAACTTTGTTTTTTCACATGTTTCCTCCCTTTTTTTTTTGTTGGGGATTGAATTACGTAGGTGTTTTGGTTACACTTGTGAGTCGTTGATTAAATGTGTATATGCACATTATGTTCATGTTATGTCAGGGTTTATGCAGTTGGCCCAGTTGTTGAAAATTGAAATCAGCATTTGCTTTTGTTTTGTTTTGCCTGAGATGCTGTTGCTGTTTTTTTCCTTTTCTTTTGTTGCTATTGGAATTGTTGCTGTGACAGAAATACAGTTTTGTGTTAAAAATGCAATTTTGAGATTGCTTAATTATAAAACTAAACTGTATAGATTCACCCTTTTACATTTGATGGGTGGTTTGGGAGTTTTTTCTGTGAAAGATTCTTTGGTTTACAAAGAAATGAGGTGAAAAGAAGGGGAATGCCGAATTTTGCAGATAATAAAAATTATCAGACACATAATTGTTGGTTATTTAGTCGAGCTGGTGATGGAAAGAGCGGAAGTGATGTATGTGAATTATTAGAAAAAAATACAGATTTGTAATAACATGGTTACTATCTTCCTTTACTGTCTGGTTTCTTCGCAATGGAATGGATTGTAGTTCTCGCTAGTGTTTGCTAGAGAATACTTGAATTTTTATTGAAATTTATGGAAACAAAACTCTAAATGATAAGGTTTTCGTGCATTTTAGTTTTTTGGCTTAATGAATGATGTATTGGTATAAAAATGCACTTCCCTTGCAAATCAGGATATCTTTGCAGATTATAAGCAGCCATTTGCAGTGACATATCTTGGAGCTTCTCTTATGGTGGTTTACCTCCCATTGGCATTCCTTAAAGATTGGATATGTAATTTGCTAAAACGACAGACTTCAAAAGGTGGTAATGAAGCAGCCACCATAAATGGGTCATCCGATGAATTAAACTCTCCTCTAAGTCACAAAATCTTTGAACTGGAACTTCAGGGAACTTTGACGAAAAAAGACAGTGAACTGGACCTTACATCCTCAGAAGAAAGGCCTTTAGTTTCTAGACACAAGGATGATTTGAATGTTCTGAAACATGACAAAGAGCTCACAACCAGAGAAATTGCTATGTGTGGTTTTTATATTGCCCCTATCTGGTTTGTAACGGAGGTAAGGCTTCTTCAGGATTATTTTTTCCTTTATGCCTTTTGGCACTAATAACAATCCATTTGACGTATCTAATATTGATCAAGGGAAAATACCAACATTACTTTAAAATGCATGTACAAAACGAAGATAAGAATGTTTCTATATAGCCTGTCCATTTATCCATGCTAGGTCCACTCTTCTTTTTTGTAATGGCTTTCAGCTCATAAAATTAATAGGAATTCAAGAAGGTTCTTAGTTATGCTCTTTTGTTGTGGGCAGTACCTGTCAAATGCTGCACTAGCACGAACGAGTGTTGCGAGTACTACAGTTTTGTCATCAACTTCTGGACTTTTCACTCTTTTCATTGGTGCATTTTTGGGTCAAGATTCTTTAAATGCAGCAAAGGTGATAGCTGTCCTGGTGAGCATGGCTGGTGTTGCCATGACTACTTTGGGAAAAACTTGGGCTGCTGATGACTCACAACTAAGTGCTTCTGTGTAAGTCCACTACTCTGTATTTGTTTGTTATGCTGCCTTACTTTTACCTTCCCTATCTGTCAGCATAAAGCAAAATAAGGACATCATTGGTTCTGTTCAATGTAACCTTACAAGGTACCTTTCAAGTAATGCACCAAAAGACTTTCCAATTCAGGTTCCCAGTTCATTTTTACTAAAGTATGAACAGAAAGTGATAGTTAAGGTTTGTTTGTCTTCTAGGGTGAACGTTGCCTGCACTGAAAATATTATAGAGCACTGAGTTAAATAGTCTACTGATACTTCAACGCATTTGATGCAAATACCGTGGTTACTTTACCTGCAGTAACATCTCATGCAGGATTATAACTTCATCAAAGTTGAAATGTTTTATTTGAGCAGCAATTATTTAATAAGCTTGCTCTCTGTGATTCATTTGTGGGCATTGATGGTTGATATTTGTGTTTAGCAATGACAAACGCTCTCTTGTTGGGGATCTTTTTGGGCTTCTCTCAGCCGTGTCATACGGACTATTTACAGGTTGGGCACAGTCTCACTTGATTGCTTCATGTTTTTTGTTCCAATATACATAGGCGGTCATTGTTCTTATTCAATTCTGCCAAATTAGTTTCAGTGTTTCACTTTCCAATCATTGCTGCAGTTCTTCTTAAAAAGTTTGCTGGAGAAGAAGGAGAAAGGGTTGATGTGCAAAAGTTGTTTGGATATATAGGATTGTTCACACTAGTAGCTCTGTGGTGGCTTGGTAAGATGTGTTATTTGTTCAATGTCCTTTGATTGGGTGAAGTTACAATGCATAAGATCAGTTAGAATCATGGGATCACTTTCTAGGATGTGATTTGATGATTTAGGCACAGAACACTAGTCATTTGTGTGGTCATCATTCAACCTCAGATGGACTTTCTAGTTCAACCAAGAAACTTTATTTTTGTCATTACAGACTTGGAGTTTAGATATTAATACTCTAAAGCGATCTTGTCTTACTTCTCAATTTGTGTGGTGATGACTTTGTTCTGCATTTGGTTCCCCTTTCAAGCCTTGATTCAATTTTTTTTTTATTGATCATTTTGATGTGCAATAAATCTGAATTAAAAACCATTTATCATTTTGATTTCATCGTTCTCTTTTCCTTTCGGGTTTTCTTTGCCTGGATGTATCATATCCTAACTGACTGAATCATCGTTTTCTGTTGGTCTGTCAGTTTGGCCATTGACAGCCTTGGGAATTGAACCCAAGTTTACAATCCCTCACTCTGCTAGACTGGATGAAATTGTTCTTGCCAACGGCTTTGTTGGAAGTGTCGTCTCTGACTACTTTTGGTACATGAAAGCAACCCGTCTTTATATCACTGCTTCATATTCATCATTCTAGCTTCTCATGCTGAAGTTGCTTTGCTCCTGCTAGGGCATTATCTGTTGTATGGACAACTCCATTGGTGGCCACCTTGGGCATGTCCCTCACCATCCCTCTTGCTATGCTAGCTGATATGGTGATTCATGGCCGTCATTATTCAGCAATTTACATCCTTGGTTCTGTTCAGGTAATGAATTTCATTAGTATAAAAGTGCTTCCGAGTCAAGTTTCTTCGACATCGTCGAAAAAGATTAGTATCATTATATCTGCCACAAATTAAAGTACTGAGATTTAGTTAGTGTCTCTGTCATTTTCTTCTCCTTCCATCTTATGATGAAAAAGGGTGGAAAGTTGCTATTAGTTTAGTAACAACTGTCCAGTCATCATATAATATCTTTTGTTCACGTTACAGAGTGATGATAGCATTTGGATTTGGCTTGATTAAATGACTCGTTGCACTGTTTTTTTAAAGGGTATTTGACAATGCGTTTCAAAAGCGTTTTTGAAAAAAAATGTTTTTTATTTATTTTAAATTTATAGTTTTTAGTGTTTTCTTATCATTTTTATGTACTGATATCAAAAATGATTTTTAAAAAATAAAATATATATTATTTCGATGCATTTTTGAACGAAAATTATTTTTTAAAACAATCTCATTCATACTGCAAAACATGAACTATCAATTTTACAGGAGCGAAAGTTTATTACTTGTGTCTTTGCGGAATATACCTATCAATTTGAAGTTCTTTTGTCATGGGCTGCAGGTTTTTGCGGGGTTCGCCATAGCTAATCTTTCTAACTGGTTCTCGAAAAAGCTAGGGTTGTAGCATTCATTGAAGCCATGGCCTAAACCAATACTGCCTTCTTCTCAGGGCCTTTCTTCTCCGGCTTGGCTTGATATCATATTCCTGATTTGATCCTCCATATGTGTTATTGTTACACAAACGCACCGTCATCGCAAGTGTAAATTGTAAAAAGCACAGGTTTTGTATTTTGGGATGATCGTGTCTGCTGGAGGGAGGTTGCCCTAATTGTAAAACACATTTTTGTTCGAAGGAAAAATAAAAATTGTTATTATAATGCACCCCAAGGTTTGATTTTTTTTCCACTTTGCAATCATTTTTTTTAAATATTACATTTTTTATCAAGTAATACTTTATATTCTTAGCTGGTGAGAAAAAAAATCAACAAAAAATATATATCTATTTACAAGATTACTACTAAAAAGTCCTTGTAATTAAAAAATACCACAAGTTCATAAAAAACCATAAATTATTTTGAGAATCGAAGAACCCATTAACTACAAAAATGGTGGTCGCATGCCACCATTTCTGGGAGACCAGCCTGTTTGGCTATTTGATCCAACCTGTTTTTGACCGAAATTTGAAAAAAAAAATTGCATTTTAAATAAATATATTTTAGTGTTTTTAGATCATTTTGATATGCTGATGTTAAAAATAATTTTTAAAAAATAAAAAAATATCATTTTGATGCATTTCGGCATGAAAAACATTTTCAAAAGCTACCGCAACCGCACTCCCAAACAGGCCACCAATGGAAAAAAAGTACATATATATATTATTTTATTATATTTTCAAAGAAAAAATATTTTAAAAAATAAATTTATATCTTTAATCTATAAAATTTACATCGAAACATGAGAAATAAATTAACAAGAAAATGCAATTATTAATAGTTGTAGCTTCATGGCTGGTTTTTTATACCATGGATTTAATTATAATGTGAAAAGACTAATATAAAACCAAAAAATGATAATTCAAACTCACTTGTGATAGTTTGGGCTAAAATGCCTTTGTTCTTGGTTGAATGGTATGGCACGCTGGGCTTAAAGCCCATATTGATAGAAAGCTCCTTTTTTTTGTGCAAATATTAAAAAAAAAGAAGTAAAAATAAGAATTATAGTCTAATTACATCATACAATAAACCACACAAAATTTATTTATTAATCTATTATTTAAAAAGGACTGCATCTAGTTCGTAAGCTGCTGAAGGCTTGAAGGTTTCTCTGATTTTAAGCTGCTATCATGGCATCGTTTGTAAGATCGGAACCGGTGATTCTCCTCCTCTTCTTGCAAATATGCCTCTCTCTTCTATCCCCATCCCTCGCAATTTCATCTGGGTACGGTTTCTCAATTTTATTTTATTCTTACGTTGACCGCTTATTTCGATATAAATTAAGTTGTTGTTTTTATTATTACCAGGTCTTCTGGTAATGGTTACGCAATCAATGGTAGAGTGAAGATCCCAGGTAAAAAAAATTGTGCAATTTACGTGTTCTTCTATGTTAAGTTTTTCTTGTTATGTTCCTTAATCTCAATACTCTTGTCAATAATTTTATGATTGAGATGGTGTCTTTTTCTTGGTCTGTTTGGTAAAAAAGTAATGGCTTTGTTGAGACCTTTTTTGGGCTATTGTTAGGATGCCCAAATTAGTTCGAAATCCTATTGCTCTTGTTTTGAGAAATGTGTAAAATCAACGGTAGAAAAGAGTTGTTTGTTGTTTTATGATGGTATTAATGTGTAATGGATTTTGATGTTGGGATCTTGGCTGGGTATTCGTGTGAATTTAATTGTTCATAGTCCATTCTTGGTGATTGCTGTTAACCTTAGTTCGATTGTGAGAAAGAGTTCTTTTTTGCTGGGAAAGGTGAGAGGATAGTGATGCATAGCATAAGGTCATGATAGTGATTTCCTTAGAAGTAGAAGTCTAGCCTCCGTATGCGAAGTAGAATTTGCAAAATAAACTATAGCACTATGATTTTGTCTTTAATGTTGGTAATGTATTTAATGTGAACCTATAACACAGATTAGTTTAGCCTGTACAAGGTCAAATAATATTTTGCCTTCGTGAAGATAGTATCAATAGATTGTTGATTTGTGGCTTATTTTTGTTTAGAACAACGTTGATGAGTATAATTTGCGTTGTGCACTTCTTACTTCTATGTTTCTTATATGCGTCCTTTTTTACTTTTTTAGTTCATCTTAGATTATTCCTGAATTTGTTTAACAGGTATCAATGCAAAAGGACTTGGAGGTCATGGAAAGATATCCAATGTCAAAGTTATACTAAATGGTGGCCAACATGTTACTTTTCTGAGGCCTGATGGTTATTTTTCTTTGTATCCTACTGATTTTTCCTTCTTCTATGCATGCTTCTGTTCGAACCTGAATCAGTGATAGCTTTGGCAGGCTTTTTTTAAATAGCATTATTCAATTCTTCATATGCCCTTTTAGTAATTTAATCAAATCAATTATTTGAAAACCATGCCCATTTCCATTGGTTGTGGGTTTTGGGGGGTATTTGTGCTGAGGGTTTGACAGATTAACTTTATTCACATATAAACTTTGATGTTATAGCATTAAGGGGATGCTAATAAGCACTCTCTATTTACATCTTTCCTTGACTTGTCTATTAAAAGTCATGATGTGCCAGCGGGGACCCATCTAATGGAAGTGGATGCTATTGGCTATTTCTTTTCTCCGGTAAGTCTTCCAATCTGTAAAATTTGACCTGTGAGTTATCATGCAGTATTATTATATTCCCAATATTGAATTTTATTTAAAACATTTAGGTCCGAGTCGATGTTAGTGCTAGATTCCCGGGTAAGGTTCAGGCAACACTAACGGAGAAAAGGAGGAGTCTGAGTGAAATGGTATTGGAGCCATTAAAGGAAGAGCAGTATTATGAGGTTGATCCTTCTCTTTATATTCATCTGGATATAATTATTAAGGGAGTTACTATTTAGGAATTACTAACCTACCTTTTCACCAAATATCTTATTCTCTTGCAGATTAGGGAGCCCTTCTCCATAATGTCTGTTGTCAAAAGTCCAATGGGTCTCATGATGGGATTTATGGTGTTGGTTATGTTTGTGATGCCAAAATTAATGGAAAACATGGGTAAAGTACTCTTATTCACAAATTGCATGGCTTTGAGGAATTGCACTAGACTTGATAGTTGACTTGGCTCATATATTTGAATTTTTGAATGCATATTGTCACTTGAGGGTTTTATGAGGTGAAGTACTGCCTAATAATGCAATGTTTTGACCAGCAGAAGAACATGAATTTTTACTCCGCTGCATCCAGTATCCACTCTTTTGCTGTAACTGGTTCAGGAAGTCATGTAGAATCGTGTTCTTATTCTGGAATTTTAGGCTTTTAAATAGCCATTTATATGGCTACTACTTTTTCACATGCATCGATTCTTTTCACTTTTTTGTTTGATATTCTTGACACATTCAGCTTTCTAACAAGTGAAACAACGTTTTACCATTTCTCAATCTTTAATTTGTGACCTCTTCAGCTCCAAGTATGTTAGTTTGTTTTAATTATTTTCTGTGATTTGGCCTCGTGTGATTTGCAAACAAGCCTCTTTTCACTTGTCCATTTGCCTTCAGCCTTGTATCAATGAGTTCAACAACTTGCTGTTCATGTGACTGCTGACATGAACCTGGACTTTCATGACACTTATTATTTTTAATTTTTTTGGAGCTTGCCTTTCCATGTTTTATATGATCAAATGCACATTTGAAGATTAGTTGAGCTTTCTGCAACATTATGCCAGACTTGTTAACTCGACAGCTATAGATGACCTGTTATTATTTTATTTTATTTTCAACTCTACCAACCATATTAATCTGTTTATGTTTGACAACAGATCCTGAAGAAATGAAGAGAGCACAAGAAGAAATGAGAAACCAAGGGGTGCCATCCCTAGCAAGTATCTTGCCAGGAGCTGCAAGGAGCAATTAGAGATGAAATGTGAACCTTCTATTCGAATTAGGCTCATCCATTTCTTATTCAGAAGCTAAAAGAAGTATAACATTATTGCTATAAATGGTCATATCTTCATTCCAATCTGGTAGTTGGGAGATGCTAGTTTTACTTTTTTGACAATGCTGATGGATGAATTTACATGGAAAACACTAAATTGTGTAACACTGACATCTTTACTCCTGAGTTTGTTTGCTAGATGGATAGACAAAACCTTAATTTCCATGTGCTGTGTTTCTGTGTCTCTGACATGTTGATTCTTAAATTCGAAGCTTCTTGCAAAGAACGTTGTTAAAAGAATTTATTCCATTGGACACAAAGGATGCAAGTGATCTGTGTTGACTGTTCCATCATCCATGTAAACAGGGGAACTGTTTATCTAATTCAGACACAGAAAATAATTAAATTTGACTGAAATCATTGTCGTGAAAAGAGCAAGAGGGCTGCATTTTATGTACAGTTCATGAGTTAGTCTTCTTTTCTATCCCCTTATTTTGATCAAAACTATGGGTTGACTGGATTTGATGAGGTTAGGTGATCAACAGAAGTTGTTGCTAGAATAACCACGAGGGAAATAATTATTTAACATTTGACGATTCTTAAGAATTTATCAACAATAAATAGAATTAACCTACAATTTTCAATGGAGAGAAGAGAAAATAGTCAGGAAAAAAAAACACCGATGATAAATTACTTAACTGCTGCCAACATGTGTCATACTAGCACGAAAAGGATGTGATGACAATTTCAACTATATTTTTTTTATTCGAGGAAATTTTATCTCTCATAAAATATATTTTATAGGTCCAGGTAATCGAGTAAAACTTTGGTTGTTCAAGATTCTTACAAGAGGTGTACACCTTGATTCAAATTCGAGAAATATTGTGCAGATCTCAAGCTTTTTGTCATTACATTACGATTCTCGGAGACAATTTCAACAAGACAGAGGGGCAGTTACAAATACAACTATTGGGAGGAGTTGCAAAAGTAGTCTAAAAACTATTGGTACCTCTCATACACTAATTTGTGTATATCATGTTAGGATTGAGAAAAAAATTGAAAAATTAATTAAATCAAGAAAACTGAATTATTATAAAAAAAAACTTATTAAATTGATTAGATTTTTTTAAAAACTATTGATTCGGTTTGGTTTTTTAAGACTAAAACCGGTAAATCAAACCCGTTCAAATTCAAAAATATACTATTAAAAAATTTCTATTCTTCCGGTTTGATTCAAATTTTTTAGTTTAATTCTATTTTTATGAAACAAGATAAGAAAAAGACTTGGTAAAAGTAAAAAAAATAAAGTATAAAAAATCCAAAAACTATTTTAGTTCAAAAATTGAATTGGAATTGATCAGTTTAAATCAGGTTTTTTTTTAATTTTTTTAATTTAATTATTTTTATAGATAAAAATCAATAGAAAATGATCACTCTTATATCATGTGTCAATAATTGTTTATATTTAAATATCCTAAACAAATCAGATCGCTTCTATGATTATATATATATATAAAAAAAACCTTGTGTAAAAAGACCAATAGCCCCTGAAATAATGGTGTTTTACGTACAGATTCAGGGTAAAAAAAGAGGGGGGCTAATGGGCCATGCGAAATAAGAGATTTATATCCCAGTCGATTTTACAGTGGCTAATGGGCCATGCGTAAACTGATCTCCAACTTATAAGCTTTTTGTTTTTTCTTCCAATAAATAGTAAATTTAGCAATGGCTAATGGGCCATGTTTTTTGCTTTCCAAAACTGCAACTTCTACTACACGGGCAGCTAATCCGACAAAAGAGTGCTGTAGAGATCTACTCTAGTAATGGCAACAGGCGTGTAAGACGTCGAGGAAGCAAACCTAGTATTTGAAAAGCTTTCCGTTACAATGTTGTCCATGTATACAAAAGTAAATAGCCTTTACAAGGAGGGTGAAATACAACATCTGAAAGAATGAACTTTCATCATCATCATCATCATCATCATGCCAAGCATGCAAAAAATGCAAAAAAGAAGCCAAAATCTCCAGATGCCATTGGCCATGGATCAATCAAGCTGTGAAAATTTCCCACTTTGACCTGTTTCCAATAAATCAAAATACAAAAGTGGGGCATTAAACAATTTGCAGACATATAACTAAGATGATTTGTCATGCACATTGTCAAGTCGTTTCATTTATGTGATAGAGGTACTGATTCTATGCTTGGTAAGATTACTTAATTTCATCCTGAGAACCCTGAAGATCTAATCAAACTCCACACCTCAGGTTGTGATGCATAAGGAGAGCTGAAGGGACAGATTGCCCTGGCTTTGTAAATCATTGCATGCAAGCAAACAAGAGGTAAAAATAAGAACTCTAATCTAACACAGTGAACAATTTTGAGGAACTATTGTTGACCCTCTTCTTACCTCGATCTTATCTCTGTTTCACGTGATGGATCGTCAGAAAATCATGCCTGCCTTGTTTCATCATGTTCAATCGAATGGGTTTCGTTAGCTTTTTGAACCCTTAGCCTTTTTGTCCTGAAATCAAAAGGGAACTTAACATGGTTAAGCATATCAACCAAAAAGAAATAAAAAGAAAAGACCATGCGATAAAGAGATCCAATATATCAATTATAGGTCATAGCATTGCCCTTCAAGAACAAAGCCAACTTTGCTGCACAGGATACGTGCAAGAAATACCTACATGTAGACCCATGTATGCAATACTATCAGATTTCTAAAGAAAAACACGAATGAGAAGGCACAACGTGTGATTTTGATAGCTCAAACATGCATCCCGACAAGAAGTTATCATGCACCGCATTCTTTCACATGAACAGCACCAAAGGAACACATCAAAGTGCATTTTGGGCAGGTGGTAGCACAACAAATCAATGACGACAGTAACCTGATGACAATTCTAGTTCAGTATTAAATTCAGATCAAAAGGAGCCAACATTTTTTTTTTCTTTCTAATCTCTACATGATAAACGAAGTCCCTAAAATTGCATGTTAGAGGTCAAATTCACATGGCATTAGCAAGTCTCCCTTCATAAGTCACATGTCCGTTCATGTAATTTTAATACCAATCACACCGCAATGCTGAAGTAATTACGTTATATGCGTGTGGGTATTAGACACCAACCTATACAAAAAAACAAAATTTCCAAAAGGTAAATGATTAGCAAGTTCCTACTGGTTACAAGTTTCTCATCCTAAATAAATTTTCTTTCTATAAGGAGGAAACATGGGGAGCTAAAAGTAAACTGTAAATTGACTTCTCAGTGCAAAAGATGTACCAATTGATGCTATTACCTCGAGGAAATGATGTATTTCTCAATTTCCAGTTTCTGTTCATCAGCATATACCAACCATTTTTCACTTGGTGCAACAGAATTCCATGTACCCATATCTGTACAAGAAAAATAAATGATGTTATGAAGCATGTTTACTTCATATACACAAATGAAAACAAACCAAGCATCCTGACCTTGAAGCAGAATATCTGATTGACCATTATAGCCATTTAGTTTCCAGAAAACTCGGCCATCAACGTCCAGAAGGACAGGCTCTGTTCTGACAGCATTGGATAATGTCTCTGATCATTGCAGGTAAAGGTTAAATATAGATGTTTCCAAATTATACATTAATTTGCATGTACGATAAAAAAATAATAGATTAATGCAAAGGACTGATTTAACCAATCCTACCAGCAAGCTTATGATAGTGGTTTCAAAATATAAACTTGATCTCAGATTCTTCAGTTTCCTGTAAATGTCTTTCTTCTCAAAATTTAAGGGCATTCTCTTCGACAGGTCAGATAATTCTTATCTAGTGGCCTTTAACATAAGTTGGTCATGTGTATAGATGGATAGAAACACAGAAAATTATCCCTTATCTGGTCTTGATTTTGGCACCAAATTTCAGTGGCTAGAACAACAATTATTTAGCATAGCGCATCAAACCCAAGAATATCAAATCACTTAAGCCCATTGTATATCTAACAGTATTTAATAAAATCAAAGCAAACATTTTTATGCAATCAATTTAACTTCAAAAGTGGAAATGCACTTACCCTTCAGTGCCATGGCCCCCAGCATTTCTGTGCGGGCTAGTGCAGCTTCACTTTTTATTCGTGAAACTATTTCTTTATGATCAGAAACAGAAATGGGAGCACCATTTTTCTCAATAATAGCTTTGGCCACCTCGTCTAGCATCTTCTGTTTCAATTTTTTCTCCTGTGCCAAACAAATAAGGGAAAATAATTAATTTGCAAATAAAGGATGGATTCACCCACATCACTGAAAAGCCAACATTGCCATTTACAACGACTATGACCTTATCCTTTGCTGCAAGAACTTTTTCTCTGGCTTCCTTCTGTCTTTCAAGAAAACTACAGTTTTCATCATCAATCCAACTTCGCAACGCTCTGGAAAATATATTTATAAACAATCATAATAAGATAATAAAATGTTTGTCAACAAGGATTGATAACTGTAGAACCAGATGTATTGGACCCATTTCCTCATTCTGTTTTTTGTCTCTTACTTGGTATTAAGAGCTTCATCACATATAAGATTCAAGAGTCTAAGCTTTTCTGAGCTGTTTAACTTATCATATCCTCCATCACCCAAGTCAAAACAATCAGAGGGAAGTTCTTTTGATATGAAATGGCATTTCGAAACAGATGTCCCGAGAGCTTGAAACCATGAGTTTTCATTTGTTGCAGTTAGGGCTGGAGATCTGAACAAGAAATCACAAAATTATCATATTTCTGTCCCCCCGCGAAGCAGAAGTGGTTAGGAACAACGTAGTAGATTACATACTCCTCTCCGGTATCCTTTTGAATCAGAGACAGTAACTGGATATGAATCTGGGCTAGATGATAGGATTGCAACCGACGCCCTCTTCGTCCATTTATGATTTCCCTGAGTGCAATTTCAGCTTGCCCTTTCTTCAGACCAAGAACCTGATCAAGGAGGAAGAACATGGGCAATCAACAAAGTCATGAATAATGAGCAGGGAAAATGGAAACAAACTACAGCACGGTGGCAACAAGTATCAGCCATTTACGTAACTAAACTTAGTGGAAATTGTCACCTGGTACGAAAACAAAACAAAGAATTAATAATTTGACAACAAAGGAAAGAGATAGAATTATATGATCACTAAATCTACAGCATAAACGGAATTCACCTCAAGAAGATAAATCAGTTTATAGAGGCACACTATAGACCATACTTAAAAGAAGTTCACCATAGACCCATGCTTAAATATAAGCCAAATTATCTTTGAAGTTCAGTTTGCGATCAAAAAAGCAAGTAAACTTTCACAATGCTTCATCCGGTTCAATAGTTATAAAAGATTTATTCATACCTTACCAAAACTAGCACAAAATTCCAAGAATTGCAATGCATTGCCAACATTCTCTGGAGTTAACTCGATGCCTGCTACAGCCGTTAAGCAGGTTCCCTGAGGCAATTGAATGTCCACGTCGATTTCTTTGTTCTGAAGTTTCATGGCACGCCTCTCATTGGCTATCTTTGATTTGATTTGAAATTCTGCAGGATCCTTGTCAACTTTGCATGAGTCTCCAGCCATCTTGGTCTCCGTTTGAATTCTATAACTTCTAAAGCCACAAACTATTCCACCATTACAATTTGCACCAAGTAAAACTTCATTCTGGGAAACCTTTTGAGGCTGTGTCTTGGGCCTCTTTTTCTCAACAAAAGCATCTTCATTCTTTCCATTTTTCAATTCTTTCTTAGATATTTCCTGAGGATGTTCCTTAGTCTTCCTTTTCTTTTCAGAAACATCTTCACCCTTCTTGTTTTCCTTCACTTTGTCCTTTGAAAGTTCCATGGACTTTGTCTTAGACTTCTTTTCCTTTGCAACATCACCTTTATCTTTTTCATTGGTCTTCATTTCATTTTCAGAAACAAGTTCAGTAATTATAGGCTTCTTACTACCTCTCTTCATGCTACCATTACTAACTTCCCCTGGTGCTTCCCTTTTTGTTTTCTTCTGCCCACTCTCCTCTAAACTAATTTCAGCATCCATGTTGCCATTACCAACTTCCTTCAGTCCTTTCCTTTTTGTTTTCTTAGACTTCTTCTCAGCAGAGATGGGTGTTAAATTCTGAGGATGCAGATTCTTATCAACGTTTCCATCAAAAGAATTTTCCTTCCCTGGTTTCCATGGCGACGTGACTGTACACTCCTGTTAAAGTATCAATTAACGTGTACATATGGCAAATAAGAAATCCAATGGATGAAGCAGCCTTACAATCATAACAAAGGACCATCATTAGTAAACAGTCCCAAACCTTATATGGCGACCCACTTTTCTCTGATGAAACATCATCGGCTTTCACATCCTTGTAGAGATTCAAATTTTCAGATCCTGTAACCTGCAGCAGTTCTGAGACAGAAGAAAACCCATTTTCCTTGGCTGTGTGAACAAGAATTCCAGTAGGCTTGTGGCCTCGTTTCTTCCTGGAAAAAACTTTATTCTATTAGATTCACCAAGAATACTAGTTATATTCAATAATGTCATCACTAAACTTCAGACATGATGTACAATTCAAACATTGATGTACTTACATGCAGAAGCTACAGTTGCAAACGCCCCTGCACTTGGGACACTGCCAGTCATCCAACAATGCTACCTCTTCTGCTTTTTCTCCGTATCTAGAACACCACCACCGAAAAGGTGTTGAGAAAAAACTTGAATGCAAAAACCTTCTTAAATTGTTTGACAAAGCTTGTTATTCAAGAATTGCGTCACCAACTAACCGGTTCGATAGGCATTTGTGGCAGAACTTGAGAGTACATAGTTTGTTTCCTTTCTGAATTGCACAAGCTGCCGCAAAATCCATTGTTTTTTGGCGGCACTTCGATGATTATAAACAAACAAGGACAAAACGAATAAAAATATCAGTTACAGAGAGAGCATGCATGGAAAAAAGATCGATGAGGCCATCAATTGTACTACCACCACCAATTTAGACATAGTAACATTACCAAACCAATTTCTTGATTCGATTTCATGTGGAGCAACAAAATTAATGTCACTGACTCTTAACATCATATAGAAAAGATCCCAAAACCCATTTTCCTTTTACCTTCCCGCATTCCACCATCAACCAGCAGAATTGCAAGGAGGTGCAAAGCAAAAAAGAGCATTATTGGGCATATGTACCAACTATGAGACAAATAAATCATGAATATACGAATAAATCACAAAAGCAATTACGGGTCATTGTTAAATCAGCCGAAAATAAAAAAAGGGACTTCAGACTTAGATTTCTTTAGCTTTCCTACATGTTCACATTAACCAGACAGAAGACCATGGTAGGGTTTAGCTATTATCTAGAATTATATCAACACAATATCGTAAGAGTAAATTCATGGCTTCTCTTGAAATAAACAAAACTGGGAGCTAAAACTCGAAACTTAGGTTTCTTTCATTTCCTTGCATCTTCTCGTCAACCAGACAGAAAAACACAAAAAGGGTTTACGTATTATCTAAAATTCTATCGACAAAGAAATCATACAAAGTAAATCCATGGGTTCTCTTCAAATCAACCAAAAAAAAATCAAGAGCTGAAGCTTGGAACTTAGGTTCCTTTCATGTTCTACTTTCTAGCATGTTCTCATCAACCAAGCATAGAAAAAAAGGGTTCACTTGTTATAATCTAAAATTGTATCAAAAGAAACACTCGTTACTTGATGACAAGTCTTCCCATTTTCAGAATCATAGATCCTCCCTCCAACTACACGAACTCCAGGACGTTTTGACCGGCTCCTCTTCTCCACAACTTCTTTTCCTTTCAACGCCTCAGGACTTGAAGTAACTGCCATGACTGCAAAACTATTCTTTTTAAGACAAGAGCAGAACACGTTCCTAGTATTATAGACCTCTACGGAAGAAAGCTTCTTTCGTGCTTTGCTTTTGAGTTTGGAGATTTGCGCTTTGGTTATCTCTCTCTGGTTGTGGCGGGAGAGAGATTTTGGTGTTTATTTTGATTTTGGAGGGATGAAGGAGCGCCAAGTTGAAATTTTTTGAGGGTTTCTTTGTCTTTCTCTCTTCCTTTTTCCCTCTCCGACGATTTCATTTCTTTTTTTTTTACTACAAGACATGGCATCAAGAGGTTGCAGGATCATTGATTTTTTGTTTTATTTCGGACCACCGATCGACCTTGCTTCGGGTGAGCCAAGTTAACATAATAATAATAATAATAATAATAATAATAATAATAATAATAATAATAATTTAGTTAATTTGGTGACTTTAATAGATAAATTCGACTCAAATGATCTTTACAAAATTGATTTTAGTGGAGAGGGAAAATATTATTTTAATTCACCTGAAACAATCGAATTCTTCTAACTTAATTCATAATCTATATCTTAAGTTGAATTTTAGATTCTGTAATTATTTATATTTAACATTGAGGATATATTTGAGATAAAGACGTGGCTTAACCCTATAAAACTCTAGGTAGGGTTGCGATTTTAGATAAAACCTATTCCAAAATTCTATCCATCTCATTGAATTTTTTTTTAAAAAAAAGTCAAAACAATATCATTTTAATATTTTTTAAGAGATATATTTGGAGTTAATTGAAGTTAATTTTCTTGACTAGTGACCCAAACCATAACCTAATAGAATTTCATAACCATGTAATAAAAAGATCCTTAACATTTTTTGTACCTGTTTGACAGTGAGGTTGCAGTTGCTTTTGAAAATGCTTTTTATTTAGAAATACATCAAAATGATATATTTTTTATTTTTTAAAAATTATTTTTGATATTAGTACATCAAAATGATTTAAAAACACCAAAATTTTTTTATTTAAAATGAAAAAAAAATCAAATTTTGAAAAAACAATGGTACAACCACAGAAACAAACAGACCCAATTATCTTCGAGAAAAAAAAACTAATAAGCATGGGACAATCCTTCATAAAGATTTTCTTATTGCCAAGGTAGTGAAGTGACAAGAGAAAATCCAAAGATTGGAGGGCCCGGCCCACTAAAAGCATAGTCATCAAGCCTCTTTCAGCTCGCCGGTTTGATCCAAAGCTCTGACTAAGTTTAAAATAGATAAAACTTGGTCTTGTAATGGGCCTGAAGAAAATTGTTTCATCTACCGGGTCAACCTAAAACCCAGGTGATCCGGCAAAAACTTTTTTTTCTTTTTATATGTCTAAGTTGTTTGGAAGACAACAATTTTTTTTACATGCCTCCATTTAACAAATTGAAAAACAAGATTTATAATCACTAATGTTTCTTTATACACGCGGACATTAGCCGGATGTTTGGGAGTACTTTTCAAAAATATTTTTAAATAAAATTAATTTTTTTTTATTTTTATTTTTAAATTTAAATTAATAAAATTCGGTGTTTTTAGATCATTTTGATGTGCTGATGTCAAAAATAATTTAAAAAAAATAAAAAAAACATAAAATTCTTTGAAATTATCATTTAAATTATGTATAACCTGTCAGATCAAATCTATATAAATTTTCTTACAGCGTTTATATTTTTATATAATATAATATTCAATTACCTGACAAGAAAAAATGTAATAAATTATATCATAAATGACGTAATTAACAATTAAAAGTGGAAAACAAAGTTAAGGAAG
Organism: Salix arbutifolia; assembly: GCA_025169955.1. NCBI lineage: Eukaryota > Viridiplantae > Streptophyta > Magnoliopsida > Malpighiales > Salicaceae > Salix > Salix arbutifolia. Next base: position 1,859,105 of record CM045919.1, on the reverse strand, counting down.
GCATGGGAATCCACTGGAACGGAGATGATATAATCAAGATGAAAAATAAAATGGGGACCAAATCAAACCTATCCATATAGATTGAGGATCTCTTTGAGGTTTGCCTTACGATTTAAGACAGAAGCTGAAAGAGAACACCCATTGAAACAGAGCAACAGAGAGAGCAGCAGATGGGCAGTCTTTACAAATACTACAAACCCCTGACCTCAATCTGCTTCTCTCCACCGCCAACAAAATCTTACCTCCTCCATTCAATCAAATTCAAAACCCTTTTTTCTCCCACCAAGAAGACAAGACTACACCGTTTCTTCACCTCTCTAACACCATCATCACAGCCCTCAATCAAAACCATCGGCGGAGATGCCCCTGCTGCAAGTCCATCATCAGAATTGTGGCTGTACAACACAATGAGTAGAAAAAAGGAGCTATTTAAGCCAAAAGTAGAGGGTAAAGTTGGAATGTATGTTTGTGGTGTCACTGCTTATGATTTGAGCCATATTGGTCATGCTCGTGTATATGTTACCTTTGATGTTTTATTAAGGTTTGTTCAGTTTCTTTTTCTCTTTTTAAGATGTAAGAATCCATGCTTAGACGGTTACTGACAAGGGTTTTTTTCTGGTGGCTGGTAATTAGGCAGGTATCTAAAGCATTTGGGGTATGATGTTCGTTATGTTCGAAATTTCACTGATGTTGATGATAAGGTTAGTTGGTCTCCCTCTCTCCCTCCCTCTCTTTTTGTCTTGTTAAGGTTGTGATTAAATTTGGTTTATTTCAACTACATTAAAATGATTAAATGATGGGGCAATCTGGTTTGCGCTTGAGGATATTTTATAGTAGGTTCCATAAGTAAATTACACAATTTTGATGCAGGGCCATACATATGAATGTGCAATGATGCCTAATTTTGGCAGTGTGCAGTGTTTCTCTACTGAAATTGTTGTTTTGAGGATTCTTTTTGTTTATAATGTGGTGGATAGGGGATTTGATGGTATTTTGGTGCAAGAGTTTGGTTGCCAACTGCCTTTTGATATTGGTATGACAGGATAAGCTGAGTTGCAATTTTCAAATTCTGTAGATAATTGCTCGAGCGAATGAATTAGGAGAGGATCCAATCTGTTTGAGTAAACGGTACTGTGAAGAATTCCTTCATGATATGGTGTATCTTCATTGCCTTCCGCCTTCTGTCGAGCCACGTGTGTCAGATCACATGCCCCAAATCATTGATATGATTGAGCAGGTAATTTGTTGATCCTGCTTGAGTTTGAATCTCCATGTCTTTCTAAATGATTACTAAATACAGTGCATTGCTATGAGCATGGTCTTTATGAGGTGAAATGATGCAGTCAGTATTTATTCTGTCGTTCATGTTCATTTCTTTGATACTTTGAATAGTGATTTCTTGACATGTCATCTTAGCAGATTCTTGATAATGGATATGCCTACAGAATTGATGGGGATGTCTACTTTTCTGTTGACAAATTACCTGAATATGGGCAATTGTCTGGACGAAAATTAGAAGATAATCGAGCTGGTGAACGAGTTGCTGTGGACTCCAGAAAGAAAAACCCTGCTGATTTTGCATTGTGGAAGGTAAGTGTCTGTAAGACACTGGCAATGATGAATACTTGATGGAGACATGAAATTATCCAAGATGGTTATATTTGCTGATGCTGCTGTGCTATTGAATCCCCTCACTTAGTACATGTTTTTTTCCTGCTGGGCCTGGCTGTGGTACTGTCTAATTGTAGTACTGTGTTGCCCTTGACCATGTGCATGGAAACATAGAGTGGAAGAGTGCTTGTTTCTGGTGTTAAAGTGTTGGGCCGGGTTTCCAAATCCTGCACAACAGAAAGAAACCCATGGTAAAATCTAGTTGATATAGCTGTGTAAATCAAAGGTGGTAAGCATCATGATGTGAAAGCACACATCTAGATACTGGAACTGTTTCATTGTATATCTAATTTCCTGCAAAAGCTCAACTCTGTATGCGACATGTCTCGGAACTCAACCTGTCCATTCATATTGTCTAATTCATTGTGTTCTCGCACTTTTTTTTTGGCAGTCTGCGAAGGAGGGTGAGCCCTTCTGGGATAGTCCATGGGGTCCTGGAAGACCTGGGTGGCATATCGAGTGCAGTGCCATGAGTGCTGCTTATCTTGGTCACTCCTTTGACATACATGGTGGTGGAATGGACCTTGTGTTTCCCCATCATGAAAACGAAATTGCTCAGAGCTGTGCTGCATGCAGAGATAGTAATATAAGCTACTGGGTACACAATGGTTTTGTCACAATCGACTCAGAGAAAATGTCCAAATCCTTAGGAAACTTCTTTACAATTAGGCAGGTAAAGGATTTCATATTGGATGATATTTTGTGTTATTTTAGTTTATGATTCTCTTGATTCCACTGCGAGTAGTTTAGTACTGGAACCATCATCCAAGTTTACATGATTCTTACTAGCATTTTTCCTTTAACCAGGCTATAGATCTTTACCATCCATTGGCTTTGAGACTTTTCCTGTTGGGGACCCACTATAGATCCCCAGTCAACTACTCTGACGTGCAGCTTGAAAGCGCTTCAGAACGTATATTTTACATCTATCAGGTACCACAGTAAGCACCCCCCCAAACCAGCCAGACCTTGTGGTGGCATTTGTTTGCTCTGGTTTCATGTGCAATCTTGTTATTTTTTTTTTTCCAATTTTTTTATCTTTGCTTCCATGATAGAAAGATGCTACAATCTGGAGATGGAATGCTTTCAGTCCTTTAATAAATGACAAGCATATGAATTTTTCCATAAACTTCTGGTTTCTACTGTTTACCATATTTGCTCATGGTTTTACATCCTAGACAAAAAAGTAGCTCTTAACCTAGAAGGCTTTTGTATTTTATGAGATATTTTCAGTATTTTTTCCATGTGATTATTTGGTTGCAGACGCTATGTGACTCTGAAAATATTCTCAGCCAGCATCATGTGACATTTGAGAAGGATGCTATCCCGCCTGACACTATAAATGACGTCAATAAGTTTCACGATACATTTGTCACCTCGATGTCAGATGATCTTCACACTCCTGTTCTTTTGTCTGCTCTATCTGATCCATTAAAAATCATTAATGATATGCTACACACTCGAAAGGTAATGAGATTCAGACACATGTTTATTTTTATGGATTAGTGTTACTTTGATTGCACGTGTGTGTCAGCTGTAGATAGCTTTAGTAGCTGGTATAATTTTTTTTGGGGTTTAAATTTGGTTATCTCTCTCCCTCTAATCTTTGCGCTGTATATTATTGAATGATGATCCATTCAGGGAAAGAAAGAAACAAAGCGAATAGTGTCAATTGCTGCTCTGGAAAAGATGGTCAGAAATGCTCTTATGGTCTTAGGGTTGATGCCCCCAACTTACAGCGAGGTAGCATACTACTAGAATATCACCAATGCATTACCGATTTAGATATGCAGACTACAACACCCCTTCCCCTCTCCTAATTCTAACACAGATAAGATCCATGTGATTCTCAATTTGCTGCATCAGCATGCATTTATTTTCCTCCAATATTATTTTTCATCTGTTCTCCTGTTACTCCCAGAAAGCTTTTTGATTGCTCGCCCACCCATTTATGCAAGTGTCCTTTATATACATATCTTTCCCCTTCTAACTATGATTTACTAAACCATTTCCTGCTGCAGGCTCTGCAGCAATTGAGGGAAAAGGCACTGAGACGTGCAAAGCTGACAGAAGATCAAATATTGCAAAAAATAGAGGAAAGGACTGTAGCAAGAAAGGACAAAGACTATGAAAAATCAGATGCTATTAGGAAGGATTTAGCTGCTTTGGGCATTTCTCTTATGGATAGTCCAGGTGGCACAAATTGGAGACCAGCCATTCCGCTTGCTTTGCAAGATCAGCAAGTTGCTTCAACTTGAATGGCTCGTGGAATTTCACTCTCTTGTCTTTTTCTGCAGTGATAGTTTCCAAGAAATCATGTAATTTATTTTGGGATATTGGAATGAGGGATAAAGCCCTATGACATGCTACTCCATGCTATAATGGGGGCATGGACAAAAGATTGGCCAGAAATTTCATTCCATGAAGCAAATTTTTTGGCAACCATACTTGTAATATACATTCTTTAAAACAGTTCTTGTAGAATCGTGGCTGAACGAGGTGAGTTTCGTCATGAACTCAGTATTTGTCAATAACAGCCTCGGTACGTAATGTTAGTTGCATTTCCACAACATAGAGCTCAGACCTTTTGCTCCAATATTTTGAATCTTTTTACTATACATGAATGAAATACAAGCGATCAATTTTCAATCTACATACTCGCAAGCAGGAACAGTGGAATTAGCAATGTGAGCAAATACAATGGAGAAAGGGGCAACAATTATTGGATCGGACTGGCTGGTTTGAATTGGTTCCAAAGGAGGGATACTCCCAGATGAATTTACAGAAAGTATGTTCCCATTTAAGAGCACTGTTTGACTGTGTAAATCACCATTCAGGGCTGTTAAATGATATTCCTCTCTTGTATTGTCGTCGAGTTTTGAACCCCTAGACATCCTAGAAAACTTTGTTCTTTGATTTTGTTGATGCATTACCAAAGTTCCATTTCTGGTAACATTTTCAGTTGAAACATGGACATTGACAGTAGTGTTTCCGTCGAGGTTGATCAACAGCAGTGTAATTCCTTTCTGTAATGGCGGGAACAGATTACGCTAGCCAAGCAGATATATGAAATTTTGTTACTAATCCAAGCTTTACGAATCTTCTTACCGATGCTTTTGCACAGTGAGCATAAGCTCGTATGTTGTTAGTCCCAAAGAAAGTTGTTGACAGAACATTTCTTCCCATCAAACGGTGCCACAGAAGAGCACTGATGGATTAAAGTAACAATATTAGCACCAAATTCATTTAGTTTACTTTTCGGGCTCAAGATTTACCTATAATAATCAGGATTAGGGACAAAGGTGACAGTGTTAAGAAGGCCATAATTTCCACCAATCAACGTCTGTCTACAATATGTTTTTGTGTCATATGACGACGCCATACCTAGCTGGTCCAAGTACCTGTTGGTGAATGGAAATCCAGTTCAATCAAAGTCCAGGCTTTCAAGTCCAAACAAAGAAAACCTGATAAAATACATCGAATTTGTGGATTAGCTTACCAGAAACTAAACACAAATGCATTTGTGACGAGATTACGGCCACTGTTGTAAGCACCTCCGGCCTCACCAACCCAAGCAACAGCTGAAGTCCCGGCAGTCTTCAAAATCCCTTGAAGGCTTCTGAATGGTTGGGAACCTCCGTCGAGGTATGATGGATTCAATATCTTATCGATCAGGTGATCATCAGAACCTGCACACAAGAAACAAGTAAAACACCTGCTTATCCAGTACGCAGCATGGAGGCTGCAAGGAACAGAATAGTTCTGAAGCAGAAAAAATAATATTAGAGCTAAATTGCTGGAAAATCAGGATATTTCTCTAGATTGCTGGTTTATTTACCTGGACCAAGGTTATAAATGTGGTGGGTGACCACCTGAAGAGATCTAGGTGTTTTGTTTATAAATTGTGTGAACCAATTTGCATCAAAGAACCCTCCTGGTGCTAGGACTAGTGGCTTAACTTCAAAACCTGCATAAATAGTTTCCACTATCATCTGCAGATTGTTTGTGTCAGATGCATATTGATCTGCTGCAATTCTTGCTCCAATTCCACTCCCACTGAGTTCATTTCCTGAGAATTACAAAAAGTTTCATGCAAGAAAAAAAAAGTTACTTCCATTACTAATGCCACCGGCAACTACAGCAGACAAATATGAGAAGTTATGAACGACTGTTAAGAGTTAAATTTAGGATATTTCAAGTTCTTAAGGGAAACATATATAGTTGTTACCAAGCTCCCAGCCGTGAATGGTGTACCCCTTGTCAACAGAATATCGCATGAGATATTCAGCATCACTTGAATTCCAAGCACCCACAGAGGAACCATCTGCTGCTGTTGTCCTGCCACTCAAAGCATTTAACCCAAAAAGAACAACAGCCCTGTAAATGAAAATCAAAATATATCAATTCAATATCGATTCATCATATTAATCCAACTATTGTGGAAACTAAGATGCATAAACTAAAAATATTTTTAGCTAATTTCATGAGAGCACCATAGCTGGTTACCCGGCTTGTTTGAAGAAGTTGTTCAATTCATCCCACCGAGACATTGGCAAGCAACCTTGGGAAAAACTGAACATTTTTGAACTACTTTTGACAAATTTTGGACAAGGTTCACCTGGTCTTTCATACGTGACTTTATCTTGTAAAGTGCCCCCCAATCTGATTTTCAGAGGGGAAAAGGCTGCAACTTAATCAAGACTATGTTATAACTTATCCATGAATTATCAGTAAAACTTGTTAAATGAATCTCACCTTTGATTGCATTCAACAATATTGGGTTGGTAAGATCCTGAAAAAAATTGGGAAAACAAAGAGAGAAGTAAAAAGAAATATATAAGTCCATATCTGATGATCTTACTTGGAAAAAAAAAGCAAAATAATACACACAGAGAGAGAAAGTCCATAGCCTACTTTACTCTGTATAAACAATTGCTTTCTCTATCACATTCTTTCATATTTTACTATACCTTTTAATATTTAGACTCTTGTAATAAATATCAACTTCCATTTGACCGGCTCTTTCTGGAGGGCTGAGAGAGTCAAATTTTTATGTAAAATTGTGGTGCTAGTTGAGCTTTACTTTCAGCTTGCCATGGCAGATTTGAGAATACGCAGACTCCCGAAAGGTGACTGTACGTGTGGAGGATTTATAGGATGGTGATTGCCAACAAAAAAATTGAGAATAACTATATATTAATGATATATTTTACACAGTTTCACACAAGCAATCGCTTTTCAATGAAGTTGTGATTGCATAGCTGCAAACACGAACCTGTCATACAGTGATGGATTATGAACTTGAAGAAATGGATTTAGAAAAGAATCAATTGATGGACCATAGTTTATTTGCTAGTTGGATTCTTAATTATAATTGTCTGAAGGATATCTAGAAAGCAGACAAGTTGACATGGAACAGAAATCTGACAAAATAAAGGAGAAAAGGAATAGTAAAAATTCAAGCTTTTCTACAATTCAAACAAGCTTACCAGGTTAAGAAAAGAAGATTTGCCCCAGCTACAGGTTCCAAAGTCACATTTATCAGGAGGCCACCAGTCCAAAGTAGCACAGATAAAATCACGGTCTGTTGTCCCTACTGGAGCTGTTCCATTGATAAAAACAGTGCCTTCAACAATATTTCCAGGCCCTCCTGTGCTCTCTGAAGTTGCAGATTTTGACCTTTCAATCAGCCAGAAGAAAGAAGCACAGAAAAAGCAAATAGTGAACAAAATGCCTATCTGATAAAAACAATGCCTCGTGTTTGTCACTTTATCAGCATTCGAGGCATTTGAGGTCTCCATGCAAGTGTCAGAATTGAGCAATATGAAAGGACACTATCGCTGGTTTGACAGAAACAGTAGCTGCAAAAAAGAGTCGCCAGAAACAGATCAAAACCAAATAAAACATTAATATTTTCAAGTTCTGGCTTAGAAACAAGAACAGGATCAAACCTCCACAAACTATTTCATTATAGTGAGAAAAGTTAAGGTCCCAACAAAACCTTCACCTCTGTTTTTATAGAGTTCAGACATGGCTGCCTTCCCCTCCAAGGCCAACCATGTACAGATATATTATATGGTTTCTGGATATACAAGGAGAGCAAATCAGCGATTGGACTAGTGAATCCTAGAGGAAAAAAATGATAAAATATTTGGTCAACCAATGGGGGTTGCCATAGCACTTCAGTTCATGGAATTTTCCTCTGAGCCTGCCTAGGTTGGGTACTGTGTATGGCATACTTGTCAAAAGGCTTCTTTTTTCTTTCTTTCTTTATTTCATGTTTAATTACAGATGTTGGCATGCCAAAAAAATATCAAAACATGCTCTCTCATTTCTCATCATTTACAAATGATTGATAGTAAGTGTGGTTAAGATTGTTTTTAAAAGTGATTTTTGTTCATAAATGCATTAAAATGATATTTTTAAAAATTATTTTTGACATTAATATATGAAAATGATTTAAAAACACTATTTTTTTAATTTAAAATACAAATAAGCCACAAGCACACAAAAAAAAAATCCAAGAAGACAAAGAAAAGTCAATAAGAAAAGTAGAAGGTGGGCAGGGACATTTATTAGGACCAGAGAAGGAAGGTTGGCTGAAGTGTGGATTACATTTTTTTTTATATTTATATTCATGTTGAAAATAAGTTTGTATTTTATTCACTATCATCAAATAATAAATTTAGATATTTATAAGATCTCAAATGTCCATTACCATATTTATCATTTAATATAAAATAAAAAAAGCAATATATATATATATATTAAACTGTAAATATTATAGGTATATATTACTATATATAAGTTCATATATTTTTTAATTTTGGCATTTAAAACACATTTTATGCTAATTTCTTTAGAAGCTATCGGTAAACACGAAGAGAAAACTTCAAAATTACTTGAAATGATATTGTAAAAAAATTATTTTTGACATCAATACATGAATATGATTTAAAACACTATTTTTTTTAAATTTAAAATACAAAACAAAAACAAAAACATTTCATTTTTTTTATATTTGGCTCGGAGCTCATGAGACCTCACCATCATCCTGATAAGCCACAAACACAAAATAAAATAAAAATAAAAAAATCCAAGAAGACAAAAAGGAAAAGTCAATAAGAAAAGTAGAAGGTGGGCAGGGGCATTTGTTAGGAACAAATAGGGAAGGTTGGCTGCGGAGCATATAATGAAGTATGGATTACATTTTTTTATATTTATCATTTAATATAAAATAAAAAAGCAATATATATATATATATATATATATATATTAAACTGTAAATATCATAGGTATATATTACTATATATAAGTTCATATATTTTTTAATTTTGGCATTTAAAACACATTTTATGCTAATTTCTTTAGAAGCTATCGGTAAACACGAAGAGAAAACTTCAAAATTACTCATAAGTCATAACAAGTAGATTGGTAGGAAACATCATGATTCACGGCTACGCTCTCATTGAAGTTTTGACTTGTATTATTAATCACTTGTTTTAGAGTGAAGATAGCAGCACTATTTTTTCTCCTGATTGCTTATATTCTTCTTAAAAGTAAAGCATTAATTTAATGTCTTCTCCCACTGTGTTTATAATAAGAAAGTCCATTTCAAGGTGGTCCATAAAGCTGTATCAAGATTGGATACAAGATTAGACAATGATTAATCCATAGTGTCTGTCTTTTCTGTCAAAATTCTACTGACGTATATGTAGAAGTGTGGATGAGATTTGACTCCTCTCTCTTTATTTGTTAAGGGTACAAAGATATCCAAGTTGTATTTTTACTACTTTTCAAATGATCGTAAACATCCAATCGTAAACATGCCAGGCTTAGTTTGCTCTGTACAATACTAATTAACCAGTCATCATGGAAGCAATTGGGGTGTTTTTTTTAAAAAAAAAATTACGTTGACAGTGATTTGTCTAGTTGTTGCAGGGGCTTGAACCTTAAACTTGAATCCAAATTCGTCCAGGTTTTAAGAGGTTATGATAAACAATTTTCTTCCCAAGAATCATGTGATGATAGTCTTAGCCTCAAAAATCTTGTCTTTTTTTAAGAAGAAATCTGTCAAAGCCATCCTATAATCGACCTCAAAATTCTCAATTTTACCTGCTCTTGGGGTACTGCATATCCTCTCATGCCAATTTACTCTGAAATCGCAATGTTCGTGAGGACTGGTTTTCAGAGCTTGGAGGCCTGTGGCTGTGTAGATACACTCTTGTAAGTTGTGAGTTATGTCAAACTATTTCAACAATTTGTGTTTTCTGTCAAAGCAATTAGATGTCTTTTATTCTTGAACCATACTTTTATTTTGATAGATCTAATCATCAATTATTTTATCTTCTTGATCCGGCACGCTTGAATGGGCGTTGATTGATTGAAATGTTCTTAATTTCTAATAAGTTGATGATAAAAACATTGCAATGAAGAATAATTGAACAGTGCACAATGAATCCGGCTACAATTGTAGTTGAGGGCAATTCTGAAGCACTTACAGACTGCAGGATCCTAGATTCTACTCTTGATCGTGGGAAAATCATAGTATAACAGGGAAATATGCAATAGTAAAAACAACAGAATTCTTAACACTAGAAATACCAATCTGTGGCCGCACCCATGATGCAGATAAGACACTCTGAATCCTCCCAGCTTCAGCTCCCTATTAACCTAAGCTCCCACTCTAACCAGAGGAAATAAAACAAAATAAGAAAAAAAGAGGGAAATGATTTTGGCCTCATTTCCTCTTCTTAGATGGTGGTTGGGGAATTTCTTCCTCATCATCCTCTTCATCCTCATCCTCGTCTTCATCTTCCTCGTCACCGTCGTCCTCATCATCTTCCTCGTCATCTTCATCTTCCTCGTCATCACTGCCACCATCACCATTGGCTTCAGGCACATCCACCGGATCCTCACCATCCTTTCCTTTGTCAGGCACATCCTCATCATCGCCTTCATCATCTTCGCCTTCATCATCATCATCGTCCTGATCATCCTCATTGTCTTCATCATCATCATCAGTATCACTGGCATCTTGATTATCAGGATCAGGTTTCTTCCTTATGTGAAGCCCAGTAAATGGAAACCTGCAGCTCAAAGTAAGTTATTGACTTATCCAATACTACTGTGCATAAACAACAACCAGGACAAATAGATCAGATCACTGACCCTTGACTTGTGCCTGACTCTTCTGGGAATTCATCGAATCCATTAGGCAAAGAACCTATCTGGTAACAAAAGAAGGCCAAATTTCTGTTCAATTAAGAAACCAGTTGGAAGATACAAATTGTCTCCCACGAGCACCATGAGAAAAAATCAATGGAACCCAAAAATTTCTCATGCAGCACATACTTTTTTAAACAAACAAATCAGCCAAGCCATGACTGAGGAAGGTTGAATTCATTCAATGATAACTAATATGCATGAAAGAGAAGCATTCTCATAATGTGTATGTGGATCGCTCTAGCCATCAATATCCTTGAGTTAAATCATTTACTTTAGAAGGGCTTTTGCTCTAATTCTATTCCTATTTATACCATGCTTGCCAGTTTAACAAAGTTGTGGTTTACTTTTCTGATGGAGAAAAAAGAAAAATCCATGTCAAGTTTTATTTAACCAACGCCCTATAAGGAAAAACTATAGGCAAGACAAATGCACAGAGGATGAGCAAAAGAGGCACCAATCAGACAATTACCAAGAAAGCAAAATAAACAAAGAACAAGAATTCACTCCAAACCCTAGAAAAAACTGCACCTCTAAAGTGCAACATAACACAAACCCCACAGCCAAAAAATAAAATAAAATAAACTCCTTTAAACACAACAAACAAAACCCACATCATAATTACCCCAATTTCACTACAAAAACTAGACAAACAAGAATATAAACACACAAACACAGAACAAAAATAGTAAAACCCTAACTTTCTTGTAAGAAAATAAATACAGTACAAACAGATCCACAAATTCAAAGTATTTCCTTGCTCAAAATTAACATCATAAACATGTGCACAACCAAAGAAAGCTTCAATCTTTCGAAAAAATTAAGCTGTAATGCTTAAGTTATTCAAAGCAGCAGAGACATTGTACCATGAAAAGTGACAAAGCAAATGCCTTCCAAGCAGCAATGGCTGTTTCAAGTACAACGGCTTCAATGAGAGAAGAGAGGAAGCCCTCCACAACGACAGCGTTTGAGCAAACAAGACCCTCCATTTTCTGCTAAAAACACAAAACTATATAGAGAAAGAGAAACCCAATTGAGAAAATTTGTGTTTTTTTGAGAGATTAAAAGAATGGAGAGAGAACTAGGGTTTTGGATAGGGGTTTAAGTAAGGGTTTGGAAAGATAGATTTACTATAGCGTGGAGATTTTCTGAAGTGTGTTGGATTTGGATTGTCTCTGTCTGGTGAAATAGTAAAAATGAAGGACAATCAGAGCCGTTGACTTTGCTGGATCTACGGCGTATGAGTGTCAAATGACAGGACAATCTAGACTGTTTTATTTTCTAAAATTTTCAAGGTCAAGATTAATTTGAAGTTGAGTAAACGCCAGAAGGGTCCAGAATAAAAAAATAAAATAAAATAAAAAAATAAAAAAACATTAGTTTTTTAAAAAATATATGGAGGATTTCTTTTGTCATCATCCTGCATTAAGTTTTGGATAGGGTTACTGTGAATTATTAATTGTATTCCATATTTAGTTAAATTTATAATTTATTTTTTACAAACATTATTGATATTCAAGGAATTGTCTACTAAAAGACACATGGAATTTTTACCTATTAACAAAAACACTAAAACAGAACGAAAGTTACTGTTCACACACACTCATAGTCACTGTTCATTTGCAATTTGCTTCCGTGCGTCACGCGAGTTCGTCCACCTTTTTTTTTCTTCCTATTTTGAACAGTGGGATAACGTTTTTATCCCTCGAAAAGGACAAAAAACGGTTCCACACTAGAGGGGTGCACGTGTACGGACCGGTCCGGTTTGGTTCGACTCGGTCCGGTCCGCCGCACTTTTTTTTATTTTAATATTTTTTGAAAATAGCTAAATACGGATATAGCTCCTAATAAGACAAAAATGATGAATAAGGAGCAGGGTTATCCCGGTAATTGACCACCATTTGTTTATTATTTTTCCAAAATACTGTCGACACGTGTGGGACACGCGACCGACAGCATTCCGCTCACGCCCTTTTCAGGTGGTGCGTGACGCATCATACGGTGGCAAGAAATGGGCTACCGGTGTCGCCATCGATGCGCCGCCGCGTGGTCTTTCTCCCGGTGCGGCGTGTTTCATCACCCGGTGTCCGTGTACGCGGCGGTGGCCGATTAAAGCTGTTTGTTCCGTTTCTCTCTCTCCTGCATGCAAAAGTACAGGAGAGACCCCCAGGTTTGTTGATGTTCCACTTTAGTCCCTGAACTTCTAATTTTCTGTATGGTACAGCAGAGGAACCAAGTTTTTACTTTGCAATTCGGTCCCTTCCCTTTTAATTGAGTCATTCGATTGGAATTAATTAAATGTTGATGTTTCACTACGGTCCTCCTTTTAATTTCCGGATTGAGTTTAAAAACCTTAATATATTTGGTACGGAAGTTATGATTGTTTCAATTTCATCCTTTGATTAAAATTGATAATATATTTGATTTTCATTTTGACCCTTATATTTTTAATCTTTGATTTTAATCCCTATATGTTTTGTATATTTCTAGAATAGTCTCTGTTTTTGTCAATGTATATATAAATATTCCCTTAACTTTGGTTTTTAATTTTATTTTGTGTTTATAATTATTTAAAAATTGATATTTTTTTTCCTACCTTTGCTCTTGAATATTTTTCACCTAATAATTTTTGTTTCTATTTTATTTTTTTGTTTGATCTTTTGTTAAAGTTTTTAGGATATTTTAGTCTTTCATTTATTTATTTTTCTCTCATTATTAACATAATCAAGGTTATTAAAAACGCAAGTTGACTCGCAAAATCGTACGATTTTGCGAGTCAACTCAATAAAACTGGTTGACTCAGAAAGAAAAATCGAAACTGGTCAAACTCGGTCAAAATCAGGTTGACTCGTAAAATCAGACCGAATTGGTCCAATTTTACGAGTTCAAGGTATTCGGCCGGGGCTTTAAGGCTTGAGCTTTCATTTTCAATTTTTCATTTCTTTCATTTACATATTTTATTTGCAGCTCAATTCTCAAATCAAAACCTCTCTTCTCTTCCGTGTTCGGCCTTCACTTCGCTCTTCAACTTTTAAGTTTCAATCTTTCTTTTTCATAGTCATTGAAGAGGATGAGGAGGAAGAGAGTAAAGAAGAAGAGGATGAGGGAGATGACTGATGAGGGTGGGCGGCGGCATCAGAGAAGAGAATTAAGGATTTAGGGTTAGTTAATGGGGAGTGGCCCTTTTATACTAGTAGGAAAAAAAGAAGGAGGTTTCTACTTTCGGGGGGGGGGGGGGGGTTATAAATTAATAATGATAATGATAATAATAATAATTATAATAATATATACGGGGGGAGGGGTTATGATGATGATGATAATAATAATAATAATAATAATAATAATAATAATAATAATTAGCATAAAAAATAATTTTAAAAAAATTCTATTACTTTAAGATAATAAATAAAATTAATTAATTTCAAATACAACAATCATAAAAAAATATACAATTACTTGAAAAACATAAAATAAGTAGTTTAAATTTCAAATCTCAAATATTGTGGGTCTTTTAATTATATTTAAATTCATTTTTTTAATTTAAATATAATTAAAAATAATAATTTTATTGTTGGAGGGTTTTTCAAAAGTAATTATTTAATTATATAACTTGCTCCTATTAATTATATAAAAAATTGTATAATTAAACTATATATAAAATAATTGAACTTTATTTCAAAATAAAATAAAAAAATGGTTCTCCAAAATAGTTTTTATCATTAGAGAACACTTCAACAAAAAAGTCATATATACACTATTTTTTTTTGATGTTTTTAAATCATTTTCATGTCCTGATGTCAAAATAATTTGTTGGAGTTGGAGCTAGTACTAGAAATATCGATGTTGATACCAGTATTAGTACTGGTAATCCTTTCAATAATAATGTTTTTGATGAATGTATTAAAAATAATGAGAAAAATGACGATCATGAGACTGATTGTAATTTATATATCACATCAATAAAATATTTATTTTTAGTTTGTTAATTTTTACCTAATGAAATTCTATGGACATAATTGTTTTGTAATGTATTTTTCAATTATTTTGAATCATGCGTGAATCTTAACTAATGAAGTTTTATGGCCATAATTATGTTATATTATATTCAGAAATGTTTTACTTATGATTTTACAATTTTTCTACCTCCACGATTTTAGCTCTGATTTTACGATTTTTGTACAGAAAAATTTAGGTACGATTTTACGATCCGAGTTTTAGAATGGCTTTCCGATTCGTGTCAAAATCGCAATTTTGACAACCTTGAACATAATAATAATAATAATTTAATTTTTTTTGCTTACTCTTATGTTAATGTCTTTTAGTTTATAATAATAATGATAAGAATTTAATTGTTTTTCTTGCTTAGTCTTTTGTTAATGTTTTTTAGTTTTTTTTCTCAGAATAATCTAAGAATTTTTATTTTGTTTACAATAATAGCAATGATAATTTTTTTGTATTTAAGTCTTTTTGTTTGATCTTTTGTTAAAGTTTTTAAAATTTTTATAGTCTTTCATTTAGTTTTGTTTCTTTCATTATTAACACAATGATAGTAATAGTAATAGTAATAGTAATAGTAATAATAATTTAACTGTTTGAATATTTATTGAATATTATCGTCTAATAATAATAAAAAATTAATATATTATTGAAAGTATGTCAAATTAATTATATATTTGTATATTTATATCAAATTAAAGTATGTTAAACTGATTATAGCCTAATAATAATAAAAAACAAAAATTAATATATTATTGAAAGTATGTCAAATTAATTATATATTTGTATATTTATGTCAAATTAAAGTATGTTAAACTGATTATAGCCTAATAATAATAAAAAACAAAAATTAATATATTATTGAAAGTATGTCAAATTAATTATATATTTGTATATTTATGTCAAATTAAAGTATGTTAAACTGATTATATATTTGAATATTTATTGAATATTATTGCCTAAAAATATATACAAAGAGAGAAAAAATGACCAAAGATTTTTTGAAGGAAAAAAATTAATATTAGTGTTCTTAAATACATTTAATATAATAATATGATGAATAAATCTTATAAAATAAAATAAAAATTGGCTCCAAATTTTAATTTTGTGCTTTTTTGTTCAAGTTTATTTCTTGAAAAAAATTTACAGTATTTTGATTTTTAATATTGCAGATCTAATATTACTGGGAAAAATACAACTAAAAAAAATAAAAGGTTGACAAATTTACCTACATTATCTGCAATTTAAAAATATACGAGTCACTTCCCCTTTCGATACACTGTTATTTTTAGACAGCAAATAACGGCAAATAAGTAATTATAGCATGCAAAAAAAATCAGTTTATTTTTAAAAACAAATTATAATATTTTGATTTATAATGTGTGAGATCTAATATTACAGGAAAAAAAATTCAACTCATACAAAAAATAAAATGACAAATTTACCTAGGTTATCTACAATTAAAACATATACAACCACTTCCCATTTTGATTACTCTATAAAGTATGTTAGACTAATTATATGTTTTAATATTTATTGAATATTATCGCCTAAAAATATATATAAAGAGAGAGAGAAAATGACCTAGGATTGTTTTTTAAAATAAATTAATATCAATATGCTTAAATACATTTAATATAATAATATGATTAATAAATCTTATAAAAAAAAATTTC
This sequence comes from Salix arbutifolia, assembly GCA_025169955.1. Lineage (NCBI taxonomy): Eukaryota > Viridiplantae > Streptophyta > Magnoliopsida > Malpighiales > Salicaceae > Salix > Salix arbutifolia. The sequence goes on along the minus strand of CM045919.1, from coordinate 1,842,537 downwards.
CTTTTAATTTAAATTTTATACTCTTTTGTTTAAGTTTATTTCTTAAATTTTTTTTTTCAATATTTTCATTTTTAATATTTGAAATCTAATATTACTGCGAAAAAAATATAACTCAAAAAAACAAAAGATAGACAAATTTACCTACATTATCAGCTCAAATTTTTTTCTTTTGACAAATTTACCTACATTATCTACAATTAAAAAATATGTGAGTCACTTCCCGTTTCGATTACACTGTTCCTTTTAGACGGCAAATAAGTCATTATAGGACGCAAAAAAAATAAGTTTATTTCTTAAAAAATTTACAATATTTTTATTTATAATGTGTCAGATCTAATATTACTGGGGGAAAAGGCAACTCAATTTTTTTTTTTTTATAAATTTACCTCAGTTATCTCCAATTAAAAAATATACGAACCACTTCCCATTTTGATTACACTATTCCTTCTAGGCGGGGAAAAAATTTATTTGTTACATATTTTATCTATTATAATGTTACTAATTAAATATTTAAACTACTAATTACAGCATGTAAAAAATCAATTAGTTTTCTACATAGAAAAAACCCTTGCGCGATGCGTGGGCAAGCATAATGATTATACCACGCAAAAAACTCATTTCTAGCATATTTTATCTATTGCGATTTTAGTAATTAAACATTGAAATAACTAATTATAGTACGCAAAAAATGTCAGTTTATTTCTGGAAAAAAAAATTACAATATTTTTATTTATAATGTGTCGGATCTAATATTAATGGGGAAAAAATGCAACTCAAAAAAATAATATTTACCTGCATTATCTGCGATTAAAAAATATACAAACCACTTTCCAGTTCGATTATACAGATTTTATCAATTATAATTTTACTAATTAAATATTAAAATAACAAAATACAATACATATAAAAATAATCAAATTTTTATATAGATAAAAAATCCCGACACATCGCGCGGGCACATCACTTTTTTTCTTTATCTATATGAGTAATACAATAGATATGTAATTTGGTTAATAAAGAGCTAACCAACCCAGATAACCCATAAAATTTGTGACCTAGATAATGAAATCATAATAAACCAACATAAAAAATCAAATAAAGACAATTCTTTTTTTTAAATAATAATAATATTATTAAATAAAAAAATATCAACCCATATTAACTTTTTAAATTCACAATCCAAGTTATTAAACATGAAACATCTTATATGAAAAACAACAAAGCATAATTCCTATCAAATCAAACACTAATAATAAAACAAGAATAAAATAACTATATAAAAAATAAAAAATAGTTTTTTAAAAAATAAAAATAAAAAATAAATTAAAAATCAACTAATTTTTTTATTAAAAAATTAAATTAAAAAGAAAAATAACTTCAACACGAGCTTAGTGAACGAGCTGTCTCCTGAAAATCCCTGTTAAAAACTCATTCTTTAAATTTGCAATGAATTTTTCAACTTTTTTTTTTGGATAGGTTTCTTGTGACAAGAAATTAATGTCTCCCCCAAGAACACAAGTTGATGTGGAGGAGAAAGTCTATCAAAGAAAGGGATTAGAAAACGTTTTGGCAATTGATGACTTTGACCAAGACTTGAAGATCTTGATAATTTCCAGGAAGACGACATGCACTTCACATGGAAGTGCTGATCTTCTTAAATGTCGATGGAAACAACTAAGAAACTGAGGCATGTTCTTAAACACTCTGATGACTTGTTCCAAAAGCAAGTTTTTAGAAATGTTCTCCTGGAAATAATATTGAAAATATTAAAAATCATCTCATTTAAAAGATTAAACTGTTAAGTAAAACTCCAGAATATAATTTATATCATTCTCTAACTTGTGCTTGATTAGTTCTTTGAGCTTGAGCTTGAAACTTGCATATGCTCACACTACCTTGTGCTTGATTTTTATCAAATAGAATGGGGGTGGTGAGATTCAAACTCATGACCGTTAGGTTAACAATACTCTGATAAAATGTTAAATAACTATTTCATTTAAAAACTTAAATTGTTAGATAAGGCTCTAGAATATGATTTATATTATTTTATAACAGAAAAAGTTTACGCAGGTATGTAAGAAATTCAGCACACGTATAGTTTTTTGCTTCATATGAATGGGTTTGGATTCAGGAATATTAGGGTTTCAACATAAACTAGTTGTCAGGTTTCGAACACACAGCAGAATCCATTGAACAGAATCCGGCTTACTACAGGAATCATTGCATTAAAGTTTTCCAGTCCTTTTCTTGCACTAAACAATGCAACCCCCCAATTTCCTAAGCAACTTTAGTGTTAGAGAATAATATAAATTATATTCTGGGGTCTCACTTAATAATTTAAATTTTTAGATAAAATGATTATTTAACATGGTATCAGAGCCTTGTTGACCCACCGGTCACAAGTTCGAATCTCACTACTCTCATTCTATTTCATGAAAATCAAGCACAAGGTAATGTGAGTTTGTGCAAGTTTTAAGCTCAAAAAGCTTTCACTTGAGAGAGTGTGTTAGAAAATAATATAAATCATATTCTGGAATCTCACTTAACAACTTAAGCTTTAAGTGAAATAGTTCCTTAACAAATGAAAACTGTAACTATTTCCTACATGGTTTTGTTTAGCAGGCTTCTCCTACCTGCGCAGAGTGAAACGATCTCAAAAATTTTCAAAGTGGATTCTCAAAGTCTACAAAACAATTTTGATGAAAGGGCAAACACGAGCTTAGTGAATGGTATTCTCACTCACCAATGGCACGCATCCTCAATTTTCAGTCTTCTTCCTCGGTCTCATATTAGCCAAGGTAAATGTCAATGAACAAGTGCTTCTGTTCTTTTAGTCATTAAAGGGTGCAAAGATTCCCATGTCGTATTTTTTATGCTTTAACTAATCATCGTGAGACATTGCTATGTATTTGGCACGAGCTCAAGGAATGCTATTTCAACAATTTGTTTTTCTTGTTTTGATAAATCCTATCATCAATTACTCGACTTGTTGAATGGATCTGGTATATGCTTGAGTGCACATGGATCGATAAAACGTTCCCAAAATGTAGATAATTGAAGAGTGCCATGAGATTCTGCGGACAACGGTTTCCATAAATTATATGAGCAATACAGACAAGCTTAGCAATGTCCGAGCACCACCGACAGGGTTCAAGCTTTGGTAGCCGTTGCGGCAGGAGTACCACTGCCCAATGAATCCGCCACTGATAGTTTTTTTTGGATTAGAAGAAACTCAAATATATTTTATAAATCCGAATAAGCTAATAAAATTTTGACTGTCCAGGCTCTTACAAGAGATACACGTTCTAACTCGAACCCAAAACCTACTGTACAGATTTCAATCCTTTTGACATCATGCTACAACCATTGGGACCTACTTCTAGTTTGCAGGAACCCTAAGAAACTACTCTTGGACATAGGTGAGCTCCGTAAAACAGAGGGAAATATACCAGTGAATACAACAGAATTCTAAACATTAGAAATATCAATGAGTGTCTACACAATTACCCCAATCTTTCTGACCATGATACAGAGATAAGACACCCTGAATCCTCCCAGCCTACACTCCCTATTAACCCAAACTCCCACGCTAACAAGAAAAGGTAAAACAAAATACAAAAAAGAGGAAGATGATTTTGTTCTCATTTCCTCTTCTTATATGGTGGCTGGGGAATATCTTCCTCCTCCCCATCCTCTTCCTCCTCCTCCTCCTCATCATCATCTTCATCTTCCTCATCATCGTCGTCGTCGTCTTCATCATCATCGTCGCTGCCACCATCACCATTGGCTTCAGGCTCATCCTCTGGATCCTCACTATCCTCGTTGTCTTTGCCAGGCTCATCCTCATCACCTTCATCATCATCTTGATCATCTTGGCCATCCTCATCCTCGTCATCTTGATCATCCTCAGTATCACTGCCATCTTGATTATCAGGATCAGATTTCTTCTTTGGGAGAAGCTCAGTCAATGGAAACCTGCGGGATAAAATTAGCCAATAACTAATCCAGCACAACAATACATAAACACCATCCAGGACAAATAAATCATATCACTAACCCTGGACTTGTTCCTGACTCTTCAGGGAGGATACTAGATCCATCAGACAAAGAACCAATCTGGTAAGAGAAAAGGCCAATTTCTGCTCAATTATGAGACAAGTTGGGAAAAAAATTGTTCTACAACAAACACCATGAAAACAATCAATGGAAACTAAGAACTTTCTCATGCAGCATATAATTTATTAAACAAATAAATCTGCCAAGTCATGACCGAGAAACAGTTCAAATACAATTCATTGATATAACTAATAAGTACGAAAGACCATAGCATTCACAAAATGTGTGTGAATCACTCTAGTCATCAATCTCCATTTAGGTTAAAGGAGCTTTTGGCTCTAATACTGTTCACCATTTGTTTAATAAGACAGTTATATTCTATTCCTTTATATATTATGCTTGCCAGTTCAAACAAGTTACTAACCAGTTTTTCTAATGAGAAAAAAATAAATCCCTGTCAAAACTTATGTGAAGGAATGTTCAGGCCTAGATAGAAAAACACAGTGGAACCAAGAGAAGAGAACAGAAATCATTCAGTTATAAAGATTACGATATTTGTAATTTAATTACTTATCAGACCTAGCAAATCTTTCCCCCAGTAACATGTACATGATCGGAAGAGAAACTATCACAACAGACCCCAAACAAACAATTGTGGCACACCACAGTATGTCCTCCTATTAGCATGCGGCAGCTCCACTTCTCTGATTTCTCAACCATTGGACTAAAAATAAAAAATCATTAATCTTACAAGTTCGTACATACCTCACACAACTTGTTTTTAACGGAGATACACTCAATAAACAAAAAACTAGCTCAATATCAAACTTTAATCAACAAAACAAGGCAGCCGAATACGGTCATACTGATTGCCTACATTGTTATTGTATTCTTGTTTGGCAACATTAAAAGGTGCAAGAAGGCAGCCATACAAGGAAAAACAACAAACAAACCCAATAGACAGATACAGTGCACCGATGAGAGAGTTACCATGAAAGCAAAATAAACAAAGAACAAAAAGTCACGCCAAGCCCTAGCAAAAAGAGCACCTCTAAAGTACAACATAACACAAACCCCACAGCCAAGAAAACCCTTTAAACACAATAATCAAAACCCACATCATAATTGCCCCAATTTTACTTAAAAATACTAAACAAACAAGAATAGTGGTAAACACAGAGAGTAAAAATGGTAAAAACCTAACTTGTTATGAAGAATAAACACAACACAAAACAGATCCACAAATTCAAAGTAATGTCCTTAAAATTAACAACATAAACATGTGAAGAAACAAAAAAGCTTCAAACTTGAACAAATTATGCAAAGTAACAGAGACATTATACCATGTGAAGTGACAAAGCAAGTGCCTTCGAAGCAGCAATGGCTGTTTCAAGTACTACGGCTTCCATGAAAGAAGAGAGGAAGCTCTCCAAAGTGACAGAGTTTGAGCACACAACACCCTCCATTTTCTGCAAAAAATAAATAAAAATACAGATAAAGAAACCCAATTGAGAGAATTTATGGGGGGGGGATTCTTCCGAGAGATTAAAACAACGAGAGAGAATTAGGGATTTGAATTGGGGTTTAAGTGATGGATTTACCATAGCCGTGGAGATTTTCTGGACTGTGTCAGAGATGGACAGCCTGACAGTCTGGTGATGTAGTAAACATGAAGGACAATCACCAATCGTTGGCTTTGACCTTTATATGGTGATGGATCTAGAGCGTTTGAATGTAAAATGACAGGACAACCAAGACCGCTTATTTTCACGGTCAAGATTGTTTTGAAGTTAAAACAAAAGGGCCCAGTAAAAAACGAAGTTCGATTTAGGGTTTATTGAGCTAGAATTGGAATGGGTTTATCATGTGGGCCAATGCTTAAATGGATAATGGGCTATCAATTCTATAATTTAGGCCTTACATTGGATGGATAAACGAGTGGATCAGAATTTTAGGGCCATCGACAGGTATAAAACTTAACCTTGGAGCTAGAATAAGGGAGTGCGATTGCAGTAGTTTTTCAAAGTGTTTTTTGTATCGAAATACATCAAAATGATATTTTTTTATTTTTTAAAAATTATTTTTAACATCAGCACATCAAAATGATCTAAAAACACCAAAACATATTCATTTAAAATAAAAAAAAAATTTCAAATTTTCAGCAAACGCCGGTTGCAATGCACTCCCAAAAAGAGTCTAAATAATTTCTATCACTTATTTATTCTACAAGAAAAATGTGCATGAAAGAAAGCTTGCCATAAAAGGCTTACCAGGTTTCCTGCATATTACATAGATGTTGCTTCTTAAACTGATTAAAATGAAACAAAGATATCGTTTTGTTCAGTCCATGTTCTAGGGTTTATCTGAAGGGACAGCTAGAGGTGCGGGTGCATGTGGGGGAGCCATGCTAGATGCTCCATTTTCAGCAGGCGGGGTGTGCTCCATTTGCCCTTGGATTCAAGCGGCTCGAAAACTTGAATTCTTCCATCTGTTAGGCCTATGGCAAACTGATTAGATTCTTGGGGATGTGCAGCAATTGCCAATGGATATACTGAAGAACTGCAGAAAATGAGTTAGAGAGATATATCAGATCATAAAACTAAGACGAGCAAGAAGCGGATCTGCTCCTATCCAAACGCCAAAAGTCGAAGTTTTGATATATATGGTTATGTTAAATTTTGAACACAAAGTCAGGGAAGCTGTAGGTTGGGGGGGTCCCAATTAATTGCTTAAGTTATCATGCTAAACAGTGTTAGAGAATAATATAAATTATATTATGGGTCTCACTTACAAGCTTAAGCTTTTAGGTGAGATGATTCTTAACATGGTATCAGAGTCTTGTTGACCCAGCGGTCACGAGTTCGAATCTCACCACTCTCATTCTATTTGATAAAAACTAAACACAAGATGATATGGGTCTGTGCAAGTTTCAAGTCCAAAAGGAGGAGGTGTTAGAGAATAATATAAATAATATTATAGAGCCTCACTTACAAACTTAAACTTTTAGATGAGATGGTTCCTTAACAAACAGAAGTAGTGGAAGCGCAATTTAATGTACAATGAGATCAATAGAAATGTGATTCATACTGATGATGCAAGTTGTTGGAAAAGAAAATTATCTACAAACACTTTGGTAAAGAAAAAAAATGGCAGTACCTGGCATTGAAATGAAATGAAAAAACAAATTGATTTTTCGGCTAATAAATAAAATTTCCATCTTGACTTAACCCTTCTTAACTCGTGAGATTCATTCACTACGCATTGCCAAGCTTCATAAAGTCAAATTACATTAATGTTTTGAGACAACCAAGACTATCGATTCTTACTCTAAATTTTCTCGATTAAACAATTCAAATTTATGTTTGTGGATGACATGAGTTAGGAGGTTTCACGCGTAAGATACAGGATGGACATGTTAAGGTTGACACATTGAAGTTGTAAAATAACATGCACGGATTATAATAAAGAGAAAGTAGAAAAAAAGAGAGTTAAAGATACTCTGCAACTCTAGTAATGACAACTAATATTATAGAAAGATCTCAATAAAATGAATGTAATGATACTATGAAAGGTTACCAACGACAACTATAAGTAGGTCACATGAGTGACTCATTTCTATTTGAACGGCTTGTGTGATCCGCTCTAATTATTGTTGTTGATCTTTTTTGGTGTTGTTGAATTCATCTCGTTAAGATTTTTTATACAGTATCGGTAATGCCGTCATCAGAGTTTTTATGTGCCTCCAAAAGAAAGAGATCTTGCACGACTAACAAAAATCTAATGATAACACCATTGATATCATAAAAAAAATTCAATGAAAGGAATCTAGTAACACCAAGAAATGCTATCAATGATGATCAAAATGGGTTATTTAAGTCGCCTAAATGCTATGTGCATCTCGTGTGGTCCACTTTGGTCATTGTTGGTGACATAATTTGTATCGTTGAGCTCTTCTCATCAAGATTTTTCTAACAGTATCAACAATGTCATCATCAAAGTTTCAATGTGATTTTAATTAATATTTTTTACATATTTTTGTCGCTTTTGTTTTATTATAAAATGTGCAAGGTTACTTTATAATCTAATAGAGTCATAAGTGACACGTAATTTATAGCCCAAAAATACAACCTCCAACTCTTTAAATTCTGCTATTTACCTATATATCTTCACACAATTATAATATTTTACCTCAAAAAAACTAGTTTGCTAATGTACAAAAAAATTCTAAAAGGAATTTGTCATTTTCACCCACCAATAATAGGGGAGACGAGCCGATTTGCCCGCTTCGCTGAGCTTTTTTATCTATGTAGAAAATTAATTGATTTTATAAATATTGTATTTTGTTATTTTCATATTTAATTAGTATAATTGTAATTGATAAAATTTGTTCAAAATGGTTTTTTCAACCAAAATGTGATTGAATATTGCTATTGCTAAAAAACTTTTGATAAAATTTGTTAAAAAGGTGACATGATTTATTAGAAATTTGTTGTCACAGGTACTCTGGTTAAAAAACAAAACAAAAAAAGAAACCCGGTTAAAAAAGAACAACTGACTTGGACACTAAAAAAACAAAAATACATGTGAAAAAAAGATCACCGTTTCTTAAAAGGAAAAAAAAAGTCTAAAATATAAATTTACATTCAAAGCCAAAGTTTTTTTTTATAAGATTTATTCATCATATTATTATATTAAATATATTTAAGAATACCGATATTAATTTGTTTTTGCAAGAAATCGTAGGTCATTTTTTTTCTCTCTTTATATATTTTTAGGCCATAATATTAAATAAATATTAAACACATATACTTAGTCTCACATACTATATAGTGTGATCGAAATGGGAAGTGATTTTTATATTTTTTAATTGTAGATAACCTAGATAAATTTGCAAAAAAAAAATATGAGTTGCCTTTTTCCCCAGTAATATTAGATCTGACACATTATTAATAAAAATATTGCAATTTTTTTTAAAAAGACATATAAATTTTTTGCGTGCTATAATTACTTATTTGCCGTCTAAAAAGAACAGTGTAGTCGAAACGGAAAGTGCCTCGTATATTTTTTAATTGTAGATAATGTAGGCAAATTTGTTTACCTTTTGTTTTTTTGAGTTGTATTTTTTTCCAGGTAATATTAGATCTTAAATATTAAAAATCCAATTTATTTATTTTTTTTAGAAATAAACTTGAACAAAAGAGCACAAAATTAAAATTCACAACCAAATTTGTTTTATCACATTTATTCATCTTATTATTATATTAAATGTATTTAAGAATGCTGATATTATTTTTTTTCTTGCAAAAAATCCGAGGTCATTTTTTTTTCTCTTTATATATTTTTAGGCAATAATATGCAATAAATATTAAAACATATAATAATGACTTGTTTGCCGTTTAAAAGGAACAGTGTAATCGAGACAAAAGTGTCTTGTATCGTTTTTTAATTGTAGATAACCTAGGTAAATTTGTCTATTTTTGGTTCTTGAGTTGTCTTTTATCCCCACTAATATTAGATATAAAATGACTATTGCTATTATTCCAAAAACAATTAAAATTATCAAATTATCCCGAAAGAAAAAACACTCACAAACATTAACAAAAGCGTAAGCAAGAAAAAGAATATATTATTATTATTATTATTATTATTATTATTGTGTTAATGATGAATAAAGAACAAAAATAAAGAAAAAAAATTATAATAACTTTAAAAACAAAAAACATAATTATGAGGAAAAAAAATTCATCTAACTTGAAAATAATAACAATAAAACCAATAAAAAATAATAAAAGACAGAGCACATAAAAAAATATAATAGATGATAAAACAAAAAAAAATATTAGCTGAAAAAATAATTTAATTTGAAAATTTGAAAAAATATATGTTCTACGTTGCGGGCTGAGTAAACAATTTTTATAGGATTTGGTGGATGCAAATAAAAATATAATTTTTATTTATGCGAAATTTAATATAATAAAATAGCTCAACACCCCCTAGTATAACAATATCAAAATCAAAGTTTGAAAATCTAAAATTATCACATGCTCTTACATTAACAAAATAATAAAAATTATCAAATTATCCTGAAAAAAAAACACTCAAAAACATTAACAAAATAGTAAGTAAGAGAAACAATTACATTATTATTATTATTATTATTATTATTATTATTATTATTATTATTATTATTAAAGAAACAAATATAAATGAAAGACTAAAAAAATGCTAGAAACTTGAACAAAAGATAAAACAAAGACATAAAATAAAAAGAAAAATAAAAATTATCATTGCTATTACTGTCAAAAAAATAAAAACTTATCAAATTATCCAAAGAAATTTTTTTTATTAAAGAAGCAAGTAAGAAAAACAATTAAATTATTATTATTATTATTATTATTATTATTATTAAGGGGTTATATCAGAAATTTTAAAAAATAAAAGTATAAGAGCTGAAATGAAAATAAAATATAAAGGGATTAAAATAAAAAATTAAACGTATAAGGGCTGAAATGAAAATCAGATTTATTAACATTTGCAATTAAAGGACAAATTTGAAAAAATTGAAACTTCTGTACCGAATATATTAAGCCTTTTCAACCCAATCCGGAAATTAAAAGAAGGAGGACCGAAATGAAACATTAACATTTCATTAATTGCAATCGAATGACCCAATCGAAGAAATTCAAAACTTCTATAACTGAAATCAGGGCCAAATACACAATTAAAAGTCAAGGGCCCGAAGTGAAAGTATTCCAAACCTAGGGGGCTCTTCTGCACTTTTACGTGCAGGAGAGAGAAACGGTGCAACCGACTTTAACCGGCCATCGCCGAGTTGGAAATGCGCCGCACTGGTAGGAAGACCAAGAGGATGCACACCGGATTAGACGCTGGTAGCCCATTTTCGGCCACCGTATCAGACCGCACGCGCCACTTGAAAGGGGCGTCAGGGGGGAAATTGTCGGTCGCGTGAACCGCATGCGCCTGACAGAATTCCGAAAAATAAATAAATAATAATGGTCAGTTACTGTTATGGCCCTGTCCCTAATTAATAAATTTTGTCTTATTAGGGGCTAGAATAGTCTTTAGCCATTTAAAACCTAAAAAAAAAGGGTTGCGGTGGATCGGACCGAACCGGACCAGTCCGTACGCGTGCTATTACACACTTAACCCTCAGCCAAAACATGTTTTTATCGTATTACCGGGGCTAAAATAGTCACTACACTGTTCATAGACGGAAAAAACAAAAAAAAAGGTGGACGAACTCACGCGACGCAAGGAAGAAAAATGTCCAGTCCACAGTGCACATGAGTCACAATGCACAGTGCAACGAAGACCGAGTTCTTTTAGCTCTTATGTAATTTTCTCTAAATGCCACATTGAATTGGTAAGTCCACTTCATAGTGGTAATTAACTATCGATTGAGGTAAGTGTATGTTGATTTCATATTTACCCCCCTTTACTAATGGCTAGGGGTGCCTATATATTTTACAAAATACTAGCCAAACATCTTTTTTAGGCAATTTCAATGTTAAACAACACTCAAGTAGAATTGTCCTTTACTAATGGCTTTATTTTTAATGTTTTTCTTATTCTTTTTATGCTTTGATTTTTCTCTTAAAAATCTAGAACTTATGTTTCCTTGTTTTGAAAAAAATTGAGTGCTTATACTTTGATTCAATCACCTTAGAGGGTATTTGGCAATGCGTTTCAAAAGTGCTTTTGAAATAAAAATAAAAAAATTTTATTTTTATTTTTATTTTTCACTTTAAATTAAAAAAAAATTGGTGTTTTTAGATCATTCTCAAGCATTGATGTCAAATTGATAGCATCTTTTTGAAGCATTTCTGAACAAAAAATATTTTCAAAAACAATCTCAACTACACTTAAAAACAGCCATGATGATGGTATTGAGATCTTGTGAGATACAGGGTCTGTTTGGGAGAGCTGTTGCGGTAGCTTTTCAAAGTGTTTTTCGTGCCAAAATACATCAAAATGATATATTTTTTTATTTTTTAAAAATAATTTTTGACATCAGCACATCAAAATGATCTTAAAACACCAAACCATATTCATTTAAAATGAATTTTTTTTACCAAAAGTTGCGGCACGGCGGGTGAAACGTCGTGCTAAATAGCTTCATATTGTAAACATTTTAGTTGCATAAGTGACAGACAATAGAGCTTAAAAGACAAATAATTTTTTTGTGAAAAAAAATAAAAAAATCATTGCTTTAAAGTGTTTAGGCTAATAAACACTCTTCTTATTTTAACTCAAGTATAATTAATTTTATTACTAATATGCATGCTAGGATTTTTATTTTTTTATCAATTCCAAGTTTGAATATGTGTTTAGTATACATGCTATTATTATTATTATTATTATTATTATTATTATTATATTGATGTTGAAAACATGTATGACTCAAGAATTATTTTGTATTTTTATAGATTTAGACACGCATGCACTCCTAGACTTTCCTTAAATAAATGTTATGTTTATATTATTATGATAGATTAAATATCTTTGCTAACTAGTTTAATATATTTACAAACTTTAAACTACACGATCAACAATAAAAGATAGAGGAAAAGATGAAGCTAGTAGTTTGGAGTTTGGATTAGCTGGTATTGTGTATTTTTAAATTAAATAATTTTTGATTTTTTAGATTATTTTCATGTGCTGATAATAAAAATAATATAAAAAATAAAAATTATTATTTTGATTTATTTACATTAAGTATTTTAAAAAATAACCTCAACTATATTCTTAAACAGTCACTTAGTAGATGGACAAATGATATGAGCTTAGAAGTAAGATGTTTGTTTCCCCTATAATTTTAGATTCGAACTCTTCAATTACTAATATAATGGGTCCTAGAAATTTATATGGTTATTTACTTCACGATTCGTAAAACTAATCGGTGCGTTTAAAATTCTTAAAAATCACAAGAAAATAATAATAATTTTTTAAAATACACTATTTTAGATATTGTGGGTAATATATGTGAAAACCACTCAGGAAAAAAGAAAAATAATAATATTGATATTCAAAACTTGACTAAAAAAATACCTTTGTGTTTAAGAACTTCCCTAAGTTTCTGTAGGACGACATTAAATATAAAAATGATGATCAAGTGTTGAATTTTGCCGCAAGAGCACAAATGCTGTGTAAACGGTGCGTTTTATGTGCTCTCCTCGGTCCTCACCTCTCGTCGTGCTCTATAGGAGCAAAGATATGGCTAATGTTTGTCGGCTGCCGTCGGCAAATTCGAGGCTTACCGACAACCAAGATTTTGAGAGATGCATATTGCATATATATATATATATATATATATATATATATATATATATCAAAATAAGAGCCTCGTTGGGTTCTTCATCTTACTACTGAAAAGTATTATTGAAATTGTTTTTAAAAATATTTTTTATTTAAAAATATATTAAAATATTTTTTTTTAAAATTAATTTTGATATCAATACATATAAAAATAATTTAAAATACCAAAAAAATTTAATTATTTTTTTTTAAATTTTTTACAAATACACTTTTGAAATACATGCCAAACAAGATCTTATTCTTCTTTAGCTAAAACATGGAATTATTTTCGTAAAATTATTTGTTTTGTTTTGTTCCTCTATTATAACTTCTTATCTTCTCACCTCCCTTGATTAATGAAAAATCTTTTTTAATAATAATAAAAATATATATATATATTTAAAAACAACAAAAGATACATATAAGAGATTAACTATTTACTCTCTAAACACTATAAAATTCATTATTTAAAAAAAAAACTAGCATGCTCTTGTTTTTTTTAAGGAAAAATTGTATTTAACAAATACTCCCCATGGAGGAATATTTTTAAAATAAATATGAAAAAAAACCATTTTAGGAAAGTAAACATGTTATTTTTTTAAAAAAAATTGAGTGAGAAAAATAAAAAAAATAGAATTTCCTGTTAAACTGCAATGTTTTTTTTTTTTCTTTTTCATATGAAAGATGGAAACTAGTTTTTTAGATTTTTAATTTACATTGGGTTTGTAAGCCATATTTCTAAAGTTTCTCATAATCTCTCCTTAAAAGTATTTCATTTTCTATCAAATAAAAAATACCAAAATGATTAACAAAATAACATCCTTCTTTTATATAAAAACACTTATAGATATAAAGAGCCTGTTTGTTTCTGCAGTTATACCGCCTTTTGCTCAAAATTTGATTTTTTTTCATTTTAAATGAAATATTTTTGGTGTTTTTAAATCATTTTGATGTGCTGATATCAAAAATAATTTTAAAAAACATAATTTTAATGTATTTTTGAACGAAAATTACTTTCAAAAGTAACCGCAACTACCCTCCCAAACAGGCACAAAATATCAAGATTATTTTTTTCTAAATCCTTGTCTAGTTAAATGCCATACATATTTTTTTATTACAAATATTAAATAAAAGTATTCTCTGCTCTAATAAATAAACACATTTTGTTTTTATAAAAAAAAGCATTGAAAATATAGAAAAAAATGAAAATAAGGACAGTAAATGGTTTTTTTTCTTTCAAAACACGCCTTCAATTTTACCACAAGAATTATAAAAAAATACCTACGATAAAAAGAATCCAGCGTGATTGTTTTTTATAATGTCGGATAACTCAATGGCAAAACTGAGTGCGATTGTGATTATTTTTAAAAATAATTTTTATTTAAAAATATAATAATTTAATAATATTTTTTATTTTTTTATATCAGTACATAAACTAATATAAAAATATCAAATAATTTTAATTTAAAATAAAAAATATACATATTTTTTTAAATGTTTTCAAAAATATTTTTTAAAACATAGTTAAACGGGTCGAAAATGTCAAGACACTCCCTGATTGGTTACATGGGATCGTATTTGTAAGACCTAATATTTGAACCAACTCCGGATAAGGACCGAGTTACGCATTGAGAGGATGATTTTGTTTAGGGTTCAAAACGATAATTTTTTTTAAAAATAATGTAATTAAAAACCAGATGGCAACCGGTTCATGCAGAAGTTTTTGGGTCCGGGTCTACTCTCTGAGCCGGTCAGGTTTTACTATCAGGATGCCGGTTTTTTATGGATGGAAGTTTCTGGCACAACATGAAAAGGTATTTATTTTTGTGGAGGAGATCGTATTTATGATCTTTTTAAATACGTTTTAAAAATAAAAAAATATTAATTTTCATCCTGTGAAGTGGTGTTTAGCTTTTGTTTTAGTGATCTCCAGCTAAAAAGGTACTGTCTTGATTAGTTAAGAACCCAAAATTTCTTGACTGATTTACTGTCTTCTGTTGAAAATCATCAAATTTCTTTGCTTAATTTATTCTTAATTTGATGGAGATTGGAGAGAGAGTTGTCTATAATTGAGCAGATGATCTTCTTTATCATTTTGGCCTGTCTTGGGCTCATGTCCACTGGATCAAAACTCAAATCTTTTGTTTGGTGTCCTAGAAAATTTTGAGTTAAAAGTTATGGAGTTTTGTTTCTGTTCACTTTTTATGTATGGATGGTTCACATTAAATCTTCAGCTAGAACTTGCAAAGTTTGATATAGTATCTTCCTGATGATTTAAATAAGCTAGCTATATCGTTTATCTTATTTATCATCTTAATTTAACAAATTCAGTGTTTTGGATTCATGTAGAGGTTCAGGTGACAATGGCTGCTCTCTGTAAAGATCTTGTCCTGTTAATCTCACAGTTCTTAGACGAGGAAGGGTTCAAAGAAACTGCTCGCATGTATGTTACTTTCTCCTTATCTCTCTAGCACAAACAATCTTGGGAATCTCAGACCCTTTCAGATTAATTGTGCAATTTTTTAACGAATCGTTTGATTGTGTGTAACCTTTTTTTCCTCTTCATCATCGATGCCTAGGCTTGAGCGCGAAAGTGGTTATTACTTCAGCCTGAAGTTTTTTGAGGACATGATACGCAGTGGGAGCTGGGATGAGGCTGAGAGATATCTTTCTTGTTTCACAAAATTAGATGACAATAGATACTCGACAAAGATCTATTTTGAAATTAGGAAGCAGAAATTCCTTGAGGTGTTGGACAGGTAAGGCTGCTGCGTTCTTTCACAGTCACTTTGCACGCATTATGTATGCCACATCGATTCTACCTATAATTTGTTGATTGATTTTGCAGCAATGAACGTGCCAAGGCTTTAGACATCCTTATTAAGGAATTGAAAGCTTTTGCCCCTGACAACGAGGAGCTATTAAAGGAAATGACTTTGCTTTTGACATTAAATAATATAAGGTACAAATCTGTGGTATATATGTTTTTGTTGTTGTTGTTATTCACATTCCATAGGAGCAGGATAGTACAAGAAGCTTAATTTCGTGTTGTTGAACAGGGACCATGAATCACTCTCCATGTATAGTGATGCAGAATCTGCAAGAAAAGTTATGATGGTTGAGCTTAAGAAAGTTATTGAAGCAAATCCCCTTTTGCGCGACAAATTGGAATTTCCGAACATTGCAAATCATAGGCTACGGCGTCTCATTAACCAAAGGTTCCTTTTTTCTTTTCGTTCATTTAATTCTCAACTCCACATCGCAACTCGAATACACCAAGCCACACACTGAATGCAGGGGCTGGATACGCACATGCAAGTACTTGCATTTTTATATGCACATATGCATGTTGGATTCTCTTCAGAATTTCCGGACATGTCTATTTGGCATTCAGATAAAACTGATTTTTGCATTTTATCTGACAGTTTGAATTGGCAGCATATGCATTGTGCATATCCACAGCCAAATCCTGATATAAGAACCCTTTTTGTGGATCACATCTGTGTACCTATACCATCGGATGATCATTTATTTTCAGCAGCAAGTGATAGCAATCCACTGGTATGACACAAGAAGAACGATGATAGTTCTTATTTTATTTTTCCCTTTCCAATAGTGGATTCAAGTATGGTTCCTAACCAACCTAGCTCTTTTAACAGTATTCATACACAATCCTTCTAATGAGCTTCAATGTTATTGTCTAGCCTTCTCAATCAACATCAATGCTAGTTTCAACTTCCTCAGTCTCAAATTCTACTTCATCTTCTGAGGCCCACTCTTCAATTTCAAGTGAAGCTTTGTCTCTTGGAGTTCCAGCAAACATGGGTAGTGGTTTGTGATTCTCTCATTAATATTTCTTTGACCTTCTGTGAAAGAAAACTCCTCTTATCGCTAACTATCTATTCTATGTTTGTAGCAGCTAGTATAGAGGTTTTTGAGGACAATACTACTGTAAATGACATTTTTATTCCCAAAAACAGAATTGTAAGCCTAAAAAGGCCTTCTGACGAGGCAAGCTTAATTTTTATTTCTTTTTGTTGAAACATTGGTAAATATTAATAATGATTTTTTTATTAAGTCATGGATTTCATGCGTGCAGGAAATATCCACATGCATGCAAGAAATATCAGATGCCTCTCTTCCTCATCAAAGCTCTATTAACATTTCCGATGACTTGCCAAAGAATGTTTTTAGGATATTAAATGAGGGGTCATCTCCAACGAGCATGGAATTTCATCCTGAAAAACAGACTGTTCTACTAGGTTTACTCATAAGGATATATTTTTTCTTCTTCAATATTTTGGGATAAGCACCCTATTTAAACTGATTTTTTACTCATGGAAACTGATGGCTTGATACTTCAGTTGGAACCACTGTGGGGGACATTGGATTGTGGGAAGTTAGTTCAGGGGAAATTTTGCTTTCAAGGAATTTTAAGGTTTGGGATATTGCAGCATGCTCAATGATGTTCAAGGTTCGTCACCTTCCATACCATGTTTCCATTAAACAATCATGGTTCTGAAATATGAATGATCTTGCATATATCCAGGCAACTTTGCTTAAGGATCCTAGTGTTTCTGTTAATCGTGTTGCCTGGAGTCCAGAAGGCTGTTTGTTTGGTAAGTTTTTAAAGATAATGGAAGATAAGGGGAAATAATACCCTGTCATTCAGAATTTTTTTGTTCATTACTTTATCCTTATTTCTTTTATTTTGAACAGGGGTTGCTTATTCAAAACACTTAGTTCAAATATATTCTTATAATGAAGCCAAGGATGCGCGGCAGCAATTGGAGGTAGCTTTCTAGCATATTATGTTCTTCATTAAATTCTTGGCTTTGCTGTCCATTCATTGGATATTTATCTTATCGAGTTCATTAACTTATTTCTTATATCTAGATTGATGCTCATGTTGGTGGTGTAAATGACCTAACCTTCTCTGCCCCTGAGAAACAACTTATGGTCATTACCTGTGGTGATGACAAGATCGTTAAGGTTGGTTTATTTTACATCAGAATTAGACATGTATTTTTCTGTCTTGGAAAGAAAGTGATGATGTTTTCTGATTACCATTAAAGGCATGGGACGCGACCAACGGTGTCAAAATGTATACTTTTGAGGGCCATGATGCTCCTGTTTATTCTCTCTGTCCCTACAGCAAGGGAAATGTTCATGTGAGGATCACTGTTGGTTCTTTTGTACTTGTTGTGGTGACATTGTTTCAGACTGATAATAATTCCACCTTTGCTTCTTTTTTTCGCTTCAGTTTGTCTTTGCAACATCAGTGAATGGCAACATAAAAGTTTGGCTGTATGATAATTTAGGAGCCAGAGTAGATTATGATGCTCCTGGCCTGGGGTGTACATCAATGGCTTATAGTGGTGATAGAAGGTTTTGTTTACTCAGTCTGAATTGCCTTTTCAATGTTTCACACGCTGGTTATATTTGAAGGGTAAATCATGTTGCAATCAAATGCTTTTTAGGCTTTTCTCATGCGGGACCAGCAAAAGTGGAGAGTCATTTCTTGTTGAATGGGATGACTCTGAAGGTGCCATAAAAAGATCCTATCTTGGATTGCAAAAGAATCCTTCTAGTGTAGTGCAGTTTGATATAATGAAGAACCAGGTTTTAGCTGCTGGTGATGAGCATGTGATCAAAATTTGGAATATGAACAAAACTGAGCTTTTCACAACCATTGATGCAGAGGGAGGCTTACCAGTAAGTTCCACATGACTGGTTTGATGCTACTTTTTTTGCTATGAAGATCATTATGCTGGTGAAGGTCTAAATTCCTCAAAAGTCTTTCACATTACAAGTGATAGTTTTGATTATATTTAAACAAAATATCCCTACTCTACAAAATAAATGGTCCAGTGTAGTTTTGATTGAATTTCAATCAAATATTCCTCTTACAGAGAATAGTGGTCTAAATTTCTCATATAATTCCTTTCCCCCCCCTGATGTGAAGGCAAACCCATGTGTTCGATTTAATAAGGAAGGCACGTTGTTGGCTGTTTCTGCAAATGACAACAACATCAAAATCCTGGCAAAAGATGGCAGTCTTCAGTTGCTGCATACAACAGAAAATTGCTTGGATGATGATTTAAGAGTTTTCTCTGATACTCTTACGAAGGTGGGCATGTTTAATACAGAGTCATGACTAGCGATAGAATATAGATCTCTTTCTGATGATTTTATTTTTTTCAGGTTGTTAGTGAAGCAATGTCAAAAGTTGTTTGTGCTCAAGTTTCAGATGAAGATGTTTCAAAAGTGGGTAACTCTCGGTGTTGTCAGAGATTCACGCTATAACTTATATGACATGACGAGTTGTTTTTACTTAATACAGTAGTATCTTTTGGTAGGACATGTCATGACTGGAAATTACTTTAAAAGTTTGGGTACTAAAGCAATGTTTTAATCATCTACAGAATGGAAACCTGGAAAACTCAGGGGAAGTGAAATCTAAAATTACTGGAAAAGACACCACGTCAAAGAGTGGGAAGCTCGTTGAATTACACAGACCTTCTCAGTGCCAGATTCTGCGACTTCCTTCTCATATGAAAGCAAACAAGGTTGGACTGTCCTTTGTTTTAGCTACTAAATTCTTCTTTTCATTTTTTTTTCTTTCAATTTATTTTTAGGTCCTTCTGTCTTCTGCCTCATGTCTCTCAAGTCCTACAGATGTAGACACAATTTAAAATGTATAACCATGATCATAGATTGTTTTTTATTTCTCCTTGGGGTTTCTAGGTTGTTTTAAGTTTCTTGCTTTGCAAATTGTAAACTCTCTGTGCAGTGGATGTGAAGGATGGGATTTCTCAATACACGTGTACAAATCTGAACATTGGAAGGCTTCTAAACCCATCTGAAAAATGTTAAATTGTATATTCAAAAGAAACACATCTTTGTTCTTGTAGATATCGATTCATTTGCTTGAGAATCCGAGCCACTCAAATGCTTATATCTTTATGATGAAAATTTGCAATATACTGTAAAAGGATGAGAAGTTTCTAAATCAGTAGCTTTTATCTTTCACAAACGCAGATATCAAGGCTCATTTACAACAATGCAGGCAACTCCATTTTGGCATTAACGTCAAACGCCACTCATTTATATTGGAAATGGCAGCAGAATGACTTCGACTTGAGTGACATGGTGAGCAAAACTAGAGATTTAAACCATTTATATTTTCCATTTGAAATGCAGTGTTAACAGTTGTTAATAATTCGGTTGCAATGAAATCTTAACGGTAGGCAACTGCGAAAGTTGCCCCTCAACTATGGCAACCCAGGAGCTACTCAGGGTTGATGACAAATGACCTTACAGACAGCAGCCCTGAAGAGACGGTTCCCTGCTTTTCCCTGTCCAAGAATGATTCATATCTTATGTCATCATCTGGAGGGAGAATCTCTCTGTATAACTTGCTGAAATTCAAGGTATCATGAACCGCCATTTGCAGTCTACAAATTTATGAAGTTCTAAATGATCCCCGCACATTTTAATTAGCCTTATGTGAACTTGTTTGTCATATATACTTTGATATCTTTACATATTCAATTTGACTACAAATCTTCCAATAACTTGTCATAATTTCCGAATTGTTCTAAGTTTATGTGGTTTAAATTATTGTTTATGAAATTTAAATACTTGCTATAGGTGGTTTTCTCACTTTTTATTGAACATCATCTCATGAATATAAAACACCATCCTTTACACGCAACGTTTTCTAATCTTTAGGATTTGTTCATGTGTTTTGGTAGTTTACAAGCATGTTTAATTGAATATTATTAAACTTAATAGACGATGCTGTCCATCATGCAACCACCACCTGCAGCAACTTGCATTGCTTTCCACCCTCAAGATAACAACATACTCGCTATAGGGAGAGACGATTCCACAATTCTAATATATAATGTCCGTTCAGCTAAGGTATGTATTTCTCCTGATATGATACAGTGCTTTACTATGGTAAAACCAAGCTTCATCATCTCCTTAATTCATGCAGGTTATTACCATACTTGAGGGTCATTCAAAGAGAGTCTCTGGTCTAGCCTTCTCCAATGACCTGAATTTACTTGTTTCTTCTGGAGCAGATGCTCAGGTTAGTGTTGAATTACACGAGATATGTATAATGCTGAATTTCCTTGATGATTTCAAAGTCATTTGCAAGCGTAAATGTGTTAATTTAAATGATACCTTGACCTCTGTCATTTGCCTGAAGTGTGCTTCTGTACAATCATGTTCTTTATTCTTCTGCAGATTTTTGTCTGGAATGTTGAAGGGTGGTACAAACAGAGGAGCAGATTCTTGCAGATTCCCGATGGCAGAATTCCTTTTTCATTATCAACAGATACCCACATCCAGTTTCATCAGAATCAGACAGAATTCCTTTCAGTACATGAGACTCACCTGGCAATTTATGAAGCCAGAAAATTAGAATGTGTGAAGCAGGTTCTCAATCTCTCTCTCTCTCTCAATCTCTCAATCTCTCAATCTCAAGGTGTATTCCAGTAATTCGACTCACCTGACAATTTATTTTTATGTTTACAGTGGGTTCCAGGAGATTTCGCAACACGAATTTCTCATGCAACGTTCTCGTGCGATGGCCAGATGGTATATGCCAGCTTTCTAGATGGACTTGTCTCTATATTTGATGCCTCAGATTTTCAGTTATACTGTCAGATTAATCCAACCGCCTACCTTTTCCCCACTTCAAGGTAAAGCACACTCTTGAAACAAATTAGAGACAGAGGAGCTGTTCAATCTCATACATTTATAGTTGTTCTCATGTTATTCCTGTTCATTTCAAGTTTTGTCAAGTATCTGATCCGGTAACTAGCTAATAATACCATCTTGAGCTTTTTTTTGTGGCTGTAGTTTGGGAGTGTATCCGATCGCCATTGCCGCTCATCCTCAGGAACCAAACCAATTCGCAGTGGGACTGACAGATGGTGGTGTTATAGTCTTTGAGCCTCCGATTTCTGCCGGTAAATGGAGTATGTTGAAAGCAAATGAAAATGGATCAGCAAGTAAAATAGCTGCTGAACTCGAAGCTAATTATTGATAATTCAGCGTATGAACTGTGTTTTAAATAAGCCAACATTGAGACATTGGCAGGCCATTTGTCTGTGTATTTCAGTTTCTTTATGTAATAAATACCTTAAGTGAGTCGTTTATGGTATCATCCAATAAGATATGCCTTAGTCTGTAAAAAATAAAATGCATTACCATTAGTTTTTAGAGCTTTGCCAAGGAGAGCAATGGCTACATGCAGTGACTGATCCTAGCCGTTAACAGAAACCATGTCTGGTGGTTCTGGCAAATCATGCTCCTGCATGGTGGCATGCACAAATGTGATCAGCTATTTCTTGCAGCCGTAACTGCCCTATGCAAAACCCTCTTTTTCTTGAGGTTGTTAATTTTATTTCGGTTGGTATTTTGTTTTTTGGATTGGAATTGAATATTTTAGTTTTAGAGTGTTTCGGCGTGTTATTTCGAGATAGTATTATGTGTGTATTAATTCCAAAAAAAATAGTTTAAATTAAAAAAAAAAATTATGCAATTTAATCTAAAAAAGATACAATAAAATAATTTTTCTAAATAAAATTATGAACATGTATAATATTATAAGAATGATATCATAAATCTCGCAAGGTTATTATATTTTCTGATTGCTTTGAAATTTTAATATAATACATATAAATATGTCAAGAGACTATTCGTAAATTTTCATCTCAATCTAATGGTCGGATTAATAAATTTGATTAATATTGTAAAATTATTTATTATTTTAAAAAAACACTATTTGGCCGAAACGGAATGGACGGAACAAAACCGAAATGTTCTAGCTGAAACTTTAAACGAGATAAAAATTATATCATTTTATTTTATTTTTTAACTGGTACAAAATATTTTGATTGTTTTGGTCAAAACGAAATGAAATTAAAACAGTGTCTAATTGTTGTGCATGACTGTACGCAAAGGGAAAGAACTCTTCCCATCTTCTGTTTTCTTTTTCCAGCCATATTCGTCAAGATAAACTCATCTAAAGCCATGCTATGTTTATGAAGTCAAATATAGTCCAAAATTAACGAGACTTGAAAGCCAACAATTCTCCGATCTTCAACTATCTTCTCGCCAAAAGAACCTGATGGACATGGAGAGATTGCTCGACAACCTACCGCGTCCATATCTGTATTGCTATTCACTGGCTGGCTGGCTGGGCACGCCTTCTACTTCCAAACTATTCGCCGAGCATCTGGATATGGATTTTTCATTTCTAAACTCCACCCAATCAGATTTCAAATAGTTATATGATATGTATAATCTGAAACCTGAAAGCTAAAATCTATAACTATTTAATATATAATTAGATATTCTATAATTTGAAAATGAACTTCTTACCTTCAAGTTTTAATCGATCCATTCAAGTTCTAACCGAACCCGATTAAATCTACAATCTTCCTATCCATTCAAGTCAGTTCATGTTAAGTTCAGGTGAAATTATCATCACAACTATCATTTCTTACTCGGATTTTTATTCTTATCCTAGCCTATTTCGGTCAAGAGCTATGCTACCTTGCTTGGCCTTTTCCAGTACACGACAATGACCGCACATCCCTGCTGCTGCCACCCCAAAGCAATTGAATTACCTCAAGCTCTCACCTGTTGACATTAAAATTTAGAAATGGAGCCTGGAACAACAAACAAGGAAAGGGGAATCAGGCTTTATTGTTAACTTCACTCCATAAACAGGGGATCCATAGCAAGATGGATTCTTGCGAATGCGAGTTCAAATTTACACAATGCATTCAATTCAAAGAAGTTTAAATTGTTAATTGCTTCCACACGAGTAAATTTGAAGTGCTCAATATTCCAGATTCAAGTCATTTGCTTCTACACAAGTAAATTGGAAAAGCTTGATATCCCAACTTCACGCATCCATCTTCGCTGCCGCGGATGCATAGCTGACACTGCTGTCTCTCATTGTTTTGCATTGACTAGACTGTTCATACCGGAGGAACTTGATCTTTATCTTTGTCGAGCAATTCCTCAACATCTGAAAGTATCATAGATGTCAAACAAAATGGCAAAATAGAAACTAAAAGTCATGAAATACTATATCCAGCAGTTTTAAATAGCGTTTCAAAACAAAATTTCTCATTGGTGTGGGAGGTGTGAGAGCAAATGTCATGAATTATTCAATCAAATATAAGTAGAACATGGCTGGCAGAAATTCCTTGTATATAATGGAAGAAAAGGCTGTTGTAAAGACACTGCAAACATCTTATGGTGCTGAAATCAAGCCATTTCGGTAACTTTTATAGATTTGGGCACTTACATGCAAGAAAACACTGATTGGATGCCTTCCACAGATGGTGTTATCATACTCTGACAAATATTGTTTAAATGCATCTGCATCCCCTGTTTCAATTATGTCCATGCCCATCCTGTCCAATGCCTCAATAGACTTGTGTATGGGCCCACATTTCTTGTCATAGTGTGTGTACTGGAACCTAATAAAAGGAAACACAGGTCAAGATTGGTTGACGAGATGGTTAAATACATGAGATAAACCAAATGCATTTCAATAGAACCACTACACAATATTGTGCATTGTTGTGACTTGTGAGAAAACAATCAGCACAAATTGTTGAATATCATGCTTTACAGAAATTAAAGATACAAAAAAGGATAACATATGATGATCATCACATACCATGTGACATTTTTTTCTCTAATTCATGAACTGAACAAAATATAGATCTATTCATCTTAAGGAATAGAAGACTCCTTCACGTAATGTATTAAGCAGGCTCAGAGGCATCGGACATCCAATCAAGTTCTTCAAAGAAATTCTCAGACATACAATAGAAGCAAATTGAAAAATAGACCTTGCAAGGCTATGAGGAAAGCATTGCTAACATTCGTTTAAAAACGAAATACAACTTTCCAACTTTGATTGTGAGGAAAAAGAAAAGGGACCTCCAACAAATATTACTCAGTATGTGTCCATAGTACAAGTGTATGTGTGGGATGGAAGCAAATTAAAGAATAATCCCAATTGTAGACTCCTCTATTTTCAAAGACATTTAGGAGAAAAGTACCATGAAACCATCATTGTAATGGAACATACCGAGAACCCCAGTGACAAAAATCTGAAGAGACAGAAAAGAAGTTAGTCGGATCATCAACATATTTTGCCAACAAGCGGCCATACATGGCCTCGTTATCGGTATGAAGAGATCCAACCAAGATGGGTACAACTTTCACTGGGTGCCTGCAATGCATGGACAGATAAATATGCAAAAACACAGAAAAATACATCAGTAAAGTTGAGCCAAGAACAACACCAACATAGCGAAATTCTCTATGCAGCAGAAATTACCCTTCAAATATTTTAGCAAGATACGGCAAGTGCATTTCCATGCTATGTTCAGCCTCATCAACCTGAAGATCCATCAACTCAAATTTTCCCGTGGCTTTAAGTTCCTCAATGACTGAAAAGGATCCAAATTGAACATAATTCATTCAATCACACAGACCAACAGAGCATCAAACCAACAGTGAAAGCTAAATCAATCCAATCCATTTAAATGATGATTCAAAACTTGCATTCCAACTTAATAAAAAATCAAACCGTGCAGGTACAGTACCTTCCAAATCAATAGGTAAGTCCCCTATCGGGGTTTCGTAAACTTTAGCTGTTGAAAGAGCACATTTTGGTGTATAGTAATGGTGTGACGGACCAAGAAGGAATATCCGTGTACTAAAAAAACCAAAACAGAAAATGCTCACTTGTCACCAGCAAAAAATCATTACTTTCCCCATCAGAATCACTCTACTCGAAATGTGATACCCGGAAAATAAACACTACCCCCGTATCACATTTCCATAAAATCACACCACATTATCACAAAACTTACCTGTATAGATGTGTATAAACAAAAATTAAATAAAAAATCGAAAAACAACTCAGATAGAAAATAAACTCTCCGACTAACATGTTAGTAGGGTCAATATTTCCAAAAGCATAAGCAGCAGCACGGCCTGAATAGGAGTAGCCTGCATGTCTATAATTTCCATTTTCCCATCCAAAACAATAAAAAGAAAAAAGAGAAAACAAATTAATTATATATATAAAAAAAAGAAGAAACTATCAAAAGATCAAAACTAAGGGATCAATAGTAATATACGGAGCAATAACACCGCGAACATCAGGAGATTTCGTTAATCCAGTAGCACTTAGCCATCCCTCAAGTTCTTCTTCAAGTTTTTTAGCTAAAATTAACAACAAAATTAATATATACATGTATAGATAATACAATTGATTGAAAAAAATGTAAGGGAGAGACTGAGGACATACGGTTGTCGGTGTACCAAGAACCGGCATGAGACGGTCTTCTGATTTTCTCCATATTTTTCAGAATTTGGAAGAAAACCCTAATTTCTTTTTCTTTTTAATTAATGAGAAAAAAATAGTTTGAAAACGAAGGGAGAGAAATGGAAGAGATTAGAGTACAGGTAGTGAAGTAGACGGTAGAGCAGGGTGGGAGGATACGCTGGATTATTGTGAATTGTTATTGTTTGGAGTTGATGCCTGAAATGCTGCCACGTTGAGCTCTTGTAAAAAAACAGTTGTTTTTATCATTTACGTAGTAATAAACACACCACAGGATTCACTAAAGATTATCTTGTTTTGTATTAAAAATAATTTTAATTATTTTAAAAAAAAATCATAATATCATAATTTTAAAATAAAAAAACATCCGTCAACACCTTATTTGGGTTAAAAGGTGTTCGATAGTGCAAACGTGTTTTTTTTTTAAATAAAAAAATTATGTTTTAAATTAAATTTCTTACAATTTTAAATTATTCTGATGTATTTATATCAAAAATAATTTTTTTTAAAAGATGTTTGATAACGCTGTCAAACCGTGTATTTTAAAAACAATTACTTTTTTTATGATTTTAAATTATTTTAATATGTTTATATCAAAAAATATTTTTAAAAAAATTATATATATTATTTTAATTTATTTCCACGTGAAAAATATTTTTTATTATTATCTCAAACACCCCGGAAGTTTAAACTCTTGTGATTAGTTGATATGATCAAATATAAGTTATTAAAAAAAATTGCAAACTTGTAAGTTCAATTCAACCAATGGTTCACGATGGCTACTCTTGACTAACTTAGAAATAAGAGCTAAGACCAAGACTGAGCCCTGAGAGTTGTTTCCATCGTATTCAGCTTGCATCAGATTACATTCTGGGGATTGCACCAATGGAATACTCCCTTTGACACTGTTGACATTTCCGGGCAACATGATCCAAAAATTGTCTCTTTTTCTTCAACTCTATTCTCTTCAGCTTACAATGTGAATACTTTTTTTTTTGGTATAACTAAGAGTATCCTGAGCGAGCGCTGGCCCAGACTATCCCTTTTCAAACCGGGTGGCAAGTCCTCCCTAAGAGACCGATTGCAGACGAAAAGAAGGGTTGAACCCCTGACCTCGTAAACGACGAGAGCGTGCCTAACCGCTCCGCCAGGACCTCATGGGTACAATGTGAATACTTTGAATTTCGTTAACATTAACCTCATCTAGGGCATGCATGCACTGGTGCAATTAAATGATATTCTAATGTGCTAAAAACAAATTACCTCTCATGTGGGTTTCAACCCAAACAACGGTTCATGTTGGCTACTCTTAACTACCTTAGAAATTAGCACACACAAAGCGAAAATGAAAGGTAGAAGACAGATTTTGATTGGATTATCCAACTTCTGACGAGTATAGTGATACCCTACTGTTGTGTAAGAGCATTGCCAGACAGCACCAGCAAATCCAAAGTACTCAACAACACTACCAAAAGGCTCGCGATTCTGGAAATCATGGCTTGAATGGCGATAAAAACAGGGCAGCAGGCCCCTCCCATCACATGAAATTCCCTTCTCTCGAGCCTTGTGAATGAGATCAAGAATGGAAAGAAGCAAAGCTACAAATGCCATCACCATGCTAGTTACTGCATACCCCAGCTGATCAAAAATCGCAGAAATAGCCTCCAGAAGCAAGCTGGTGATTAGTAGAGTCCACTCAGCTGTTTTCTACACCAGAGAAATTTGACAGAACTTCAAAAAATCACAGAAGCACCGTTTTTCATTTATAAATTGGCTAAGATGTAGTTCTTACGGTTTTACATGAACTCTCTGCGTTTTCCAGACTGAGATTACTAGGAGTCTTTGTCTTAGTTTCCATCTCCATTGCTCCATTCAGCTTCTTTGTCTCAACGATATCCACTGCAGACTGTGCCATTGCAAATAACATAATAGGATTAGTGATAGGTGAAAAAATTTAATTCTACAAGCTTAATTTGCAATTAAAGCAAGCACATTTCGATTTACGTGAATCCTGCTTTTCTTCTTTCATTAGATTTGAACACCCATTGTCACTAGCTTGGCCGCCAACTCTCAAACAAAGTTTTCATACTATAGAGCATTGCCATTGAAATGCATAAACTCTATTTCATTTACTGTATCTTGAATAAAACAATGGAGCAAGAGTACAAGGGAGCCAGTTTTAGCATTCAACCTCACTGATAGGATGGAGACAATGAGGAATGGATGGTGAAACTGGGGGTTGCAACACTGGCTCATTTTCCTCTTCTTTGATCAGGACGGGCTCATCTTCCATGATATCTTTCATCGGCTCCTTCACAGGACCCGTGCTTATTAGCTGTGCATTTCCAAACTTCTTTCGTAGCAAAGTTACAAGATTTACGGCATCGACTCCATCTCCTATCACTTCCAATAGGTTCCTATCTGGCCCTCCTAGCTCCACACTTTCCACACCTATTGATTTCCCCAAAATAAACCCATCAACAATATGAAATAACTTGATGAACTTCCTGATTGTACACACACAAAAAAAAACTCAAAATACTGCCTGTATAACTACCATGACTGAATCATCATCAACAGCAACAACAGAGCATGGAACCCAAATTAGATTGGATTGGCTGTATGTTAAGGCCTTTTCTTTTTTGGTTTTTGAATAGTCGGTGCATTCTCAAATACAGAGACTACAAGTGCTCCTCGGGTTGGCTATTAAGCAAGTCATCCAATTATTTCTCATTTGTCAAAGAACCACTTATGATTTCCAAGTGAAAATGCAAATCTTCTTTACTGCTATGCTTACCTTCAATTTCAGCTGCTAGTTTCGAGGCCAGGTAACCAGCCTTCGAACTATCCAAGTTTACCTCGATTACCACCTGTTCCAGCTTCGACTGCAGCAGACCAGAACAACAACTACAAACATCATGATCGGAAAAGCAGCATGCCATGCACAAACCCAGAAAAAAGGGTCTAAAATATTCATGATTATAGAATATTACAACCATAAATTAAAAGGGGAAAGAAAACACAGAGAAATTCAGCTCTAAACTATTTTCCACTTATTTCCGGCGAGACAAGTGAATACCTTCTCCTTAAATCCATGTCGGTGGCGAAAGGCAGAATTGTAGGCAGAGGCTAGTCCGTTAAGACTCTTCGGCTGAAGGGGTCCTGAGGACTCTGTGACTTCTTGAACCTCCATTATCCCATCCACCGACCCTTTTCCCTGTGCTTCTTCTTCTGCTGTTGTTGCCCTTGATACCTCAACGTTGATTTTATTTGCTTCCTCCATATCACAGCACGAAAAAGTTGAAGCAAACAGCAATCACAACAAGGCCCAGAATAATGATGCTTTGAGGAACAAAAAAATGCAAGGAGAAAGGGAAACAAAAAGGGAGCGAGTGACACCGCTGTGCTTTTCTCTTCGTGCTATTGATGTTAAAATAGACTTTGACTTTGAAATTTTATGTTTTCAAGATTCTAACATATATTTAAATTGGACTCGTCTATAATCAGTCTGATTTCACAAATTTTAATTTTGAATATGATATTAAAATATTTGTTGATAATTTAATGAGATCAAATATATTTTTTAAATTATATATTGGATTTAATTAATATTTTTTAATAAATTATTAGATTAAATAAAATTCATAAAAATATTATTTTATACAGTCAAAATTACTAGATAAATCACGTCAAATATATCAAACTAGACATACATATACTATCTTGAATATATCCGGAATAATTTACGAGGTTCTTGTAAATTTACTACCATTTAATAATTGACCTATATTAAAAAAATTGATTTTGAGATACATTATTTTTTCATGTTATTATTTCTTGATTTATATTATTTATTTATTTATTTATTTAGATTATTAATTGATTATAATATTATTAATTTTTTTATGAGATTTTAATATAATTAATTTTATTAGCTGAATTATTAATATATAATTAAAAAAATATATTTACGATTCTAAAATCCGATTTTACAATGGAGGCTACCTCTTTTCAGACACTGGCCCGCCAGGAGAGGGGAAACGTAACAGGTGACGTCTTGCAATGCTCGGTTTTATTTTTCTTTTTTTATTGCCCTTTAATTAACCTGTAAAAAGTCTTGAAGGATAAACCCACGTAAAAATTCAACTGCAACTTTTTATATCATCAAGTCAACCCAAATATTTATGGAGGTGTTTGAGAGTGTTTTTTAAAAGCATTTAAAAAAAATTGAAATTTTTTTATTTTTAAGTTTAAATTCACAAAATTTGGTGTTTTTAGATTATTTTGATATGCTGATGTCAAAAATAATTTTTTTAAAATAAAAAAATATATAATTTTAATGCATTTTTGAACGAAAAGCACTTTAAAAATCAACCGCAACCACACTCCCAGACAGTCACTTAAAATGATTAGTAAAGTTGTATCATATTATTATTTTTTAAGTAGATCTAGTTTAGATATTAGATAAACAGAGTCAAATAGTCAAACCAAATTTCATTCCGTTTTCGGTCGTAAATGTTTCATATCAGTTAAATAAACAAGACAAAACAATATCGTTTTTATCTTGGTTTCAATTCTGTATTTTTCAGCAAAATACCGGCTGAAACATATCGGTTTTGTTCCGCCCATTCTGTTTCAGTCAAATAGTATTTTTTTAAAATAATGAATAATTTTATAATATCAATCATATCTCTTAATCTGACCGTCAGATTAAAATGAAATTTTACAAAGAGTCTCTTGATATATTTATATATATTATGTTAAAAATTTAGAACAAACAGAGAATGTAATGACCTTGTGAGATTAATGATGTCATTCTCGTAATATTATACATATTCATAATTTTGTTCAAAAAAATCATTTTAATGTGTCTTTTTTAGATTAAATTGCACAATTCTAAATAATTTTATTTTTGGATTTGAACTAATTTTTTTTTGAATTAATATATATATATATATATAAACAGTACAACTCCGAAACAGTATGTCGAAACGCTCCAAAAACGGAAACATTCAATTCCAATTGAAAAAACAAAGCACCAACCAAAACAGTATTGACAACTTTGAGTTTAACAACTATGATTCACTTTTCACCAAAGCAATATCACTCATGAAAAATAAAATCACAAACACTACTAAAATTAAGAGACTCGTTTAGTTAGGGATCATTTTAGAGAGAAGAACCCTATCACAACTTTTTGAAACCATTTTGTATGGATTTTTCAACAAACAGATAATCTCCTGTGCCTTTCTTTGTTTCCCAGGGATATTCAAGGGCAAAGAACAGATCTGAGGCTCTAGGGCTCTTCATATCAAGCCTGCAAACTATCTTCTTCACATTGTGTCAGCAAATAAGCAGCTAACATGGCGGATTGAGAGACAGTCAAGATGCAAGACAAAAACACCACTTATACTAAGACTTCTTTTATTGCATACCAAAAGGAATGAATTGTTATGCAAGAGCAAGGTTGTCAATAGCATCTTAGTTGTTGTTTTGTTTTTTCAATTGGAAGAAAATGTTTCAGTTTTGAATTGTTATTAATTCAAAAAAAATAGTTTAAATCCAAAAATTTAATCTAAGAAAAGACAATAAAATGATTTTTTTGAACAAAATTATGAGCATGTATAATATTACAAGAATATCATCATCAATCTCGCAAGGTTATTACATTCTTTGATTGCTCTGAAATTTTAATATAATATATATAAATGTCAAGAGACTCCTCGTAAAATTTCATCTCAATCTAACAGTCGAATTAAAAGATATGGTTGATATTGTATAATTATTCATTATTTTTATAAGCAGCTAACATTGCGGATTTAGAGAGAGAATTGTTTGGCACTGTGTTTTAAAAACATTTTTGAAAAAATTGAAAATTTTTTATTTTTATTTTTCACTTTAAATTAAAAAAAATTAATGTTTTTAAATTATTTTAATGTGATGATGTCAAAAAACATCATTTCGATGCATTTCTGAATGAAAATCATTTTCAAAAACAAACTCAACAACACTCCCAAACAGACACTTGAGATGCAAGACAAGAACACCACTTATACCAAGACTTGTTTTATTGCATGCCAAAAGGAATGAATTGTAATGAAAGAGTGCAGATTAACAGATCCATAGCAGGCAAAGAGCCTCTAAAAATGAGGAACAAGATGGTTTTTATTGTTTGAAATGAACAAATCAATCAGCTGTGAATCACAGCAACTACACTGTATGAAAAGAAAATCAAAAGTGGCTTATATAACCAGCTTCATAACCAATCACCAAACTTGACTCGCATTCCGAACCCAGAATTCCGAACCAAGAATTACCTCTCATGTTGGTTACTCTTGACCGCCTTGGAAATTAGCACGCACAAAGCGAAAATGAAAGGCAGAGGACACATTTTGATTGGATTATCCAAGTTCCGACGAGAATAGTGATACCCTACTGTTGTGTGAGAGCATTGCCAGACAGCACCAGCAAATCCAAAGTACTCAACAACACCGAGAGCACCAATAAATCCAAAGTACTCGCGATTCTGGTCATGGGGATAAAAACAGGGCAGCTGGTTCCTCCCATCAAATGAAATTCCTTCTTTGTCTCGAGCCTTGTTAATGAGATCAAGAATGAAAAGAAGCAAAGCTACAAATGCCATCACCATGCTAGGTAATGGATAGCCCAGCTGTTCAAAAATCGCAGATGTAGCCTCCAGAAGCAAGTTGGTGATTTGTAGAGTCCACTTGAGTACTGTTTTCTACACCAGAGAAATTTGACAGAACTTTAAAGAATCACAGAAGCACGTTTTTCATTTATAAATTGGCTAAGATGTAGTTCTTACGGTTTTACGTGAACTCTCTGCGTTTTCCAGACTGGGATTACTATGAGTCGTTGTCTGTGTTTCCATCTCCATTACTCCATTCAGCTCTCTTGTCTCAGCGGTATCCCCTGCAGACTGTGCCATTGCAAATAACATAATAGGATTAGTGATAAGTGAATCCTGCTTTACTTCTTTCATTAGATTTGAACACCCAATGTCGCTAGATTGGCCGCCAACTCTCAAACAAAGTTTTCATACTAGAGAACATTGCCATTGAAATGCATAAACTCTACTTCATTTACTCTATCTTGAATAAAACAATGGAGCAAGAGTACATGGGATCCAGACCTCACTGATAGGATGGAGACGATGAGGAATGGATGATGAAACTGGGGTTTGCAACACTGGCTCATTTTCCTCTTCTTTGATCAGCACGGGCTCATCTTCCATGATATCTTTCATCGGCTCCTTCACAGGACCCGTGCTTATTAGCTTTGCATTTCCAAACTTCTTTCGGAGCAAAGTTACAAGATTTACGTCATCGACTCCATCTCCTATCACTTCCAATAGGTTCCTATCTGGCCCTCCTAGCTCCACACTTTCCGCACCTATTGATTTCCCCAAAATAAACCCATCAATAACCTGATGAACTTCATGGTTGTACGCACACAAAAAAAAAAAAACTCAACATATTGCCTGTATAACTACAATGACTGAATCGTCATCAACAGCAACAACAGAGCATGGAACCCAAATTAGATTGGATTGAATGTATGTTAAGGCTTTTTCTTTTTTGGTTTTTGAAGAGTCGGTGCATTCTCAAATACAGAGACTAGAAGTGCTTCTCCGGTTGGCTATTAAGCAAGTCATCAAATTATCTCTCATTTGTCAAAGAACCACTTATGATTTCCAAGTGAAAATGCAAACCCTCTTTACTGCTATGCTTACCTCCAATTCCAGCTGCATGTTTCGAGTCCAGGTAACCAGCCTTCGAACTATCCAAGTTTACCTTGATTTCCACCTGTTGCAAATTTGACAGAACTTTTAAGGTATTGTTTTTTTAAAAAATATGTGAGACTAAACTTACTATATTTTTTAATGCAAACTAAATTTAGTATAAAGAGAAATAACAATAAAAAAAATAAAAGTAAAAAATAAGAGTATAAATATTTAAATACAAACAACAAAATTAAGAATTATTCTAGAAAAATAAAAAAATATATAAAAATAAGAACTGAAATACAAAATAAAAAATTACAGTTGAAACAAGATAAAAAAATAAAAATGGAAGGTGGGTCAAAACAAAACAAATGTCGAATTTAGCAGCGTTTTCCATCTAATAATAATAATTGAAATAATTCATTAGTCGATGTTGTTTTTGTTCAAAATTAACTTTTTCCTTTTTATTTATGTATGATATTTCAGATTTAATATAACATAAACAGAAAATATATGAAGCCACAGGTAGATAAAACGGGTGGGAAAATTGGGTCAATTTTTCTACAATAAAAAAATATACGAGCAATTTGCCCTGTGCTTTGCCGCAGCCAGAACCAAATTTTTTAGCATGTGAAAAAATGTCAATGGCCATAATTGTTTTTTATGATGCTATAATCTGAGCGAAATAATCAATCTACAAAACTTTTGATTCTTTAGTTTTTTTTTATATATTCATTTTATTATGGATAGGGTGTTTAAAATAATGATAACAATTATTTTTAAGATTTTTTTCTTAAAAATACATGAGGCTAATTATATATTTTGATATTTACACCTGAATATATATATATAATCGAGGCTTCATAGAATTGGATTAAGTTTTAAATATATTTAGATTTTTGATATAAAAAATAAATATATTAAACCCAATTTTGACCCATAACCCGACCCTAGATGCAAGTCACAAGGTGGGCGAATCAACACAGGATGACTCGTTTTGGGGTATAGGGTTTAGGGTTTATATTTTAAACCACAAGGAGAGATTTTAAAATTTTGATCAATCCTACAATTCTTAACCAGCATAGTTAAAACAGCATCATCATCATCAAGGAGGACAAAATTTATATATATAGAATTTCTGCTGGATAGGTCCTATCCCATTGCTTTCTTAGACTTTTTTGTTGTGTTGTTTGACTGGTAATTTTAATTTTACACAGAATTATGCTGGTAAATAATTCTTATCTACTTGTAAACCACAAGGAGAGATTTTAAAATTTTGATCAATCCTACAATTCTTAACCAGCATAGTTAAAACAGCATCATCATCATCAAGGAGGACAATGCGGGAACCAGATCGGTTCCAAGTTCTGGGAGGTTGTTTGCGATGAACATGGAATTGATCCCACTGGAAAATACGTTGGAACCTCTGACCTTCAATTAGAGCGTGTCAATGTTTACTACAACGAGGCTTCGTGTGGGAGATTTGTCCCTCGTGCTGTGCTTATGGATCTTGAACCTGGTACCATGGACAGTTTGAGGACTGGTCCTTATGGCCAGATCTTCAGGCCTGATAACTTCGTGTTTGGGCAGTCTGGTGCTGGAAATAACTGGGCCAAAGGGCATTACACCGAGGGTGCGGAGTTGATTGATTCAGTTCTTGATGTTGTAAGGAAGGAAGCAGAAAATTGTGCTTGTCTTCAAGGTGTATATTATTTTCTATCGCAAATTATTTTTCATTTGTCATTTGATTTTTCATAAATGAACGAAGCTTAATCTTAGTGTTTTGAAATACTTTAAATATAATAATATGAAAAATAAATATTAAAAAAATAATTTAATTTATTCATAAATAAAAATCATTTCAAACTAAAAATATACCAAGTCACACATAGACAAAACAAATATAAAAAAACACAAAGATAGCAAATCATTAACAACAGAAGATTAAGCATACATGTATAAAAGAGAGTTTCACTCTCATTTCACACCACCGAAACTAAACTTACTATATTTTTTAACGCAAGCTGAATTTAGTATAAAGAGAAATAACAATAAAAAAATAAAAGTAAAAAATAAGAGTATAAATATTTAAATACAAACAACAAAATTAAGAATTATTCTAGAAAAATAAAAAATATA
Organism: Salix arbutifolia; assembly: GCA_025169955.1. Taxonomy (NCBI): domain Eukaryota; kingdom Viridiplantae; phylum Streptophyta; class Magnoliopsida; order Malpighiales; family Salicaceae; genus Salix; species Salix arbutifolia. Next base: position 1,805,884 of record CM045919.1, on the reverse strand, counting down.
TATAAAAATAAGAACTGAAATACAAAATAAAAAATTACAGTTGAAACAAGATAAAAAAAAAAAAAAATTTATCCCGGAGCTAATGTCTCGTCACCACTAATTTAGATTCAAACACTTGCTAGCAAGTGATCAAAATAGTCAGAGACAAGGAATTCATTTAGATTACTTGATGAGGAAAAGATTTCAACTATTCTTATTTCATGCTAATACAATACGTCGAAAACACTTGACATGGAAATAAGATTACTAATATTGAAGAAATCGCTTGCCATTGAATAAAAATAAACAGGTGACGAGGAAGAAACTAAGCAAAAATGAGAGTGTGGGTGTGTACCTGAACGGAACCCCCGTCTTTGCAAGCAAGATGGAGCTTGGGCAATTCAGGGTCCATTGATTCTTGATCGAGTAACCTCTGCAGATCTCACAGCTGGGAATGATCATGGGCTGTTCTCCATGAGGTTTATAGATATAGCATGGTGACGACCAAAAAAGTAGTGGTAGGAATAAGGAGCCAAAAACAAAATGACCAAGAAACGACAACACGCTTGTTGCTCATCAGTCGGACCATGAACTAACTCATTTGTTTTTTGGAAATTATGGCTCCTTGGTCAATTTTTTTGTTGGGTTCCTAAGTTCACAAACCGATTGCCACTCCTTTCTCTTCACAAACTTCTGGAGCGTGTTGTAGTTCATTTTTTTTTTTGGGTTCCTTAGTTCCTACCATTCTAGAATACACAACATCAGGTTTTTTGTTCTAATTACTTATATTTGATCATATCAACTAATTACAAAGAGTTTAAACTTACGGGGTGTTTGAGATAATAATAAAAAATATTTTTCACTTGGAAATAAATTAAAAATAATACATATTTTTTTAAAAAATATTTTTGATATAAACACATCAAAATAATTTAAAATCATAAAAAAATTAATTTAAAACATAAAAAAAATTGATTGTTTTTAAAAAACACGGTTTGACAGTGCTATCAAACACCTTTTAAAAAAAATTATTTTTGATATAAATACATCAAAATAATTTAAAATAAAAAATTTAATTTAAAACATAATTTTTTTTCTTAAAAAAAAAACACGTTTGCACTACTATCGAACACCTTTTAACCCAAATAAGGTTTAACATCATAAGCTCTTCATGTCAACTTGGAGCTTGGTTGTGAACATGGTTGACAGATGTTTTTTTGTTTTTTTTATTTTAAAATTATGATATTATGATTTTTTTTAAATAATTAAAATTATTTTTAATACAAATACAAATCCTTTGGTGTGTTTATTACTATGTAAATGATAAAAACAACTGTTTTTTTACAAGAGCTCAACGTGGCAGCATTTCAGGCATCAACTCCAAGCAATAACAATTCAGCATAATCCAGCGTATCCTCCCACCCTGCTCTACCGTCTACTTCACTACCTGTACTTTAATCTCTTCCATTTCTCTCCCTTCATTTTCAAACTATTTTTTTCTCATTAATTAAAAAGAAAAAAGAAATTAGGGTTTTCTTCCAAATTCTGAAAAATATGGAGAAAATCAGAAGACAGTCTCATGCCGGTTCTTGGTACATGTTATGTTTTTAATTGTTTTTGGGATTTTTGGTGAACAAAAGGCTTTTTGTGGAAGTGGTTTAGTGTTTGGAAGATGATAATAAAACCAAGAACCAACTAGTGCACACGGCAATTTTGAGATAATTTTCCAAGATGATTTTCTCATTAAACAAACAGACTTAAATACATAGCATAAGCATAACTGATCCCAGTAATAAACCCCCCTTTTAATTACCCATTACAAGCTTTATTTAATGCATTATTTAACCCAAAATACATTATTTCGATGCATTTCTGAACGAAAAACACTTTCAAAAGCAAACTCAACTACACTCCCAAAGATGCAAGACAAGAACACCACTTATACCAAGACTTGTTTTATTGCATGCCAAAAGGAATGAATTGTGATGAAAGAGTGCAGATTAACAGATCCATAGCAGGCAAAGAGCCTCTAATAATGAGGAACAAGAAGGTTTTTATTGTTTGAAATGAACAAATCAATCAGCTGTGAATCACAGGAGCTACACTGTATGAAAAAGAAAATCAAAAGTGGCTTATATAACCAGCTTCATAACCAATCACCAAACTTGACTCGCATTCCGAACCAAGAATACACGCACAGACGTCCATCATTTGCCCCCACAGCAAACAATGTGCTTAATGTAACAGTATAGGAGGACTAAAAAATACCTGCAATCACAAAGAACCAAAGAGCAAGCCTTGTCAGTATCATATTCGTTGAGGCGTAACAGAGCCGGTGACTCGGCCGGTAAATAATTGACGACGGAAGAGGTGTAAGTTAAAAGTTCCAGATAGAAATCCAACAAATAAATAGAAGCATGCATTTCTGGTCCTCCACTGGACTAACAAAAGTTTCAATCCCTAGCCTTTTGCGACACCAGGAAATCTTCTAAGCAAATCAAGAGTTAGAATATCCAGTCCATCTTACACGCACCTCGACATATCAGGGATGACATTAAATAGCAAGACCCTGTTAGTAGACATTGCACTATCAATGCCCCAATCAATTCCACCAATTCAACACGTCGCCACAGAAGTGATTCTCCATGAACTAAATATAATCCTATTTCACAACTTGAAAGGTATCTTATCCAACAATCCAAGGTCAATAAAATGGCCCTGAACCCCAAGGACAGGGGATCTGAATAACCAATTCATCATTCTCTAAAGAAGTAATAAGTCTGTGTTTAGCATGCCATTGTTTGAGCCTAAAACTAAGTCATGTTAAAACGACGAAGTCCAGTTTCTCAAACAATTAAAAGATCATGTAAAGATGGAATTCTCCACTTTATGAAGTAGAGTAGCAGAAAAAGACATACCTATCGTGACTTGTGGTGAAGTAACTTCTGCAAAATGAAGAAATGAAAATTGAAGCATTTGCTCCGTGCCCTTATACATCTTTTTACTATCAATTGAAAAATCAAACTTGCTCCAACATATCGTGAAGTTTAGGAACCCTTCGACGAAACAATGGCTCAAGCCTGAAAGAAGGAACACCAATCTCCCACCTCTTTGCATCATACATTTCATTCCATGCCTGTACAATCTCATCAATTTTGAACCCCAAACCTGCAACAATTGAAGAATGTTAGCATTGATATACATTTTGAATCTCTCCATGGTTCAAATATAAAGTACTCACATAGAGAAGCATTAATGCATGGTATTTGTGCTTACCTTCAAGTGCTGTCGAGTTTGAACAATGGTTCTTTATCATAACAGCTATATCTGTCGGAGAAGCTCCAGCAAGTTCGAACTTCTCCACTGAAACCTCTAAACATTCTTCCCAAGTTGGTAGCTCTAGCTTATATTCCACAACAGAACGCTCATACAGCATGGTACCCCATAAGAGGTATATCTGTGAGCTCATGTTTGCTGCTTGCTCTGCAGCTTCTTCAGGGGATGGATCTCTCAATAGGCCATCCAATCCCATTTTCTGCAACTGGTCTTTATATTTGTCGAATTTGGATAGTCCATTTAAACGCTGCTCTTCCATCTCTTCCCACATTTGCATACCCCTTTCCATGCTGTCCTCAGCCTTGTTATACAGATCCAGGACCTCCTCAGACGGTCCACTTTCCAAATCAATCTTCCTCCCAATAGCAAAGTACCAGCAAAGTTTTGCTTGCTCAAACTGCTGTTGCCCAAGAGCAAGAAGCCCTTCATAGAAATCCGGTTTGATTTTCAAAGCTTCTTGGTATTTCATTCCAGCCCTCGTATGTTCTTTCTTGGCCCAGTCATATGCTCTCTTGACCTGTGCAAGCACAGACTCCCTTGAACTATCTTCTGAAAAGAAGATTCGTTTCCTCGCCCTTGACACATGAACATTTCCCCAGTTGAACAAAGCCAGAGCTGTCATCTCTTGGAACTTATCCGCAGCAACATCGAAAAGTTCCTCGGATTCTTCACTAGTAACAGTATCCTCCATTGCCTCTGAGTATAGCTTCATCCCTAGTTCATGAAGATCCAGGTATGAATCAGAATCAAACCCAACATGGTTCTTGAACAATCGTGCAAATTGAACAATCCAATCATCAGTACCGGCTGGACCTTTTTCAACTTCTACACCTTCACTCGTTTTCTTTACATCCCCGTTCACCTCCTCTTCCTTCTTCATCCCCTCATAAGCTGGTTCTTGATCGAGACTGACTTCAACAACATAGAACCTAAGAGACCCTTGCAAACCACTTGATGATTCAGCTAACCTTAATTCATTGTTAGTAGTAATTGTAATCAAATCACCCTCCGGGTCCCTGTACTTCATTAAGACACCCTTCAAGCCAGGAAACCTATCCCGAACTATGTCTCTCAGCAATCCAATACTACAATTCACAGGCAATTGTGCCCATCTAATATCCTCGCCAAACACCAGCTTCACAGTCTTGGATATCACTTTCTCCACATTAACATCTTCGGTAACCACCTTTTCTTCCTCAATAGTCTTCATAAGTACCTCTTTATCCTTGGTAACAGGACTCGCGTTGTCCCGCACAACCACCTTGTCCTTATTCTCCACCTTCTTCTCTTCTACCTTACCAGCAATATTGTTCTCCTCTCCTTTACCGCTAATCTTCTTCTTCTTCTTTACCTTTTCTTTCACCACTTTACGCAAACGTGCCACCCCAGTTTCCACCACACTATCCATCACTATTAATTTCTCATCGAAAGTAATACCCTTTTCACTCATTACCTTCTTAACACTCTCCGAAATCTCCAACCCCATCATGTTATTAGGTTCCATGCTCAAAACATTACTAACATCCCTGAAAGCCAAATCCAATCTATTCAAAGCCTCATAGCACCTAGCTCTTTTCAACAAAGCTTTACTATATCTTGGCACAGCTTCTAAAGCTAAATTACATTCATTGATTGCTCGAGGATACTCACCGAGACCCATTTGCATATAGCAAGCAGCCATGTTGGTGCGTAGATAAGCCACATCAATATGGTTTCTTGGCAGTAACTTGAGGGCTTTTTCATACTTCAACATGGCACCTTCATGGTCTCTCCTTTGAAAGAGCCTGTTTCCTTCTTCTTTGAGTTCTTGTGACATGTTGATGAAAATTGCCGTGTCTTCATCAAAGGCCTTTGAGGATTTGGTTTGCCTCATGTCAGCGGTCGTTCTCGGTGATGCAGGCGGCGTTTCCGTTCCCGGATTCTTCTTTTTGCCAGTTGGCTTTCCCATTTTAACAATAAAGTTATAAACTTTATAGAAATCTAATAAAACCCTTTTCAAAATCAAAGCTTTAGCGTCAACTTTGTTTTTGATTTTGGTTTTTTATCAAAACCCACTTTGCTAATCATAAAACAAGCAACCAAAACAGAAGGAAAAACAGAGAACCAAGAGAAAGAGGAAATGGGAATTTGATTCAAACCTTTAAAAATCAAAGCTTTAGTAACAGGTCTCGTTTTTTCAAGAAATTTTAATCAAAACCCACAAACTATAAAGTGAGACGCCAAAAACCAGAGAATCTGCAAAAAGTAGAATTCAAACAAACTTTATCATTCAAAATAGCTACAATGAAGAAAAAGACACAATCTTTCTACCCTTATGTGGCAATAATTTTAGACAGACAATGTACGTTTGTGTACTAGCGGAGAGGATGTTGGTTCCAGAGACAAATGTTAAAAAAAGACGGACATTTTATTTACTTACAGGTTGTTCTTGTTCTTGGTTTTTTTCTGGTTAACTATATATCAACCCAAAACATTCAAAAATGTTTCACTTTGGTATCCATAGTTTAAAATTTTAATATACATATTTCATAATGTATATTAATCATTGAATTGGTGAAATGTGATGAAAAATCATAATCATTTAATTATTATGACATTAACCACCACGTACTAACAATAAATTACCTCTCATCAAGTTCATTAAAAGTATTAATTATACAAATTTTTTTGTTTTAATATTTTAAAATGTTCAAATGTGTTCACTATCCATTAAATGGGGAAAAAAATAAACCAATAGCAAGCCCACTTTTTATTTATTTTTTATTTTTTTTATTAATTTTCTCGTAATAGTATCTCATGTGTAAATTTGTACCTAATTTTTTATTAGGTTTGATTGGCTATTTAACAGCTAAATCAGGGATTAGATTGCAACTTATTGTGTAAATAAGTGAGTATTTTGGAAGATTTAGAAAAAGGTTCCAAAGTAAACTATTTTCTGAGCCTATAAGGTTTAAAATATAGTTTCCCCCTTTTTTGGCTTCTATCCTTGGAATTCGTGTTCATTCTCTGAGAAGTAGAAAGTCAACGTGACTCAGAGAAATGCTGCGTTGGTCGCTACACTTACCAATTTGGGGGAGTGGAGTAACGCGCCACCTGAATAATGTAAGGCAACGCGGGTTTGCGGTGCTGTTATACAGGCTGGCACTCTTTGCTTTCCAGTTCATTTTTGCCCTAAATTCAAGGATTCGTTGGATTTTACCCTTTTTTGTGTAGTGCTTATGAAAGAAAGTGAAAGGGAACATTATTTTTTATTATTATTAATTATGGTTGTCAAAATCGTGATTTTGACACGAATCGGAAGTTGCTTTTGAACTTGGATCGTAAAATCGGAATCGTAAAATCGTACTTAAAATTTATCATATAAAAATCGTAAAATCATAACTAAAATCATGTAGGTAGAAAAATCATAAAATCATAAGTAAAATATTTTTCAATACAATATAATATAATTATGGTCATAAAATTTTATTAGTTAAGGTTTATACATGATTTAAAGAAAATTAGAAATACATAACAATTATATCATTATATTAACACTTAAAAAATACTATTTTTTGTTTTTTTATTTTAAAATAGGAGAGAAAGGAGGAGGCTAGCCTGGGGAGAGAGAAGGGGGGCTAGCCTGGGTTTGCAGGCTTGATGAGTTGACAGATTCAGAAGGGATGGATTTTGAACGCAGGATGGATGGATTTTGGGATAGTAAAATCGGACTGATCCAATTCGATTTTACGATTCCATATGATTTTTATAATGTTTTGATCGAGTTTGACCTAAATAGATTTTTTTACCCGAGTTAACAAGGTTCGATGAGTTGACTCGTAAAATCGTACGATTTTGGAAGTCAACTCGCGATTTTGACAAACATGCTATTAATGTAGGTATCCAGATCAATTTACGCGCATTTCAACTAATCTCACGAGACCTGAAGTTAACAATCATGTAAATTTCAATAACCAACATATTAGTAATCAAATAGCTTGAATCTAAAATCACAGGAAAAGAAAACCTTTAATATCAAACTTAGTACCACAATGTCATCTACTAGAAGTGAAAGGGAACATTAATTGTATGTATAGTGGTTTTTTTTATCTTTTTTTTTTTTTTGGGGGGGGGGGGTAATGCGGGTGTTTTATATTTTTTAAGTTTTTTTAATTGGAAATATATTTAAATAATATATATTTTTTTAATTCTAAGACTATTGAACATAAAAAAAATTATTAATTTGGTTTTTTTAAAATAAAATGCAATTTGAAAAGCATTCTAAACAAATAAAATGATTGTTTTTGAAAATATTTTTTATTTAGAAATGCATCATAATGATTTTATTTTATTTTTTAAAAATTATTTTTAATATCAGCTTGAAAATGATCTAAAAATATAAAAAAATAATTTAAAATGCAAATATAAATATATTTTTTTTCAAGAATACTTTTAAAATGCAATACCAAGACCCAATTGCGCTTCAAACGTGTAATTTAAAAACTTTGAAAAACACTAATAATTGTTGATAACCGACTCGAACCGTCTCCATGTCAAACAAATAAATCAATATTTCCTGGTCTACTCCCATGATACAAATACACATACGGTCCGAATTTGGCAGTCCAGTACCCAAATTAGAGTCAACCAAATGTCCACCGAGTCAAATTAATTTTAACGGCTGGGATTAAAGTAGACACGTCAAAGGGCTCTTGTTAACTTCAAGAATGGCGAAGTCGGCAGTCAAGACTCAAGAAGGCACCAGACGTCCTGTACTCGAGAGGAGAATCTGCCGTTGCCTTTTAAACACCCCTTATAATTACAATCAAGAATGCTGAAAAGAACCCATTGATGAAGCTTCTGAAGTTTTCCATGGGGAGAACAAGAAAAATTCCAATGGCGAGGCGGGAAACAGCCGAGCAAAGGTCTGTTACTTTCACCAAAAGACGTCAAGGTCTTTTCAACAAAGCAGCAGAGTTGTGCAGGATTTGCGATGCTCGGATTGCCATAATGGTGTCCTCAACTGGGTCCAAAGAAAAAGTTTATGCCTTCGGCCACTCTTCAGTCGACGCGGTCTTCAACAAGTTCCTCGACGATTTTCCTGACTCAGAAGCAGCAGGAGCGAGCCATGGAGAAGAAATCAAGTCTGCCTGTAATTCTCTCCATGAAGATATCAAGGCACTGGAGAGTGAAGTTACAACTCTGATCATGCAAAACAAGAAGATAAACGCTGGAGGGATTTCTTGGGATTTTCTTGACGAGTTTGAGAGGTCTGGTTCGGTTCAGGAGTTGCAGGATGCTGTAAAAAGCCTGGAAAGTTTGCTGGGTAAGGCCAAGAAGAAGCTGAATAACCCAACTGGTAATCTTGGCATAAGCAATATTATTGAGCCAAAATCTGACGGCTTTTTGGCTCTAGGGCTTAAACCCCATTACGGTTCTTCATCTAGCTTGGATGATAAGGTCTGTCAGAATTCTGCCAATATTGTAGAATTTATCAGCGCGAGTTACTCCGATTCATGGGCTACTAGTGATGGTTCTCCTGGTAATAATGGCATCGATTTTCCAGGCGAAGTCGATATTGATTATATATGGGATTGCATTCCGTCTCTGGATTTCAATTCCGATTCTGACAGAGTTAATTCTGATAACAGCAGTAATGGCTGGACTACATCAAGGACTGCAACTGGATCAGCGTCAAGATCACAAGAAAATGGCGACGATGTGTTTCCTGCTAGTTTGGATTCAGGATACCTGGAGGCCATGGAGTTTCTTGATTATGGAATTAAAACCACACCAGATTCTGACTTCGGGGATATTAAACGACATTAAGCTATGGACGGGGACTGCAATTCCCAGCAACCTGATGACGATGGTTTCATGAATTTTGTTGTTGAGTATGGCCACTGTATGACTGATCACATGGGACTCCCGTTGCCAGTTCCTTGTTTCGACATGTTTAAAAATAAAAATTTGAAGGGTTTTGATATTAATTTAGATTATGGCAGGGCAGTACTTTTTTTCTTCTCTCTGAATCAGATTAGTTTCTAACATTGTATTAGTTATGAAGTAATCAAACAAAAATCCTGGTATGGCTTAGTGCCCGTTTATTTTAGCTTTTTCAACCATGGTTTTCAAAAAAATTACAATTTTTTTATTTTTTTTTATTTTAAATGAATATAATTTAGTGTTTTTAGATCATTTTGATGTGCTAATGTCAAAAATGATTTTTAAAAAATAAAAAAATATCATTTTGATGTATTTCAGCACGAAATATTTTTTGAAAAGCTACAGCAACAGCTCTCTCAAACACCCTCTTAGTATTGTTATTGACGAGCATTCAGCACCTTTGTCATTGCAAAGTGTTCGAGGTTTTTTTCAAGTCGAATGACCACATTAATTCCCTGAATTCCTTTGCTGAAATTACACTTTCGAGATTGAGAATCAAGATATGCTGTGTGAATGACATTTTCAAATCCAGTCGAGAAGTAATTTCTGACGAAATACACGAACTGGAAACGGTAATTTAGTTGAGGGAAAAATATAGTTCACTTCAAAAAAATTCGTACAAAATGTTTCTACATTTTCAAGATCTACAGCCTTCGTCTGTCATAGTAAAACTCTCGTCAGCACAACACCGCTCCAGCCATTGATTGGGAAACATGCAAGCGTCCTTCCAGTGCATGTTAACAAGATTTCAACGCATACATATGAACTATACAGATTTTTCATGCCGACTGGGCATTGCACGAGAATATTGCAGAAAGGTTGGGGTGGAAACATAAGGAAGTGAATCTCTGAATCTTCAGCAAAACTCCTTTCTAATTTGCACATGTTAGCAAGAATATTGACAGCCCCAGCTTGTTGGAATTCTAAACAAGTTCTTCAACTGTGAAATCAATCCAAAAGAAGTTCTAGCCAGCTTTGCAACGCATTAAAAATCATTATGCTGCCTGCTTGGAGATCATAAACCAAATGTGGATTAGAAAATGAACCGTCCGATGGGGCTGTTAGCTGCACGGTTAAAGCAGCAAGACAAAAATCCCGCGTGTTCTGATTGTACTGGTTGCGCAATGTCCCTTTCCCTATTGTGTAAGACTCTTACGAACTCATCTGCACTGAGACTTCCATCATGATTTGAGTCAAACAAGTGGAAAATGATTTCAACCACATTGTCGCTGAGCAAAACTCCACAAACCTGATATTTGAATAGATATCATGTAGCAAAGAAAATTAACTTCAAATGATCTGGGGGGGGGGGGACACATTTGAAAGATGTAAAACACGCAGAAGGCAGAGAAGCATCATCATTTACACCATGGTAAGAAATTATTTTTTTTATAACAAGCCAATCAACATGGGATTGACCCTGCCCACACTGAGAACAACAAAGGAGAAAGGATGGCTACTTTTCAATGTGCATGTAGCTCAAGGCTCACGAATTCTCACTAGAAACCATCTTGGTGATACAAATACAGAGGCAGTGCCAAGGGATGTTGGTGGGGCACACCACTAATGAAGTTCGGAAAAACTATAAGTTTAATGCAAAATAATTGTTATTTTTATACAATAATAGCCACAGATATAATCAAAAAGTTGTTAGCCCATTATATGAAATTTCAAATCATTGTGTGTGCATGTGAATGGCTTTTTCATATTAGCATATCCATCCGTTCTCCCAACATAAATTCCTAGTTCTGCCACTGTATTAATTCCTCCCAACCCAATTTTTTTTCCAACCCATCAAGCAGTAGAAGCTTTATACTGTGTCAAATGAAACCTACTTGAAAGGCTGTTATACTGCACTGCACTACGCATTTTACTAACAGTATGCTGCTCCACATGAACATACATGCAAAGTTTTTAACACAACAGTACCCTAAAGTAATAGCTGCTCATTTAGAGTCAAGGAGAGAAAAACAAATGAGTATATTTAAGCAAGGTTAAGTGTCTTACATGTGATGCAGCCCTTTTGAAGTCCTCCCTCATTAACAGGCCATTTACTTTGCCGTAACTAAAAAGGGCCAAAGAAAATGGCTGCAACATTTTACGCAACTCTGCAAAACTTTTAAACTCCTCTAATGTTATGCGTAAGCCACCAAGGTTGGACTGATCATTTATTTCATCAACCCGATCAAGCAACTTGCCTAAATGACTCATGTCAGCAGAAGCAACCATGGACAAGGCAAAATCTTTAGCAGATATGGTTCCTCTTAATTTGTAATCATAGTGTGCAAATTCCAATCTCAATATCTGTAGAAAACAATAACAGACTTTGAGGGTGGATGCAACATAAAATCAACCTGTTTTACTGACATGATTGACTTGTTGGCCATACCACACAAAACAAACTTTCCTGAACCTGTCCCCATCCCCGCAGTAGCTGAGACTGTGCCTGAAGGGGTTGGGGAAAGGAGACTACTAGCATGCTGACCAAGTCAAACCTGACAAGTGGACAAGATTACCATGACTGCAAGAAAATTACCACGCCATTTAAAACTCCTTTCAAAGCATGAAACATATTTTGCTTTAACATACATAATTCAAACAGCCAGCCTGCCCATCCCATCCCATTCCTTTCCTCACGTGAACACTCATTTGGAATTTTTCACCTAAACCATGCTAAAAGATGGAGCACATTCACTGAAGATCTCTATTCACTGCAGTTACGGTAAATAAAGAGCTTGAAAGATTCAAATGAACTTGGATGCTAAGCAGGAAATCCCGTGTCCTTTTTCCTTTTTTTAATCTCATTTAACTTCCTCAAAATAAAATTTTCCCTCTCCCTGAGATGACCATTACTAGCACACTAATAGCCAAAACACTGAAAGGCAGTATGATTCGAGTACTTAAAACCGATTCAAATACAATAGTGGCTGCCATAGATTATCGCTACAGCCATACAGGGGGAATATTTACGTTCTGATTTCTCTGCACCTGTTCCCATAAAGTTGCATCAAAGCCATTACTTAAGAGATCTTAATGCTTTTCCACAGGTTTGACAAAACTCAAGAAAGCCACAACATAAAGGAACTTGAAAATTGTTATTGAGGGCATGGAAATATACTGCCAAGACAATTGCATAGAATATTCATTGCATTGTTACAGAAATAACAAAAGCAGAACCATGATCCATATATCTAATGAAAACAAACTTCAATCTGCTACATGTATGAAGAAAAATGAGTGTAAGGGTTTACCTCATCGTTCAAATCTTTCATGAACTGAACAAATTTATCATGTTGGAGGCGTGCCTTTCCATCTTTTCCAAAGAAGTGCTCCACCAAGCCTCCATTTTCCACAGAACCATGAACTTTCAACCCTGGTCGAAACCCATCTCTGTGGACAGTTCCTTGTCTGTTATGAGCTCGCATCAATGCCATCACTTTTTTAAACTCCGCCTTATCTATTTCACTATATACAATAACCCCAAAACACGTCAAGAAAAGAATCATCAGAATAATCCTTTTTCCATGGTCAGCATGCACGTAACTCATAAAAGCATCCAGATTATCAAACTACACAAAGCACATTTCAAAAAGCAGATAAACGCAGAATACAACAAACAAACCAGCAACATAACAAAAGCTATATCTCTATCTATCCAAGCTTCCAATATACACACCCATTATTATTAACGTCAAACATTCTGAAAGCCACAGAAAAACTTGATTCCGGAATACTGAGAAGCGTAGCGAAAAAGATATACCTGTAGCAGAGAAACAAGAATCAGTCATACTCCACAAACAACCGACAAGAAACACAAAATGCACCAACTAAACACGCATAGTTTATGCTGAAAATTCTTTCTACAGCGAAAAACTCCGCAAAGAGCATACAACATCAGCAACTCACTCTTTGAAAGATATGAGGCCATCATTATTCATATCAAATAGCATGAAAAAATCCGAGGACGTGCATCTTAACTCGCCGGGATTCCTTTCCCCTTTCAAATATCCATCTCTAACAAGGTGGGATTCAGATGGAGGGAAAACAGGAACAACCGCACGCATCAAATCTTCCGCTGTCATAAGCACCTCGCCATCTGGAGTTCTTAAAGACGCAAAGTACTCGAAAACCTTCAACAAAAACCAGTCATTTTCAGTTTCTTCACGAATTCTGAAAATAATTAATCTTAATCAAACATTAATCACATAGTTTAGAATTTTAAATTAGGGAAATTACCTTTTCGGGAGGACTCATTAATCTTATTCTCTTCTCGTAATAAAAGAAAATCTTTCTCCTAAACGCATCTACAGCAACCAGTCTAAACAAATCAAATAATAAAATACAACTCCTTAATTAAGAGATCAATTATTAATGGAAGATAAAAAAAATTACCTCCAAAAATGTAATTAGAGCTATAATTAGGTAATGATAGTTTGGGAAAAAAGGAAATCAAGCCCTGATCATTGACCTTCGACCCAGTTGACCAGTCAGCGAAGGAGAAGAACTGCATCGGTTTGGGATCGTCGAGCGACCAGTACAGTAAGCCAAAAGTGGTGCCTGCAGCGAGACCAGCGAACAATCTAGAAAGAATTTTGCTTGTGTGAGTGTCATTGTTGGACGTGGAGGTAGTTATCAGAGGGAGAGGGGTGTTGGATTGCGATGGAGTGGAAAGGTGGCGGGATTGGACCCGTTGGATTAGGTAGAGTAGGTTGAGGGACGGTCGTGATCTTTTGAGAGATGTTAAGGAAGTATGCATGGTGGAGAGAGTTGTGATCAGAGCGAGATAGAGAGACAGGATAAGAGTTGTTAGAGAGCGCGACGCCTTTCTGCTGTCAAATGGCTCCTCTAAAAATTCAGCCGCCTATTTGTCGTTCGTGATTTTATAGGATTTTCTGTTAGTTTTTTTATATTTGAGTGGGCCGAGAGTTGATTTGGTTATGGGCTTTGGTGACACCGGGTTTAATTGTTTTGGGCTTAATTTGTTATTTTTTTTATATTTGAGTGGGCTGATAGTTGATTTTGGATATGGGCTTTGGTGACACCGGGTTTAATTATTTTGGGCTTAATTTGTTGGTTTTATATTTGAATGGGCCGATAGTTATTTTGGATATGGGCTTTGGTGACACCGGGTTTAAATTTGGGCTTAATTTGTTAGTTTTTATATTTGAATGGGCCGATAGTTTATTTTGGATATGGGCTATGGTGACACCGGGTTTAAGTATTCGTGGGCTTAATTCTATCTGGGCTGTCTAATTGATGGGCTGTTGTCTAAGAGAAGTTAAAAGTGGATAAAAATGATGCTGACTTTACCCAAAGTCTTCCCTGTAATCTATTTTGGAAAGTTTATATATAATTCCAGTGATTAAGAAGTATATTATCTTTTTTTACCTTTTGATTTAAAACCTTAATCCATTACTTACGGAATTTATTTATTTAGATATATTAAGAAAATATCATCTTATTCAAGTAAAAAATTTAATTTTAGCCAATTGTTTTTTGTAAAAAGCTAATTTTTTATTTCAAATTATTTTAATATACTAATACTAAAATAAATTTTTAAAATATATATTTTTAAATAAAGATATTTAAAACTACAAAATGATGGGGGGAAAAGATATGTGCTCTCTGAGCATGGTCCCCTCACATGCTATGTTTCTAAGGCAGTTTTTGGGAAGTTGTCACAGGCTAAAAAGTCTGGTGAAATAAGGACAACATAGACTAGTGGTCAAGAAATAGAGGTGGGTTCTGGTCCAGCCACTGTTGGTCCCTCAGCCCATTTTTCTGACAAATGTAGAATCTTTCGGCTTTGGATTTTCTTACAAGGAAGAAGATAGTTTTCCTTAGTTTTGGTTACTTCGAAGCTGAGCCTGACACCTGTACAACGAGACAAAAGTTAATAAAGCTTCTTTCTTGGAGGTGGGAGAGAGAGAGACAAGAAAAGGACATCAACACGTGTCAGATTTGTCTTGGCTAGGTCGCCGTGCAGATGGGATGCTGGGAGCACAGTTATAGGAAACCGGCCGACCCGTCTGCGGGACCTAGTTTGGTGTTAAGGTTAGGGGGTGTTTGGTTTCAAAAAAAAATTTAAAATTTTTTTATTTTTTTAATTTAAATTAAAAAAATAATGTTTTTAAATTATTTTAAATATCAAAAATTATTTTAAAAAACAAAAAAAATATTATTTTAATGCATTTCTAAACAAAAAAACACTTACAGAAATAATTTTAATCACACTCTTAAACATACACTTAATTTAGAATCTACTCAACGCTTAACTAGTGTTGATGTCTAAGTTTATTTTTAAAAATAAAATAAAATCATTTTAATTTTTAAAAAAAATATTAATTTGAATTAACTTAAATTAACATATCTAAATCATGAATTAAGTATATAGTGTTATATTTTGTGTCGAAATTCGATTTTATTCATATGAATATTAGACAATAAACACCACTAGAGAGAATAAAGATTCCAAAGGGAAGATCTGCTTACAGCTTAATTTTGAAATGCAAGGACAAAATTGAATAATGTATGAATTATAGGAACTTAAATGTATATACCGTGGAAAAACATAAAATCAAATGGAGGTCGTTGCCTTCATTCGTCTATTAAAGAGTAAAATACATTCTATGTGGTCCCTCGAGTTTTGACCAATGGACATACTTGCCCATTTATTTCAATTTTAGTCATTCAAAAACTTAGAGTTGAGTAATGTGGATGAATTAGATCAGTTCATAAAAATAAAAAATTAGAGTTAGAATCAAAATTCTTATTTTAGAAAAAAAAATAATGAAAAATATATAAATAAATAAAAATTGTAGATAGACTTGTAGCTTTTATTTGTTTTTCCTTTTAAGTACATTAGTGTTGATAGTTTGAAGATTTCTTGTCTTTGACATTTGACATTTTTATTTCGACGATACAAGGCATGGGTAAGCTTGTGAGCTGGTTTTGACCATTTCAAGGTTGGTTTAACCTTGGTCAAAGTTTGACTCATCTGGTTTAGTTTGAAACTAGTCAAATCAAGCTTTTTTTGGGATTAGTTTCCCCCTTCCAAGTTTAGTTTGACTCAGGCTTGTTAATTATGTTCTGTTTCAGTCAGAATGACCGAAATATTCCGTGCTATTAAAAAACCGAGATGAAATGGCGTCGTTTTCATCTCGGTTTTAATTTTGATCCGTTCCGGAAATTTCAGCTAAACTCCAGCCGGAACGTCTTGGTACCGTTCCGGCTCAAAATCATAATATTTCTTTTATTTTAGAATATTTTACTATTATAATATTTTAGAATTTTAGAGATGTTTCTAATTTTGAGATAATGTTTGTTTGACTTTGTGTTTGTATTGTATAATTTAAAGTTAATTTATCTTGAATTTAAATTATACTTGTTAAATTAATATTTTAATTTTTTTCATATATATATATATGAACAGTACAATCTCGAAACGGTACGTCGAAACGCTCCAAAACTAAAATGTTTTGTTCTAATAAAAAAACCGGAACAGCAACCAGAACCTATTTTAAGTTAGCTATTTTTTTATTATCTAATAAAATAAAACTAACTTATTTAATTCAGTCATTCTTATAGTAAATTTATTTTAAAAAAAAACGTATTTATGTCTTCAAAATGTTCAAGATGATTTCCCCACCCATCCGATTACCTCTGTTCGACAGCATCAAGTCATCAACAGATTTTCTTTTCTTATTTCCTCGGAATTCTCAAATTAGTTTATTTCTAAATTTAAAATCTGAAGTCAAATTAGTGTATTTCTAAATTTAAAATTCGTTGAAATTTTACAGAATATTCTCCAGACACATTGCGCCAGCTGTCTCGAGCTATCGATTCCTCTCCCTCCTAAATACTCCCCCCCCAGCCGATATTCTTCCTCGCAATTATATTTGTTTATATTTATTATATATTCAAATTGATAATTAATTTAATATTAGGTCCATCACTACTTGCTTAATTATCATTGGAATCTCCAAAACCGGTTCCATAGTTTCCCACTAAGCAAAGGCAAATTGACTTTCAAATCTCCAACCGGTTCGCTAAATTTGGATTCCAAATCCCAACCAAAACGCGACGGTTCCTGCACCAAATAATAAAAACATAAATAATAACAGATAAAAATAAATAACCGAAAAGGAAACAGAAAGAAAGTACCTCGCACCAAACACGACGAACTGATGAACGGTAACGGCACACGAAACGGACGACGAGTAATGGCACGGTGGTTGACGGCAAGCATAACGCTGCAATCACCATAAACGCATCTGAAATCGATCTTTGGAAAATTTTGGAATCAAATTGATTAAGTCCTTAATTATAAGGATTAAATAATTAAATTTTATCCCTTATTTTAATCTTATTTTTAATTTGTTGTTAGGAATTCAAGTCCCAAAATCTCCTTCCATAGCAATTGATATGTACAATGAAAAGGATTCTCTCCCAATCTAAAGTCTAACAAAAAACCTAACTCTTTCGAGTTCACTCGGTCTCTAAGTCGGTCGCCCGTGACGACTCGTTGTGGATCTCATGAGTCCACCTTCCGCAGATCCGACTCCGTCCAGAGCGAGTTGACTCAGCTACGCGCACCTTGGCCGCAAAAAAAAGAAAGAAACCAAGAACACCAACCTGTAACTGAAACTGTGATGTCAACAAATTTCACCATCGGCGTTTGACGTGATTGATAACCGACTAGGCCGCGACTGGAAGGCGCCTCTCCTCCGCTGCTGATGCGATGAAGGCCTGATCAAAGCCGTCAACGCTCTCTTCACCCACTCGCCTTCAACGCCACCGATTCTAACCAGCGAATTCTTCATCGCAGACCGCCGCATATTCAAGCGGTTTGGAATAAACGGCGCCGGACTGGTCGAGCTGGGAGTGTTTTTATGCAAACTGCACCGAAAAGAGCCTCGATGAGTTGTGGGCGAGCACATGCAGCCCCTCTTCGGAGCCGAGATCGGATGGCTATGATTCTTTTTCGAAACGGATATTGACCGATTAGGAGAGATGGGTTGGTCAATAGAGAAACAAAATGAAGGCGAGAGAGGAGGAGATGCTGAGTAAAGATTGACTCGTGTCGGAGACTCTGATCGTTGATGAGAATTCTGAAAAAAAGTAGATGGTGGAGAATAAAAACTGGAACTTGTGGAGGAAGCAAAAGCGGAAGCTGATGAAGAAGACGAGGATAGGCTGTAATTATTGTGTGTTTGTAATCTTCCACGTGGTGATAGAGAGCGCAAAACAGGACCGCTTGATCTTCTCGACTGTGAATAAGCTGTCGCCATTGTTGAAGATAGAAGCTCGCAGTTTTATCTGAGTTGAGAGACAGAGGAGGAAGATCAAAAAGAATTTCTTTTCTATTTTCTCAAAGGGGGCCGTTGGGGAGCTGGTTCAGCAAACTTCGCTCGTCTCCAGGGTTTTATTTATAGGTAGGAGGGAAGAGGGTATGGGTGTAAATAATGTGTGTTTGAGGGGTTTGTTTTGTTATTCAAGTTTCGGTTTGTTAAGTTAACTATGGTTGAAGTGCGGTGGCATAACTAGAGGGTGGAGTAATGAGGCGTAGACTCTGATCTGACGATCAGGATTTGCGATGTGGACAGCAAAATGGAAGAGAGAAGGAGTCGTTTAGATACCAGAGTTTCTGGGCAACTGCTAAAACTGCCGCGTGTAAGGTTTTGGAAAACGGTCAGTTATGTAAGTACGAGAATGTAGTGGTAGTTTCTTCGAAATTACACGATGCCGTTGTTAGATGAATTTTATGGGTTTCAAATTCTTAACGGGGCGTTGTCCTGAATTTTTTTTTATAAAATATATTAAATCGATTTTACATGTTTATTTCTAATTATATATATATATAAAATATTGATGCGAACAGTAAAAAAAAATTATTATTTAAAATCTATTAAATTGATGCAAGCTGTAAAAATAAAAAAATTATAAGCGTGTATATTTGTTCGTGGATGTTTAAAAGATTTTGATTTTAATAAATGATTTGAAAATTGGGAAATTAAAAGTTCAAGGAAGCATGTTGTTTCTTGATTGGTGCGACTTGATTTTAGAGGTATGGCAAGGGAAATGTGAAATAGGTAAGGATGAGGTGGGAAGAGTATATTTGACAATCAATTTTTATTTTTATTTTTTTCATGAATTTGACATGGGAGAACTAGAAACATCCACCAAAAGGAAGGAAGGAACGCGTGTTGTTGATCATGAAAAGGTATAGAATTAACTTGATTAATTTTCCTAAGATGGAAATTTGTAGTCATTTTATAAAATATATTAAAATAATAATTTTTTTATTTTATTTTTTAAATATCTGCATATTTTCAAAATGATTGAGAAATATAAAAAAATATTAAAAATATTCAAAAAGTTTTAAATGTGTGATATAAAATGTGGTCATGTATTTGGAAGTGTAATTGAGATTGTTTTTTAAATAATTAAAAAAACTTTTATTTTTTTAAAAAAAAACATTTTTGTAGTGCTTCAATTTTGCATTTTTGAAAATATGGTTGAAGTTATTTTTTAAAATATTTTTAATTCAATATATCAAAATAATATTTTTATTTAAAAAAATATTTTTTGATATTAGTATATGAAAATTATTTAAAAACACTATTTTTTAAATTTTAAAAAAATAATAAAAAAATAATTTTTTTTAATAAAATATTTTTAAAACAGAATTCTTGGATTCGGCTTTGCCAGGCCTAGACTTCATTTACTTTCAAGTTTCAACCATAATAGTGAAACTTGGATTCCTCAAGCGGGTTAAGACCGGATCTTGACAACTGACCCGGGTTTAAAAATAAATAAAATCATATATCCATCAAAATGTTTCTGAATTTTATTAAAATAATATCAGTTTAATTTTAAAAAAATTAGTTAACACGTGTACCTGTGAGTCAAACCTTTCCTCGGATTAACTGCCGGGGTCTATAACTATTTGTTTCTAACATCTCAAAGTTTTACTACTAGACAGTCAACAGTCAATTAGCCATGTAATTAGCCAACCATTAATATTGGTAAATTCTTAACTCAACCAGGGTGTTTAAAAATATAATAGTTATTTTTTTTTAAAATTAATTCTTAACTCGGCCACTTGTCCAAGCCACACTGGCTGTGATAAAATTAAACAGGAGAAATTGAGGCTCGAATTATTTTTAAATTCCAACCACCTTGTACGTGTCCTTAACCTTGTCTTAACTTAACTAGAGTTGTTTCGTCTATGCTGACGATATCCCCACGGAAATAGCCAGTTTCAATGCTTTCGCCTACTTGCCTCCTGTTATAGGATCAAGATTCAACAAGCAGACCAAATCATTGCCCTCCTCCATATTTTAACATATATTCACCACAAATATAGCGGTGCAAATGGAAGGTAGTTAAATTTATTTTTTTATTATATATTTTTAGATTATTTTAATACAATATATATATTTTAATAAAAAAACAACTCCAGATACAATATTCTCAGTTTTTTCTTATCTTATTAATATGAATGTCCAGAGCAATTTATACTCACCTCAATTAATCTCACGAATCTTAAAATTAACGATATATAAGCCTCCAGTGATTTTTATATTAACAGCTAAAAGGCTTAGAACTTGAAAAAATTAAAAAAAAAACTTTTTAATTCTAAATTTTTATCACTGTGTCACTGCTATATGGTACAGTTTATTCTCAACCTTTTTCTTCGTTCTCATGGTTGGATAATTCCTCTTGAAGACAAGGTCTAAGATTTGATATACTATTATTCAACCCGATTACAATATTTTTAAATCACTTTAATGTAATATATATATATATATACTAATAAAAAAACATTTTAAAAAACAACTCGGTCATAATATTCTCAGTTTTTTATTATTAATATGAGTGTTCATGTCAGCTTTCACATATCTCGATTAATTTCACGAATTTTGAATTTAATAACTATATAAGTCGTCAGTAATAATCATAAGACCCGAACATAAGAACATTAAAAAAAACCCATTTAATTTCGAATCATTACTATCGGATCCTACGAGGTGGTGGTATGGATTATTCCCAGGCTTTTTCTTCGTTCTCTCGGTTGGATAATGCCTCTTGAAGTGAAGGTTTAATAATAGTCAGCCAGGACACCCAGACAAGGGACATTATCTCAAGCCATTGATTATTCCAAGGTGAAAAATAAACAATACTGTAAAATTGTCACCCTCTTTGCTAGTGGGAAACATGACAGCTGTGACAATTACATGAAGCAGCCACATTTTTTAATGTCAGGTATCTGGGGATATTTTGTAGTCGAAGCTATTTATAAAAGATCGGATGCGGTTGTTTTTGAAAGTATTTTTTTATTTAGAAATATATTAAAATAATATTTTTTTATTTTTTAAAAATTATTTTTGATATCAGTATATCAAAATAATTTAAAAACACCAAAAAATTTTAATTTAAAATAAAAATAAAATTTGAATTTTGAACAAACGATGGTTTGTACCGCCGAAACAAACAGGCACATAATTGAAAATGATTGAACTTGACCTTCATTTTAGTATTACCAATTTGTGGGAGACTATAGATATTTAATTTTTATGTTGGGAGCTTGAGAGGTAAGAACAAGATATTTTATATTTTTATTAACAGCGAAATTAAAATTATTAAATGTTATATTTATCTCACTCGTCATGATCCAACTCAGAACATGAATTTAATAGATTAACTCTATGTTTTAAATAAAAAGTAAAAACAAAAACTCTGAAATTGACATGGTTGAATTTTATCTTAATTTAGTGTAATTGACTAATTTTAACTAGATAAACTTCAAATTAATTTTAAATAAATCTCAATGTAACCTAGACTTTACAATAAAAAAAATGATATGACAGGGTAGGATGACAAAGTATTATAGATATAAAAAATAAATATATTAATAAATTAAATCTTACGGTATTCGTGGAAAAAAATAATCCAACCCGGACGTAATTTTTGTCCGGTCTGCATTTTAAATTTTAATGAAGTTCGGCTAAATTTTGTACCATGATTAAGCACATTAGCTGTCTTTATAAAACTTTGTTTACTGGATATCAGCGACATTAAATTTTAATTATTATTTAGATTCCTTTATATATTATTTATAAGTAAAAATATATTAAAAAATAATTATTATTATTATAGTCTAAACACCCTTTAAAAAACCCAATTATTATATTATTTATTATTTGTTTAATATTGTGATGCAATATATTAAATATTTGTTTTAATTAAAAATATATTAAAATATCATTTTTTTCTATTTACGATATCAATATATTAAACCCATAAAAAATATTTTATAAAACGCATTAATTTAAATATATTTTTGTCAATAAAGTAGTGGTGAAAAAACTTAATTAAACTATAAATTACATTTTTTTTATTTCTGATAAATAGACTCTGATAATTCTTCTACAAACGCCTTTTTTTCCCCAACTGTTCATGATTACTGTGCTCCTCGATCGATTCATTACGAGATGACAGATCAAGAATAGTATAATATAAAAAAAGCAAGAAATTAGCTCTAAAATACTCAACGGTGGAAAGAAGATGTTGCAATCGTGGCAAGCACTCTCCGCTAATCACGAGAGGAGATCTGAGATGCTGGAGGCTATGAGGCTATGGAGATCCCGTTTGGCATTGTGATCTCACTGGTTTTTGATTGAAATTTATTTTTTTTTATTTTAAAGATCAGTGGTTTTGTGTTTTTAAATTATTTTGATGTGCTAATTTCAAAAATGATTTAAAAAAAATATATTATTTTGATGTATTTCAGCATGATAAACACTTTGAAAAGTTACCGCAATCACACTCTCAAATAGGCAAGGAGTTGTTTTCAATCAGTTTTGAAAAGAAAAAAATATATTTTAAATTAATTTTTTTTGATATTTTTAAATAATTTCATATATTGATATAAAAAATAATTTTTAAAAAATAAAAAAATATTTTCAAGAATAATCTCAATAATAATAAAAAAACACGTAATTTGAAATGAAGAAGATGATCATTGATTTGAAATACGAAAATGCATGACAGTTAGGAAAAGAGAGATGCCCTCGCATGGTGGATGGTGGTCGGGACAACGGAAAAGGGTTGGTTGAAATAGTTTCATGCAAAGTAATGTGATGTGACTGAGACGTGGAGTTATTGGAGCGCTCCGTATTGGGGCACCAAACTCCACTGACAACAGAAAAAAAATGCTCACTGTTTTTCATTATTTTTTTGAATGGGCTTAATTAAAAATAAAAAATTTAAAATGATAATGAAATTATTTAATATATTTACAAAAACACAACTCATTATCATATTATTAAACAATTCTAAATTTATGACAATCATTTTTTTTTATAGCGTAGCACGATTATTTTTTAACCACCTTATTTGATATTGTGTTTTTAATGTGTTTTTTTTTTAAAAAATTATTTTAAATTAAATATTTTTGTTGTTTATATATCATTTTCATGTGCTAATGTCATAAATAATTTTTTTTAAAAAATAAAAAAATATCATTTTTAATGCATCTCTAAACGAAAAACAGTTTAAAAAACAACTTCATCACGCTCGTAAACATGCATTTCATCGTGTTTTCAATGCACTTTTGAAAAAAATTAAAAATATTTTTTATTTTATTTTTTGTATATCATTTTCATGTGTTAATGTCACAACTAATTTTTTTAAAAATAAAAAATATTATTTTAATATATTTCTAAAAAAAATATTTTAAAAAATAACATCAATCACAATCAAAAACATTTAATTCTTCATCATCTTCCATTTAGTTTTTATTATTATTATTATTATTATTGCAGGGTTGCATGCAATTTGTTTTTCGTCATGAAAATAGGTTAATACATACAGAGATTATTTATATACTAATAAATAACAAAGATCTCAGCTCTATACTGTAGCATCACGGGGCTCAATTCCTCGATCTCATATGGTAAGTTTGAAAAGCGGGAGTGCTTCTGGGACTGTTTGGTAAAGTTTTTGAAAAAATAAATAAAATTTAAGTTTAATAAAATCATTTTCAAATTGAAAACAATGAATAAAAGGGATATCATTTTTTAAATGATTTGAGCCACGTCCACAAGGTTTATGTTTATCATGAATTGAACGTAGTTGGATTGAAATGTGTCTTATAATTGTCTATATATAATAAATTTATCAATTCGATATTAACTTCAGGTATGAAAATACGATTTATGATATTATCACATCAAAATAATGTAAAAATATCAAAAATATTAATTTAAAATAAAAAAAAAATAATTTTTGTTAGAGGATAATATAAATCATATTATGAAGCCTCACCTATTAGCTTGAGTTTTAGGTGAGATGGTTCCTTAACATGGTATCAGAGCCTTATTGACCCAGCGATCATGAGTTTGAATCTCACCACCCCCATTCTATTTGATAAAAATCAAGCACAAGGTAATGTGGGCCTGTGCAAGTTTCAAGCCAAAAAAGCTTTCACTTGAAGGGGTGTGTTAGAGGATAATATAAATCATATTATGAAGTCTCACCTATCAGCTTGAGCTTTTAGATGAAATGGTTCCTTAACAAATTTTTTTCTTGAATACATTTGAAACACACTACCAAACATTTTTATAAAACATAAAATATACATAGGAGGGGAGGGAAATAATTTTGTATAAATTTAAAAGTATTTGATATATTATTTTTTAAATATTTAAAAAAACGTTTTATAACGAAATGGGAAACGGGCTTTAAAAGAAATGGAGGACAGTCAAAAGTGGGCTCGTCGCCCACCAAGTTGCTGTTGATTGTTGAAGAAGCCTTCTAGAAAGATTATTAAAAAAATATTATTATTACTATCTTACTATGCTTTCACCATTTCATTATGATATCTAACACCATGGAAAAGTTGACAACAATATATCTCGCGAAGCAAGCAACTGAAGTGGGCATCAAAGTTTCTTTTATTTCTTAATTTTCAAGCTCGAATTTTAGATTCAGTATTTAAGAAAACTTATACTCTAAAATGCATCAAAATGACATAAAAAAACTCGGAAATTCGAATCATGGGTTTATTGTCGTTGTTAGCAATAAAAAAATAGAAATACGACTGGATATAAATATATATATATAGAGAGAGAGAATGTCACCTTAGTCTCCAATGGAGCATGACGTAATGATAAAAAGCTTGAGATCTGCACAGCAGGTTTCGAGTTCGAGTCAAGTTGTGCATCTCTTGTAAAAATCTAGGACAACCAAAATTTTACTCGCTCATTTGGGTTCATAAAATGTATTTTTCGGAAAATAAGATTCATCGAATACAAAAAAAAAATGTCACCTTAAATATGTGTAAATAAAAAAGTCAATGATAGGAGCTCGGCACTTGTAGAACCCCGCCCCATGGCTCCTGTAAAAGGTCGGATTTGTAAGCTGCCACTATCCTTATGGACACATTCAATTCCGATTGAATTTTTTTCCCTTCTTATCTTAACCTTACCTTCAAAGTATATTTGATGACATTTATTATGTGACATTCAACTCAATTTAGTCATTGAATATCACATGCAAGACACGTATTTCTCTTTAAAAAAATACCAAAAATTAATCCATCAAAACCTTTAATAATATTTAAATTTTTAAATAAATAATATTATAATCTCGTTGATCAAGCGTTCACGAATTTATATTATACCAACATAATGATGAAGATGGCTTCCTCCTCCTCCCCCTCTTGTGTATTTTATAGGCTAATTTCTTTCATTTGAAGTCAAAATAAATTCAAGGAATCTCTATTTATATAAAATGCTTTAGATCTATGTATATCTTTATGATTAATAATAATTAGTTACATCATCAATAACAATTAAATTAACCATATTCCGTGAAATCCATGAATGTATGATGATTTTTTAAATGATTTTAGCCACGTCGACAAGATTCATGTTTATCATGAATTGAACGTAGTTGGATTGAAATGTGTCTTATAGTTGTCTAAATATAATAAATTTATCAATTCGATATTAACTTCGGGTATGAAAATAGGATTTTTATAGAATTTTTATTTATTAACAAGTCAAATGCTCATGATTGGTAAGTAGGATTTGAAAAAATAAAATTACATTGTATATAGAATTATTTTTAAAAAAGTTCCTCCGTTAGATAAATATTGATTGTTTGCCAGTGTGATTAAAATTATTGTTCAGAAATATATTAAAATAATTTTATTTATAAATTTTTAAATGAATATTTATAACATCAACATATCAAAATGATTTAAAAACACTAAATAAATTAATTTAAAATAAAAAATAAAAATTTTCAATTCTTTTCAAATGTTTTTAAAACGCAGTGTCAAATACCACTATAGAATATAAGATATAAAAGGGGAGGGAAATAGTTTTGTATAAATTTAAAAGTATTTGACATATAATGTTCCTTGTCAATTATATTTTCTTTTTAGTAGTCACCATTTAAATTTCAAATTAGACAATGAAAAATAAATTAAAAAACTTTTTGATTTTACTATATCAAATGCGTGAAGGTCTTGGAAATTCCACTTATCTACAGCAAAAAAAATAATAATTTAAAAGGCGTTTTGGAGTTGATGATGAACAATTGAGAAGCTGTTTGGGACAGCTTTTGAAACTGTGTTTTCAAAAAATTCAATTTTTTTTCCATTTTAAATGAATATGTTTTGGTGTTTTGAGATCATTTTGATGTGCTGATGTCAAAAATGATTTTTAAAAAATAAAAAAACATCATTTTGATATATTTCAGCACGAAAAATACTTTAAAAAACTACAGCAATAGCTTTCCCAAACAGGCTCTGAATTGAAAACGAGAGGCGAATAAATTAATTGATTTCCTAATAGGGTATTTTAGAAGCCCACCTGCAACCAAAGCTGTACTGCTAATATTTTAGAAATTAGATTCAAATATGTTTATAATTGGAATTAAAAAGAGATTTTTTTTTTTTTGTAAAATGGTTTTGATAGGTTACTTTTAAAAATAAAAACTTAAACAAAAAGAAAAATATTATAAAGTGTTCCCGCCCTGTTTTAATGCCTATTTGGGAATATAATTGAAATTATTTTTTAAAAATAATTTTTGACATCAGCACATCAAAATGATCTAAAAACACCAAAACATATTCATTTAAAATAAAATATAAAAAAATTTCAAATTTTCGGTAAACACCGGTTGCAACGCACTCCCAAACAGGGGTTATATCTTGCGAAGCAAGCAGGTGAAGCGGGCATCAAAGTTTATTTTATTAATTAATTTTCAAGCTCGAATTTTAAATTCAGTATTTAAGAATACTTATACTCTAAAATGCATCAAAGCAACATAATATATATATAGTTAAAATAGTTTATACTACAACAACTACTACTACTACTACTACTAATAATAATTGAGGCCACCATGATCTTGGCCTGGTGGTCAAGAAAGGCTTTTCCTTTTCTCTCACTCCAGGTTCAAACCTTGTCAGGCACGTCTGTCATCCCTGTGGTGCCTTACATGTTTATTGGATTTGCAGACCCGGACACCACGGTTATCAAAAAAATAAAATAAAAATAAATAATAGTAATTTAGCCTAGAATACATGAAAATTCGAATCATGGGTTCTTGTCATTGTTAACAACAATAATAAAAAAATAATAGAAAAACGATTGGATATATATATATATATATATATATATATATCATGAATTCGATATAATAAAGAATGTCACCTTAAATATGTGTAAATAAAAAAGTCAATGATAGGAGCTCGGCACTTGGAGAGCCCCGCCCCATGGCTCCTGTAAAAGGTCGGATTTGTAAGCTGCCACTATCCTTATGGACACATTCAATTCCGATTGAATTTTTTCCTCCTTCTTATCTTAACCTTCAAAGTATATCATGTTTTGATGACATTTATTGTTTGACATTCAACTCAATTTAGTCATTGAATATCACATGCAAGACACGTATTTTGCTTTGATATTTATAATTTTTATTTTTATTTTTGCAGTTGATATTTTTTGAAATAAATATTCATAAAACAACGATAAAGATTAGTCTACTGGATCAAATAATATATTTTCTCAACAAATGGTGGGGAGGGCAACGAGTAGAAAATCGGGTTGATCCTGTTAGAAAATATATAAATCATATTATGGGACCTTACCGAACAGTTTAAGTTTTTAGGTGAGATGGTTACTTAACATATCCTAAAATATTTCTCAAGATCATTGAAAATTTACTTTTTATTTACTAGAATGCATCTGACTGGGATTGGAAATTTATTTTTTATGTTAATTAATACATAAGCTGATCCTAAAATATTTCTCAGAAAAGAAACCCTCCTGCAAAATGGTAGTGACAAGTAATCTTTCGTTTAACTCCTGCTAGACAATTACATTGATGTTATAAACTCAGCCATGTATGGTGAGTCAACTTTGGTGACTCGCTGACATGAATTCTTACATGGGTTTTATCAGTGTTGAACTGGGAGGGGTTTTACTTAAATTGAATCGAGTCTTATAACTATGAATTATACATTTTTTTTTGAATATGCTTCTTTACACTTTACTAAACACATGCAAATGTCAATGCTTTATTTAAACATAGTTTTGATTCCAGATCTGTAAAAGAATAATATAAATTATATTATAAAATTTCATCTAAAAATTTAAGATTTTAAGAGATAGTTCTTTCACATGATATCAAAACCTTATTAACCTAACAGTGACGAGTTCGAATCTTACCGTACTTATTTTATTTAATAAAAATTAAGTAAAAAATAGCATGGACATGGCTCAAAAGACTTTCACTTGAGATGATATATTAAAAAATAATATAAATCAAATTATGAAACAATAATTTAAATTTTTAAATGAAAGAAAGTTACGCCACCTCAATTTTAGAATAAGCCTGCCCTCAAAACTTGGAATTATTTTATAAAAGAATTGTAGGTGAACTTCCTCATTTGTAATTTCTCAGCCTAGTGGGGTTGAAGACCAAGCAAATTGTCTCCTCAGTTCACATTGAAAATTTGACTAATACGAGAGAAAATTTCATCATTCCCTGTTCAAAAGTTTCCCTTAATCTTTTTAGAAAGCTTGAAACAATGCCACAACCAGGCTTAAATCATCTGTTGTTAGAAGTTACTCTTGACAGAAATTTCAGCATAACTTGGAGAAAGTACCATAAAATACCATGCACGTATACAAAGCAGCAAATCAAACTGTAGCAGAAAAAACCTTTTCCACCAAATGCCAACAATATTATGATGAAGTGATCTAAATCTTCATTTTTCAGGAACGTTTTTCCCTTTCTGCACCTTGTGCCGATTCAGATACTAGCTGCTTGGAATACACGCGGTGCCGCCTTTCTCTACCATATATGACCCAGAAGATTAGAGAAAGCATAACTGCAGTAGAGACCATCACCAAACCTATGTAGATCCATCTACTGTATCTCCTGAGACTTGGACAATGATCCCTGTATATGTCATTGAATATTTCCCTGGCAAAAGTGCAGTCTCCTAGGTCAATCAGGAAAGGAGCATTATTATTCAATCCATAGCTCACATTTACTGCAGCTGACATTTGGCTGTAGAATGCAGGGGTCAAACGTCCTGTCGTAGCACATATCCCGGTTGGTGAAACCTGACACACATAGCTACTCCATACCTGAACACATTGAGCGAAAAGTTAAATAATTCTTCCGATTTTTAGCATGAGGGAGTTTGTAAAAGTCTTCAGTTTCTTTGAAGATGTAATGTTATTAAGGGAAATCTCAGGCAGAATGGAAGGGCTGGCAAGAGTTTGTTGAATCCTGCTTTTACTTTATAGCCCAGTAATGGTTCCTTTAGTATATTCGCATCTTAAAACTTCAATAGTTTCTAGCTTCTACTAATTACCTGTGTAGCATTGGTCAACTCCACCTCACCAGCACTGCAAGGCCGAATCGTCAAGTCGGCATAAAATGGGTTGCAGAGTATTGGCACTAACGGACCAGATTGGTTGATGTACATGGGTTTGAAGTTGGGGGAGAAGTTGAGATTAGAAACATTAGTGATGACCTGGTTGACCACCTCTACAAGCTGGGAAGTGATTTCCTTGCTCTTTATCAAAGTATCTTGGGTAGTTGCCTGGTCCACACAGGGCAGTATATCGTCTAAAGCTGTATGAGCAGTGGGGTTTTGCACCCAATGGTCCATAGCAACACAAGTATCTCCAGCCACGCTAGCATGTAAAAGAAAGAATAATTAGAAATTTGTCGAGGGAATCAGAAATAAAGAAGAAGATTTTTTAAGAGAAAAATGAAGTAATATAAAGGAAATAAGAAATCTAAATGGAATACTTTTAACTTCTTTTAAGCATACTAGCTTGCGGGCTAAGCAACGATAGCACTCCTATTAACTTCTTTTAATAGTAGTGCACTTGCAGTGTGTTTAACTCCCAACCGCATCGCTCTAACGATGTCCATTTTGAAGACTATATCAGTGTCATGATGTGACAGCATTCTATTAATCCATCTTGGAACCGGATAAATTTGGAGTTAACATGAGACGCTCAACGAAGTTCAATAAGAACAAGATCCACCACCCTTTAAGATCCTTTTAGATTTGAGTCTAATAAGGGATTCATAGAGTGATCGCCTCCTATAAAAGGATGCTTCCAGTTGATGTGAGCACGGTGAAGAGGCTCAACAATTAGACAAAGCAACCATAGAAGTAGAAACAAAACAGTGGAGGGGAAAGAAGATACAAGATTGAATATGAAAGATGAATGAGAAGACGATATAGGTGAATCATTTGGAGATGGCCGAAACAAGGAGATGAATCTTCTCTTTCAAATAATACCCAACCAGAAGGTTAATTTAGGGTAGAAGGCTGTAAAAAGATAATTTCCACATTTCTCACTACAAGGACAAATAAAAATATTCCAGTGAGTTTCAACCCACTAGATGATAAATGTCAGCAAAATTTTTTAGTTCAGTAGAGATGAGATTTGGTATCTGTACCAAATAGACTTGCACAATAAGACATCTGCAACTGGACCAATAAGCATAGTCAGCAGCATATAACTTACTTGTGGAGAAGAAGGAATGTGCCACACAAAATGAATGTTCCAGCAACAAGAATCCATCCAACGATGACCAGGCTGCAACAATTTTTTGAGGTTCATCAGTTGAGAGCAGGTAACAATTAAATGCAACAATACTGAGACTACTAGACAAAGGGGCACAAATGTTGAGATATAGAAAATCACTTACATGTACACCAGGAACTGCATGCCGAAAATTGAGAACACTAGAGCACGAAAACTCAAAAGATCATTACATGGGCATCACAACAACTTTTAAACATTGGAATTATTCACACTTTATCTTATGAAGAAAAAAAAGAAGAGGGCTTACAGAATCCAAGAAATGTTAGGAGAAGCATAATAGCAGCAGCAGTAATCAGTGCCACTCTCCTGCATGAACATGCTCATTATATGATCAAGATGACTAAATCAGATACAATAAGCTTTGGTCTCCTTCAACTTACACAGAATCCAAGAGATTTTTTATGTCATCTGAATTATCCACAGTTTTGTCAGCAAGGACACTAGCAGAAGAATTGATTCTTGTGCCAATCTGATCAATATCAGTTTGGACATTAGAAGGTAGAAAAACTTGATCAACTCCAACTAGCTTGGCTGAAGCAATAAAATCTGATACAGCCCTTAGTTTATCGACAGTGGCATCTGCCTGATTCACAACATACTCCAAAGTTTCTGTTGTGCTTTTGTGAAATCTTTCCTGAGCAGTATATAGAACAACACATCCAATGCTGTGGCCAAATAATTCAGCATTAGTTTCTTTACAATAGATTGATGCATGCATACATGGGTGCATGCACATATGCGTGTGTGTGTGTGTTGAGAGAGAGAGAGAGAGAGAGAGAGAGAGAGAGAGAGAGAGAGGCATCTACATAGCACAAATGCTGAAGAGAATGAGGAAAATGAGGGAGAGAGCATAAGCTGTTCGAGAATAGCCATAGCGCTGCCTTTTGCAACAGAAATGACAAAGGCAACCAAAGAGTAAGCACAGCCCAAAAACCAGGAACCAGGCTGAAGCAATAGCAAACAGAGGAGCTGCAGTGAAACCTACAGACTGCATTCAAACAAAATTTTCAGTCACCAGAGAACTCTCAAAGAAATCTGAATGTGGCTAGTTTCAAATAAGTAAAATCCAACACAGAATGTCCCATTCAATAACTCTACATTGTTTTCCTTGAGCACAACATCCACCAATAACTTTTCATCACCTGCTAGAAGGTAGATAATTGATTAACGCTGTTATTTTATTTTGATTAACTTGAATCATTTGCCTGCAAGACTATTATTCTGGTTCAAGAATTTAGATAACATGCAAGGCACATTTCAAGCAAGTAACATTAAATCATCTCAACAGCATGCCTCATCACAATCATTCTCATGACAATATCAGATATCAGAACTAGCAATTTGTGATCTTCAACAAATTGTAGTGAAAAGTATTTATACTGATTTCAACAAGAATCTAAGATTATTGGTATTTTTCATGATTACAAGATTAGAGAAATCAGCAATTAATGATTGTGTGTTGCTAAACACTACATATTTTTTCCAGTTCTATCAATGAATGCAAATTGGAATCTTTCCTCCATCACAAACAATTATGACATTCATTTCATAGATAGTCTCTAAAGCACCCTGGCCACACATTAGTACATCACATTTACTTCTTTCTCTGCATAGCATATTGGCATGCTGACAACATGTTAGAAATGTAAGATCCAATCTAGTAGTTGTCAACTGGTAATTAAGAAAGCCTGAAACCCTACACGTCTACAACAACAACAGTACATAATCATTAATGAACAACCTAAAAAAACAAAGAAAGATGATAGCTGGTCGGGTTTGATCGTTGGTGAATAAACTTACAGCCCAGTAATGGCGATCACTTATATTCCATCCTCCAGTGTATCTTTTGAAATCATTAAGAGGGTCTTTTCTGTAAGTCCTCTTTGGAGCTAACACGAGTACTGGTGAGTTATCAACAGGTTCACCGATGGGTGCCTCCACCACTGGCCTCCTTGTCCCCCATGAGAACTCCACTTCATACTTAGCTCCATCTGCTCTCCCAACCACTGCATTGCATAATCAACCCAAAAAAATGACACAACTTTATGCAAATTCTTTCACCTTAAAACACAAGCATCAAAAGTAATGTAAAGTTGAAGTTCCAAGATTTTCTGCTTGGTAGCTGAGAAAAATCAGAAAAAGAAAATCTTTTTGGCAAAGATAAAGTATGTTAGTGCAGGCTTCCAACAAGCACGAAAACTTGCGATAATCAAGTAAAAAAGTTTCAACATGCACATTTTAGTGGGGTCACATAAAAATGTTGTAACGCTAAAGTATAACACCCGAGCCTTCTTTTTTCTGCTACATTTTCACAGAAACCAAACAGAAGTTGAGGAAACATTGGAACTTAACAGAAAAGCAAAGAGAGAAGAAGCGTACCAGCAGGGGGTAGAGCAGAGAAGGAAGGGAAGGGAACAGAAGCACCATGTGAGACAGAGGTGAGCAGAAGAAGAGTGAATGACAGTAACCCGTGACATAACATGATGGCACACGGTCACAGAGAGAGGCAGGGAGGGAAAGAAAGAGCTCTGTTTTTCTTCACTGGGTTGTTTGATGCAAGCTTTTCAGATAAAGACAGAAAGCCTGTTGGCTCCTTTCTTCCTTTCCCATTGGATATGTAACCATCTTGAATTTTGTTCAAGAAAATGCAAAAAATAAAATGAAAGTAAAAAAATGTGTGTGTGTAATATATATATATATATTTATATAAAAATAAAATAAAAATGTAAGTGATGAATGTAATTATGTTCCCCAATATCTAAACATTAAAGTTACATTGCATTTTTTAGAAAGTATTGCTGTGGATGAATTTAAAAATCCCACATAGAGTAACACTACCTTAGAATTCTAGAAACGGTATCGTTTTAAATACATTAAAACTTATATGAATATGCATGCTTAAAATAATTTTAAAATTAAATTTACTCTCGAGCACAAACAGATTATTAATAAAACTTAAAATAATAAAAGATTAATTATTCGGGAACAGAGTTGGGGGGTGGAAGTGGAGAGCTTTATGAATTATGGTGTGAAATGATGGAAAATGGGGTTCCAATGCAAAATGGAAACCAACTGGATGGGTCCCCCAAGGGGGTGGGTTTCCCAAAAAATTACGACCTTTGTCGTCCTCTCTATTTTTAAATTGTTTAGCTGTTTTTGTCACTATATTTTAAAATTATTTTTTTTTGTAAAAAATTGAATTTTATTATTTTTTATTTTAAATTAATATTTTTAAATTTTTTTAGATTATTTTTATGTCAAAAATAATATTTAAAAAATAAAAAAAATATTATTTTAATATATTTCTAAATAAAAATCACTTTAAAAATAGTTTCAACCAAACTACTAAATAAATATTTAATATATTAATATATTGATATACAAATAATTTTTTAAAAAATAATTTAAAAAATAATTTCCATCATCATTACAAAGACACCCTTGCCTTCGGAATTGGAAATTATTTTCAGAGGTCCACAATTTCCGGCCATTTTCCTGGCTTTCAATGTTTCCCCGCCTTCCCGCCTCGCAGCCTATGGCTAGAGCAGGCCATTTTCTTGAGAGAGAGAGAGAGAGAGACGCTACAGAGAGATGGGTAGCTGGGCTCTCTAGGCATCCTATGTGGGCCTTTACCACATGGTTTTCAGCTCAATTTTCAAAATATTTTATGTCCATTTATTTTATTATTTTATAATACTTATATTTTATATACATGTTACTCTAAGTTTATATTGAGAAATATCTTAATAGCAGAATAAAAAAAGAAATAGAAATAATTAATTTGGTCTCTTAAAAATACCCTTTCAACCCATATTATTTTTCTAAATTTTCCACCGATTTTTCAAAAAATTATTATTCTATGATTTTAGATTATTTTAATGTACTGATATCAAAATTATATTTTTAAAAATATAAAAACCTATAAATTTTTAAAATAAAAAATATTTAAAAAGCAACAATCATCGCAATTTCAAATACTGATTTAGATATATATGATTTTAATTGGATAGTTCAAATCTCCCACTTTTAAAAATGTTTGAGACTAGAGTAATTTTTGTTTTTAAAACATATTCTATATATAAAATATCAATTTATTTTTTAAAAGTAATGATATAAAAAAAAAATTAATATATTTTTAATAAAAAATATCTTTTAAATACACTCACATCACAATATTAAATATATACGATAAAAAAACCCAAACGGCAGGTCTCTCACACAGATCGCCACAAATAGCATGGTAGGAGATGACGCGCCACTCACACTAACTGACATGTCGCCTACGTAAATAAAATCTAAAATAACAGTAACAGCTCAGCTTGTCAGCGACTTCTCTCAAGAAGACTTTTTTTTCTTTCCCTGCAACGGCCACAACCTCCTTCCCTCCCTTTCTAGCAGCCATAGACGCTTACATAACACAGAGTGGTTTTTAGAGAGAGATTGTGTTATGAGCCGGAAGAATGAGTTGGAATAAGTGGGTAACGTGTGTTCAGATTTGATTATTAGAAGTTATTGCAGTCCGTTTCTTTGAAGTTATTACATTACGTTATTTTTAGATTGTGGGTTTTGTAACTGCACTTGATCATGGGAAAACCCACCCTGAGGTCATTAAGTCACGTATTAAGTTTTTATTGGTCAGTTATTGTTGTCGGTTACAAGAAGTGTCTATTTAAATTGCAGAGATATGAATAAAAGATAGACTTTTGAACCCAAAAGATTACCGAGAGTATTCTGGAGGTCTCTGGCTCCTCGAATTGCCTTTATTTCTTTTTGTTTCTAGTGTGTTCGTAACAGATTGTGTGTCTTAGAGAGAGAAACAAAAAATGGGTTGTGGGAATTTCTTCTTTACAGTGCTAATAACCTTGTCAGTAGCCCTTATAACTTACAACATCCTTATATCAGCAAACGCACCACTTAAACATGATTTACCCGGTCCATCATCAAGATCAGCACTTTTGGTTGACCCAGTAATCGAGATGCCAGTAGAAAGATCAAGCTCTGGTAAAAAGAGACTGTTTCATACAGCTGTGACAGCTTCTGATTCTGTGTATAATACCTGGCAGTGTAGGGTAATGTATTATTGGTACAAGAAGCATAGAGATGGACCCAATAGTGAAATGGGAGGGTTCACTAGGATCTTGCATTCTGGAAAGGCCGATAAGTTTATGGAGGAAATCCCAACTTTTATAGCACAGCCTCTGCCTGCTGGGATGGATCAGGTTTGTGTTCTTTTAAAATCTGGGCCTGTTTTAGTTTCTTGATTCATATAGTTTAGTTTTAGAATTAGTTAAAGTTGCACTCACTTTGAGAGTTAGTTAAAGTCTTTAGCTTTGTTAACTGAATTTGAGAGTATCACGATTGTTAAAATCTTAATTATTGAACATTGTCACGATCCAGTGCTAAACAAGGATATAAATTGATTGTCAGTGTGAAGGGTTAGTGCATTTTGTCGTGATTGTGTTATTGTAGAAGTTGCTGATTGTATAGAGACTCTGGCTCGAAGCAGATGGCTTCCTGCTGACTTCTTCTTGGGAATGAAAAATTAACTCAGCCAAAAAAAAATAATCCGAATGATGGGGAAAATTTGGTCGTATTTGAAGATTTTAGTCTTTATTATTGTTAAATTTCGATTATTTGCTTATCTCAAATCTTACACAATCACAGGGCTATATAGTTCTCAACAGACCCTGGGCATTTGTGCAATGGCTTCAAAAAGCGGACATAAAAGAAGAGTACTAAACTTCAAAATTCCCAGCTCCTGTGACGATTTGATCTTTATTTCAGTAGATTTGACTTTATCTATGTTGTTTTACTTTGTACTCAGTTACATATTGATGGCAGAGCCAGATCATATTATTGTTAAGCCCATCCCAAACCTATCGAAAGATGGCCTTGGAGCTGCATTTCCTTTCTTTTACATTGAACCAAAAAAGTTTGAGTCTATCATTCGAAAGTATTTCCCTGAGGATAAGGGACCAGTAACAAAGATCGACCCCATAGGAAACTCTCCTGTCATTATTGGGAAGGTTTGTGTTTAATATGCTCTTTCTGACTGCGTATTAGTCTTCCAAATCTTGGCCCTTTCTTGATAGTCCGCGCAACATTGTTAGGAATCTCTTAAGAAGATCGCTCCCACTTGGATGAATGTCTCGTTGGCAATGAAAAAAGATCCTGAAACAGATAAAGCTTTTGGCTGGGTGCTTGAAATGTGAGAATTTTGTGGTTAACTCTATTTTTGCGAAGACCTTATAGTGTGCAATTGACCTTTCTGCCTCCCCTTATTCTTTGCTAAATGCAGGTATGGTTATGCTGTTTCATCTGCTCTACATGGTGTTGGCAACATCCTGTACAAGGACTTCATGATTCAGGTTTAATTAAAATAGCACTTCCTTGCTGTCATACATCAGTCTGGAAAAAATGTAGAAAATTTGCCAAGTTCATTGCTAATTCTCTCTTTTCCTGAAATCATCATAACGATTTGCCATTTTCTGATGTTTCAAATTTTATGTATTGCCTTTTACTCGTAGTTACCCATTTTGCATCGTTTGGCAGCCTCCTTGGGATACTGAAATTGGCAAGAAGTTCATAATTCATTACACTTACGGATGTGACTATGATTTGAAGGTAGTCTACTGTTGATAGACCGATACAATTTTATGTTCTATGCTGTTGCTGAGTTCTGAAGAAAATATAAAGAAAAACAGCTTCTGAGTTCTGATTTATTGCAATTGCTTTCATTTGCTATTATCAAGGTCTGGTTTGACAAAATTTTGGTTTTTGTTTCTTTGTTTGCAGGGTAAATCAACCTACGGAAAGATTGGAGAATGGAGGTTTGACAAGAGATCTTTCGGTACCGTCATGCCCCCAAGAAACCTTCCCTTGCCTCCACCGGGTGTTCCTGAGAGTGTGGTATAATTCATTTCACCTTATAGTCTAACTTCTTGCTGCATTATTATTATCATGCACGGAAAGCTTTAACGAACAATTTAACAAGCTTTTCTGCCCATGGAGTTTTCCGTCCCTGCTCATTTTTTTTCTCATTTCTAATACGGGGAAGTAATTATGTCCTAAAATTCAAGATTTTGCTACTTTTACCATTAAGTAGAGCATGGGAAATTTATGCAACCGAACATCCCAGGTGTGAACAGCAACTTCCTGGGAGCATACCCATCAAGAATAAATTATATATCTTGGTCATGTTTAAGGGTCAAATGGGCACATTGAAAATGTTTAGTGAATTGTTGGATGCATTGAAATTAAGCTTATGCAATAGTCAGCTTTAGGTATTGTAATCAAATTTAGACAAATTCTTGTTTCTCTTTTTACCCATCTGGGCATATTGCCAGTCCTTATGGAAGGAGATTACGAGGGAAACTGTGAAATTGACTCTTCCTTTTTCGTAAAGATCGAAGCTTTGCTTTATTCTCCTCCTCGTCATCAGTTCAAGTTCTTGTTCTTTAAGCAAATATAACATGGCAGGTTACTCTGGTGAAAATGGTGAATGAAGCTACTGCAAACATTCCGAACTGGGGATCCTAGAGAGGACAAGTGGCTGGAAACTATCAAGGAAGCTGGGGGTTTCGCTGCTTGATGCGAGATGGGGCCCTTGTATACTTTGAGGTGTCAGCATGTGTGAGCATTTGAATGGATGCTCCACGTCAATTTGAATCTCATGCAACCCTCAGTGATCGTTGCAAGCAAGCAGACTGCGATGTGCTCTATGTAGTAGTATATTGCATGAATAAATTCGTTAATTTCAAATGTTCGATGTAGAAATTAATTGATGAATCATTATGTAGAAATTAAACTAACAGTATTACTTTGATTATTCCTTCATCTGCACCTGATTGGTTTTGTATGTTATCTTTTGTAACAGGCACGATGATCCTTTTTTCCATAATTTTTTGTTACCGAGGATTGTCCTCGCATGGAACGAATAAAAAAAAACAGCAATATTGATAATTCTAAAAAATGGCTTCTGTTGATTGCTCGTATTTTTTATTGATGCAATTAGCAAAAGCAGAAATAACGAGGCAGGATTTTGGAGCAAAATATTTAGCCAAGACAACTACTGATTAACAATGCTGTTCTAACACAGTGGCCAAGAAGGTATGAAAGTCACTGGCGTTCCTCCCCGTTAATTTAAAGAAAAATTAATTTTTTTCTTCAAAAATGCTTTTAAAACTGCCAAACAAGACCTAAACTCGGAAGCAAAAAGCTTGGTTTAAGTTCAAATACAAGGAGTAGCCATATAAGTTTGATAGGGGAGATCGAAACTAGAAAGCAAATTGATAGGGGAGATCGAAACTCGTAAGCAAAAGGCAAAAGGCCTGGTTGAAGTTCGAGTACAAGGAGAGACAGATGGATTAAAAAAGGGGGGGCAATAAAACATGAAAAATGAGGGAGATAAAAAAAAGAAAAAGTTGGATTTAGAATGTAAAACAAAATGTGCTCTAACTTGACATGCATAGAAGGTTGACGC
Organism: Salix arbutifolia; assembly: GCA_025169955.1. NCBI lineage: Eukaryota > Viridiplantae > Streptophyta > Magnoliopsida > Malpighiales > Salicaceae > Salix > Salix arbutifolia. Next base: position 1,766,002 of record CM045919.1, on the reverse strand, counting down.
TAAGAATAAAGTTTAAACCCTAATAGGGAATGGATAGGGTGGGATTTAGGAATAAGGGAGGATTACCTCTCACTGTGTAACTCAAAGACTCACCGGGCCTCCTCATGAACCAAAATAAAAAAACAGGAAGAACAATGTTTGCTTTTGTTTTCAAAATCATAAAATTTCACATCATCCAATTTTGCAGCAGCTAGACTCGTCAGTGGCCACAAGTCATGCTATGTTCAGGTAGGAAAGTCTTGCTCTCTCCATCCATATCATAATAGCATACATGACATACTTTTATGGAGATATCATGGGGACCACCAGGGAATGGTAATGCTTTCATGTTCAGAGGCTAGATATTAACAACTGGATTGATCGGGGGGGTTGGAAAAATGTATTATTTACAAGAAGAATTGATTATCAATTCAAATATCGTCTGCAGTTTTTTGAATTGCAAAAACAAGGGATCTTCTTACCTTCATCTTCATTGTTAAAATGATAGTCATATGTTATCTCTTCTCCTGGATATATATCTCTCTCAGCGAAAAAAACCACCTGCAAATCGAAAAATAAACAGTGAAGATTGTGCCCTAACTATTCCAAGTTTTCCGAGCACAATTACAATGTATGATTTGGATGAAAGTGTCTAAGTTCATCGTGTAATTCAGAATCTCATCTTGTCCAAAAGATAATACAAGTAAATAATGATCATCAAGAAAGATACTAGAACAGCATTTTGCATTACCTTCTTTTCATTCCTCACAGAAATCACTTTGGCGACACAATTTGGCTGTCATGCAAGTTAAAAAAGAAAATCTAAGCAAATGCGAAGAATAGAAACAATTTTTTTCTTAAAAAACTAGACATTTACCAGACACGAATGGTTGACAAAACGAGCAATGCCCCCTTTACGTGTTGCATCAATTATATGCTCTTTGTCAATCCTGAAGAAGTAGCAAGCACTTTTGTATTGCAGCTTTCTTCCATACTCGTACTCTCTTTTATCAGCCACTCGTTGCCCAACAATCTCACCCACATACTCCACCACCTAAGAATCATCACAATGCATCATGTTGTGCAATTGAAAGAGTTGGGTTCCATTACTTTAGGGTAAAGAGTCGAACCATAGCACCGCGATAGATGAATCTGGACGTGTAAAGTCCAAGGGCATGTATACCAGACTTATAAACAATCAAATATTTCCAACCCTTAGCTTGTTTATAACGAACATATTCTTTCTGCAAGCACGGGGATAACACATAATATCACATATGTTGCAAAACTCCAAATGATATAAGATCAATTAACAAGTAAAAGAGAAAGAATAGAAGAGATACAAAGGCAAGGGAGAAAACTAGAGGATGGGACATTAAATAATTCCAAGTGATGCAAATGTGTGGGGTAAGATTTTTAGCACTGCAGTAATGCAAAAATCATTCATGTTTAGCAGAATAACAAGGTATACGTCAACTCGAGAAAATTGAAAAACCAGCAAGATCATGCTCGACCGCAAAAATTCCTTTATAGGGATGGGCATCTTGTGTACATCCCTAACGTGCAAATAACTTAGAAACATCACATACATTTTATATTTGCTATTTTCTGAGCCTTGCATGCTGATCATTGAAAGAAGCCACATGGGTTTGATAACAGAATGAATCAGTTTTAATTCAAATGCCAACTAAATGTTAATGCAGTAAAATATTTTAGGTGAAATAACTGGAAAAAAATATATTTGGTTGTCAGCAGATGGAACATACTCGACAATCATGCTCCACATCTGACTTTGGCAACTTAGAAAGCCCAGTACATGACTTCTGTCCATTAATGTGCATCCAAGCATTAAGCTGCTCCTGGGGAACAAGGCATCCACCCTTCCCTTTTGATTGACCATGACGATTATGCCAAAATCCATCTCGTTTCCGTCCCTTATAGCCCTTGAATGACAGATGGAAGGGAAAAAAATAATTGATAAGAGTCAAAAGAGTCCTGTGGAACACCCACCTACACCCAAAAAGCAAGACAGAGAAGGGGAAGAAAATATACCTCAGTCCTGGCACAACTCTCTTCCTTTTCTCCTACACAACCTGTTTTACTGTTGGCAGCATCACATGCATATTCATCTGCTGCGTACCTGGCATGAAGTGCACATCTCCCATAAAAGCCAACATTTTCATTGTCTATACCCTCAATCTCACTTTGCAACAGGCCCTGCAGTCCATAATTTTTTTTTTTGTAAAGAGCATATGAACCTCCAACAATGAAAAAACAGAACCAAAGCAGTTTTAAATGGAAACTGCTAAATTCATGGAAATTTGTATGGGAATACAGCTAAATACGAGAAAGAAAACAACCACTGGCATGACCAAGCCTGCAATACAAGCTGAGGATGGATTTTTGGGGTTCAGCTCCCCCATGGGATCGCAACCCTAGCCAATTATGCAAAAAGATTTAATGCATAAACTGAATAAAGTAGGGTACCTTCTGATGAGCACACCAAGGATGAAATTGAACAGGGCAGTTCACAACCCTGCATTGTATGCATGAGCCACCAGGTCGATTACACATCGAGCAAACCTAAGAAAGAAATGATAAACAAGGAAATAAATACATCAATTGCTAATTTAAAAGGAAATGAATACATGATTTGATAATTTAAATGAATAGAATCTGCTGGAAATTTTTGAATCCTACATTCAGAGTTTGTTTTCACGAATCTAAATAAACTTGAAACATTATGAAAGAAGATGCAGGTAAGCGGAGTGTATTCATATAGCAAGGAACTTAACAATCCCATTGGCTCATTTAATAACCATGCTATTAATTCAATTTTTTCTTGTTTTTCTTGACAGAATTTAGATAATCACACCATGAGATCATTGGCTATGGAATCTATACAGAAAGAAGCTGTTAAAAGATAAATGTCATTTCATATGCAATGTGGGATGAACTGCATAAAATAGATTCATCAAAGAACTGTGAAGTTCTAACTATAGTCCACTGATAATGGCATCACCATGGGCTCTATCTGAGGAGGTAATGAGATCACATTTTTACAAGCTTAAATTTCCCAGTTAGAAAAATATGGTTAAAAGTGTGATTCTGTACAATTTATTCAAACAATTGCAACTTTGGAACTGCAGGCTATTTAAACATGCATCCTACAAGTTCAATTTCAATGTTTACCGTGTTTGCTCTAGGGTGTGAAGCACCTGACACATCAAAAGCACTCATGGTATCAACATTTGGGCATCGTGTCCCAGGAGTCCAAAGGCCACAAACCATGTGAACCCATTGCTTAACAGTGGAATCAAGTACTCCAGCTGTAACGCTGTTATGTACCTTCAGATTACTAACACAAGACAAGGAATTCTGTAAATTATTCAATTGCTTCTGCATATCAATAGTCCAAACAGATGGAGTGGATGACTCGATATTTTCAGGTCTTAAAACTGGATAAGAGTTATTTCCATGCACAAATCCTGAGGAGTGCAACTTGCTAAATTCATCCTGCAATGTTATGGCGGAAGAATCTGAATTCTTAGGCCAGCTTTCTGTTTCAAAGCTCCAAGCTTTCAAAAGGCTTTTCACTATTGCATGACTCCGAAGTGCCTGGGTCAAGGCCCCACCTCCATAACCACAAAGAACACAAACCTGGATGATAACAAATTATAAGGCAATAGAAAATCACAAGATACAAAATAAAAGAACAATGCTGATAAACAAAAAGCAATAAAAATGGCTAGAGAAAATGGGGTGCATGAGTACAAAACTCCATGTCAAATAATTTAACAGTTATCATAATGTCATTCACTAACAAACAAAAGCAACAGGGACTAAATCATTGTTCTTAGATACTCACAACAAATGGTTGGGGAAAATGGGCAAGATCAAAATCTCATTTATCATTAACATAATATGTGAAAAATTGAAGCAACCCATGAAACGATGAGGAAGTATAGAGTGCAGAACAATGGCAAGGATAAGGAAATATTTGGACAGAACAACAAGAACAATGCACATAGAAATGTAGCTGATAGTTAATTGAGATTTTATCCGAGAACCAAATTTCTTACAGTATATTTTGCACCAGTTCGGCAAGGTCTGCAATACCAGTGACCTTTAGGCACTCTGGAAATGCCATAACAAGCCTGGTGTACCTACGTATCAAGAAACTCATCAGTGTGACAGAATAATTAGGAGAAACACAGGAGAAATTGATCTGAAATAATTTAACAGCTACATACTTTGATTAAACATTGACCACACTCTAGTAAGCAATTAACTTCATCTTTATTTGAGCTTCCACAGACACAGCAGAATGAATCTGAATCCATAGCAGACAAGTGCTCTCGCTCAAGAATATTTCTGAAAGACAACCAATTAACATGAAAAATTAAGGAGTTGTAGTTTCTAAGCAATGTCCCAGATTAAATATTTACTAAAATCTGAAGCTGCATTAAATAGAAGATTGGTAACTCTGAGTATTAATTCACTTGCTCACCTTTTGGCATTGATTTCACATGATTCATTTGTGCAACAATTAGAATCTTCAGAACTCTTTATAATTTTCCCATCTTTCATCTTTTGTCCACATTTCAAAATCTTCTCATGTGAAATCTTCACAGAACAGGAACTCATTCCTGAAAAAGAACAACATCAATGGTGTCAAAAAAACAGGAGATTTGTTCAATGATAGGACCTCCCAAACATGGACTAAAATACAACTCTGGATTGAACACCAACAAACATGCATGATCACAAGATACGTGAGCTGGATTTCTACTCCAACACATAGCCATCGAAATATGTGATACATGTCTTAATTTTCAGAGCAGACTTATCTTTCTCACTTCTAGTCTACTTCTTCAATTGAATAGATGTAAATGTAATGTATATTACTTGAATATGATAAAGATAATAAAACAAAATTACCTTTCAACGTAAGCTCATTGAGGCTGCGTCTACGAATTTCCTTGAACTTTGGCTTTGACTGAGTGTGAGCACTGCTGCCTAAAATATTACAACCTCCCTCAGTTTTGCTGTCTCCCTCTTTCTCTAACACCAACAACTCATCAGCAAAATGCTTGTCCTGTCCAACAGATGCAGTCTCCCTCTCTTTGACAGAATTGCAAAAAATCATCTCATCAAAACCTGAAGCATTATTGCCTCCACTTTCTTTCTTAATACGGGAGGATCTGCATGCATTAGTCAAACCAAAGCTTGTCTTCTTCAACTCCCTCGTGGAAGTTATTGTAGGTTTTTTGTTTTTGGGAGGTGTGCATTTTTTTGCAGTTCCAAGTATCGTATCAAGAGAAACAATTTTGGCTGGTTTTGGTGGATCTCCAATCATTTCTCCATTTGATATCTCACCATACTTCCCACACACCACTGGCCTTGGCTTCCTGTAACAAACACTCAACTGTTGACTCAAGGACACCTTCGTATGACTAACTGGACTACACTTCATAGTTTTTTCTCCAATCGAATAAGCTGGATCTAGAGTTTGAGACGAAGTGTAACCATCAGAAGTCCTGCTCTTTCTGAATTTCTTTTTGCCTGAAACCTCAATGATTTTACATGAAGAAGCATTATTATCATTTAATTCTGCCACTTCCTCATCCTCTCCATCCCTTCCATTATAAAGTTCCTGTAAATCTCTCTTACGAGAAAGTGGTTTGGACAGGGACGTTATAGACTTTCCATTGGAATTAGTTTTTGTAGAGGACACGTGAGAAGTGTAAGGCATTTCTAGGCCAGATGAAACAATGTGGGCATCTTTGGATAAATATCGCTGATTAACAGTTTCATCACACTTGGGATATTTATCCTGCACTGCATGACCAGTGGTGCCTCGTGATGTATCCAGCATCTCTGGTTTTGTTTCTCTCTTCCTCTTTGCAGTTTTAATGCCTCTATCAGGTTCAGAAGGATGATTGGTTTTCTCAAGAGCAGTAACCTCAGCCTGGATTTGATTTCGGCCTCGCTTCCATGTCAAGGAATCCATGAGCTTAACCTCATCAAGAAGACTTCGAGATGATTGATTGCTAATGACTTTAGAACACCTATCTTTCCACAGTCTTGTCCTACAAGTAGAGCCACAGAAGTCAGCACTTCTGTCACTTTCAACAGCATCATCTGATGACCAGCATTTATCAATGCCTGATCCTTCATCAACTATAAGATGTTTCATGCAGTTAGCATTTTCAGTAACTGCAAATGAAGAATCCACGTTGTTAACCTCATTTGATGCCTGAGTAACAGCAGGGGTAGAACATCCAGAAGATATATTAGATATTTCTTGCTCTCTGAAGGAGTCAATCCTGTGCACTGCTCCACCGGAACACTTAGCAACTGTGTCTCCAAGATGACCTGATTCATGTTGTTGTCTGTCCAGGTTGCAAGCTGATTGGTCTACCTGGCAGACATTTTTTTTCTTGCTTGGCACATCTTTCCACTGAGAGGTGCAACTGATATTCTTAGGTGCTTGCCCCTTCAACTTTCCACAGTGATTTAAGGAAATAGTATTTTCACGTGGAATGATGTTATCTTTAGCAATTTGTGAAGCAATCAAAGCATGGATTTTTCCATCAACACCTCTCATAGGTGCTCTGAAGGAATTAGGATGATTACCACCTCCGCATTTCCCTCCTAAACATTTTGTATGGGCTGCACATCTGCAGTAAGTTTGAAAATATTGTGTCATCTGACAGCAGCTTTCAGGCTCATTTGAATCAGTGATGTTGTGTTCATTCCTGCCAAGTCTGTAACATTTGAATAAATAGTACTATCAATATCCTGGCATTAAAACAAATATACCAGTGAAATCCACACGGCAGATATAGAAAAGCCAGCAAGTGCAAACAAAAAACGAGTGAAGTCACAACTAATGGGCTATATATGAGGTTAGAGCACCAAGACAAAATTGATGACAGCAGAACTGATGTGGAATGGGGTGACACATTTGGAGCTAGTTTTTTTGGTCAATCACCAGACCCAACAATCACACCCTAGTAATTGATATCACATATTTGATCCACCTTGTCAGTTGAAATGTTCACTAAACAGTGACAACAAAACAATTATTGATATTGCCAGCAAACCGTGGGAGTGGGAGAGTAATGTCTGTGGATGAGGCTAAACCCCAAAAGACATTAAAAGTAGTGAGTTCAAAATCTTGATACTCAAATGTATGGCAATCTCAAAGAATAAAATTGTTACTTGCAACTTTAATCCCTACAACAAAAACATAAACTAACCTCAATGAGGGGTGTTCATTTTTAAGATGACCATGAGAAAGTTGACACTGCTTGTCAATTTCTTTACTACAAAATGGTCTTCCTTGTGTCAATGTTGAGAAATTGCACCAGTTGCTCACACCTGTATGAGCAGAAAAGCTTTTTAGCATCAAGAGTCCCCATCATGGCAGAAAAACTTCAACACTACAACAAGATTGAAGAATTAGAGGCAGATAATACCAGCACGTTACATGAATACAACACCAAAGTTTCACACACTTGCCTGTCACATGAGCAAATTTAGCAACATCATCACCCATCTTAACAGTAGGAGAAGATTGGGTTGATTTCATGGAAACTTCTGAAACATTCTGTTTACTGATAAAATCAGTCTCATGTCGCTTTAATCCAGATGCTGCTGGTTCAAACAGAGAATGCTGTAGTTTGACACTTCTATCTTGTTCAGGGTTCTTTCCAAGGGGTCTCTCATGTTGCTGCTTGGATAATTCCAATATCTGCCTAAATGCAAGCAATCTTAGATTATCATCAAGTAAATAAGGGCTTGCACTAATTCCATCTTGTTTTGACATGGACATAGTCAGCCCTGAACCCATTGGAATTGCTTGTGATGGAAAGATTTGCCCAGAACCCATAGACGAACCCAAGGCTCCAGGGAAGACATAATCAATAGTACCAAAAGGAGCCTTATCAAGATAGCTAGACAAGCTCCCAGCATCGGATGCATCCAGCGGTATGCTAGACAAGTGATGTGGAAAGTGATTCTTTTCATGCATCATGGGAAAAGCAGCACAAATGTTTCTATTTATGACTTCAGAAAAAGAGCTTGGATTTTTCTTCAATTTATGCATTTTAGACACCAAGTTTGTTTCATCGAAAGAGTTACCCGTAAGACACCCCACGCCTTTACCCTTGTCTCTAGGTCTGGAAAAACCAAACTCAGGGCCAGTCCTTTGCCTTTCTAAACCATTTCCACCATTCAAGGGGACATTGCCTGGGTAGTTGACAGCATGAGATTCACCATGTGATGTTTCATGCACAATATGCTCGGTGCTATTGAACACATTACTAGTGGATCTGGAGTATGAGTTACCCTCAAATGGACCATTGAGTTTAAATGGTGAAAACACTGTGCTCTTGGCCACCTCGCCTTTGAGATTTTCTATTTTGCCAACATTAATTGGATTCTTGATTGCACAGTGTCCATAGTTCATCTGGTCTTGTTCCCTTGCAGAATTTAGCAGGCCAGCTACATGAGGAAGACCTTGTCTGGATTCCTCATCTCCCCCACAACTGGTCACTGTATAATTCAGTGAATAATAGTTAATCGGTTAACAATCCATAGTGGTAAAAATGATGTATGACAATAATGGACTAACACATACACTAGATAATGAGTTAAGTAGAAAGATTGCTACAACACACCATAATGAATCATCTGCTCTCTGGAACTTGGCTTAAGTGAATTCATAAGAAAGTTGCATGATGGTGGCCCAACTGCTGATAGAACTTGATTTCCTGAAGACCAATTCTGCTCATTTGGTTGCCCAAGCCTCAACTCTATGCTTGAAGAAGCAGCATCCTTGTCTACAATTACACAATCCTTTTCATCTTTAGCTCTGCTGACATCAGAACATCTAAAAAGAGCTCTTGCATTTTGCAGCGCAGAATTGGTAGTTGAAAAACTCCCACTCTTCATAATATTGTCAATATGTGCAGATATGGACTGGCTACCATTCTCAGGTCCTTTGCCAACAAAAGTAGGCATAGTTGTACACCTAGAGATAGTGTTATCCATCATACCATGTGGTGTGTTATTCCCCACACCATGTAAATTGCTGTGCAAGGTGCCAGCGAAGCCAAGAAAATTGTTACCACCTTGACCATTTCTCTTTTGTTTGTCTAAAACATCAATAACTGAATTATGGTCTGTAAGGGGATTCTTTGGAAAAACACCACTGTCAATAGGCTGTCCAGACCTCACTAAACCTTCAGAAGACCCAGCCAGATGATTGCAGTCAGGATGCTTGGACAGAGGAAGAGGCGCACTGGACTGCACCAAACTAGCAGTCAAGGGTAATCCTTCAGGCCAGTCCCACCCACTCTGATCTTCCGGAACCCTGATCTAAAGCACCATAAAAACATCACCATCCAGTGTTCTCGTTGCTTCAAACACATGCCAATAAGAAATATCACCATCCAGTCTATGACAAACTACAACGTTAGAATAAACATTATGGTTGAATGGCATCAATATAATGGGAAGCCAACCTGCACTTGTGTCTGTAACATAACATGTATTGAAGCAATTATAGCAATATTGCAACATTTCAAGAAAAAACTGAAAATGAACAAGGGCAATTGCAAATGCATCTCATGACAACAGTCTGCATCATGGCACTAGAGTCACAAAAGGCCAAACAATCCTTACATGCTGTTTTATCACCGACCTTCATATCAAAAGAGTCCAAACCCCCCATAAATCACTTTTAATGGCAAAACAGTTTTTTTCTCAAGCATGTTAATGTCCTTGAAAAATTTAATAATCACTCCAGCAATAGCAAGCCTATTCAGTCTATGTCATTCACCTAGGTTTCTTTTCCATAACCAAGTAGATGGCAGTCAGGCAAAGACATGAAAATAATGAATCAAAAAACAATCACAGATATTATAAAAATTCATATTTCCACCATTTGCATTATAAAAAATCTTCTTTTGTTAAGAAATTAGACACTCCTAAGAAAATGTTATTGATTTCATATCTACACTAACCATCAAAATTCTCGTAATGGTCCTGTGGCAAACTTGCAGTGCAGTATTGATCTAATTGACTGGCAGATTTAAGAAGATAAGTTCCGGAACAAATGTACTAACAAAGTAGCTTTAATGCAATCACAAGCCTAACTTTCTATTCATACAAATTTAGCATTTCCCTGTATTTATACACAGCACATGTCCGGATAGATACTGAACACAAGTGTGTGTGCACACTTTAAGCACAAAATCACAAGAAACAAGAATTAAAAGTAGCATAAACATCATACCCCAAATTTCTGGAAGTAGAGCTTGCGCCACTGAGCAATGGTCTCTCCATTCTCCATATGAACAGCAATTCCAGGGTTAACATTCCATAATCCTGAATGCTGTGTAATAAAAGCAGTTAGACTTCCATCAAAGCAGGAATAAATGCCAAAAAGCTATCAAATGTGATACACAAGACAGCAATACGTAACATAATGCACACAACATGAACATGATACAAGGTTGAAAGAACTTACCTCACAAAACTTGGATACAGACATGTGGAAGCAATGACATGAGCAAAGAATGCCTAAGAGTCCTGTACTGCTCAGAAGTAGCTCTCCACCTTTTCAGGTTGATATAAATTAGATTCCAGGAGAAGGCTTGCAACATAATATTAATCAACTAAAAACAAGGAGCAACATGTATCAAGCACTCACTTTTACCCACACAAAATACACGAGGGTACTGGTGAGAAAGAGCAGATGAATTCTTAGAAACAGAAAGCTCTGCTTGTGATGTTAATTTTCCTGGCATTTGACAGTTGGTATCCGGGAGCTTTACAGCATTTGCAGGGTTAGTACTCCGCCATTCACCTCTCAGAGAAGAGGAATCTTTTACCTTCTCATTATCAGAAGCCTTGGGATGGAAGACTGCCTTAGCCACGTCTGAACTATGCACAGCAAAGTTTGCACCCTGAAGACAATGTTGCAGAGCAGAATTGGAAATAGATGCACACTTGGATGAAACAAATGGATTTGCTCCATTTCTCTGGTTTTGATAGCTTAATTTTTCTGATGGTATCCTACTTGACATCAATGGAACCCGACTTCCAAAAGCACTAAACAATGAACCGGTGTCTTCAGTAGGAACTCTACTAGAGGCACTAAATTGTTTAGGATTTGGTAATTCCTGGAAATCACACGGGGAAAATAATGTTGGGCCAGATAGTAGAGCCAGAAATGAATTTCCAAGGTCACAATTGCCTGAATAGGAACTTAAATTGGGAATATTGGAAACCATGGAATCTGGCATCCTTCCACGCCCTTGTGATCTCGCATCATGTCCAGCATGAGGATAAAAATACTGACCTGAGCTAACCTCCAACTGCATTTAACCAGAAGAGAAATGTTAAATATGAAAAACAACAATAATCAAAACCACACCTTCCAGCATACAGTAACTTGAATCAAAATCTCAAACAATAAAAAGAAAACATCACATCATTCACATGCAAATTCTTGGCAACCAATAGGGAAAAAACAAAACCACAAACACAGAAACCCACTAATAATATTAACAAAAACAATAAGGTCACCCAATTCACTGCTGCAGTCTAACTTTCCTTCTGCAATTTGAATGATCATAGCATTCCAACAACCCCAAAATACCCTCTCCTCGTTTTCCCTCATTCTCCTTTTACACTCACCCTTATCTGAAAAACACTCAACCCTCTCATCACCAAACCTCAGCGACCATTTGCCCACTTAAGCATATCACCTCCAGCATTTCAAACAAATTCAAAATACTCTTTCTCAGCACTAAGCAGTAGCAAGTGTCAAGTATATTTACAGTCTGTATCACAATTTCTTCGAGACAGAAAATAATTCACAAAATTAAATACAAAAAATTAAGATATAAAAAGAAAAACACTTCAAGAGTGCAGTGAATGAACTAACACAAAAATACGAAGAGCAGGGATAGAGAACTGTAACAAGCAAGAAATAATCAATGCGTGAAACGCTATATTTCAGAAAGACTACTAAACCTTCACGCAATACAAAAACCACACCTGATTTCGAGCTTCTTGCGGCGTTGTTGAAGAAGGATGAGCCATTAAATGCTGCTGCAGTGTAGAAGAGCTACATTTGACCTTCCATGAAGAGTCATCCATCTCTCAAAACCCTAACTCTCCTTCCTCAATACCATCAACAACGCCCCTCAACAGTAGCTAATCACCAAATGTCCTCTCAAACATCCATTACAGGAAGTTTCTATAGAGAGAATAACATCAAGATCATGCCGAGCAAGCCTTAGACTAGAGACGGGATTTTCTTTTTCTTTTTCTTTTTTTGGAAAAGTGAAGGAGCTGAAAAGAGAAAGGGAGAGTGAAGCTTTAGTTCAGAGGGACGGAGAGATGATTATGGCATCTGCCGTGTTGTCATTATTTCAAGGCAGGGTTGACTAGACAGTTTGAGTAAATATGGGCTGTTAGATTTTGGGATTTGGATTTGGATTTTCTGACGGTTAACTATGGACCGTTGATTGTGGATACAGCTGTGCTCTTTCACTCTTTGGTATGCAAGAGTGTAAAGGGATAAGGAGCTGCCGCAAAGTGTATTTTAGTCCTTGTAGTTTATCAAATTTATAAATCTTAACCATTGATTGAATTGTTAATAATTAGTGATTAAAAAAACAATGTTTAAGATGGAATGTATAACCAAAAAAATGATTCAATTTAATATAAAAGACTTAAAAATCTCACATATGAATTGATATATATTTTTTAATTATATCTACAAGTATAAATAAAAGTTAAAGAACTTTATATTAGCACAATAATGTCAAGAGTTGTAATTATATTCAATTTTCAAATCATTTATTTTATGTGTCTATTTTTATTAAATCCATCTTTCTTAAAAGAGAACTATGCAAACAAGTTATATAATTCTAAATTATAGAATTTTCTTGAAAGTGTTTTTTTATTTAGAAAATATTAAGATAATATTTTATTATTTTTTAAAATTTATTCTTGATATTATCATATTATAAAATATAAATAAAAAAACAAAATAATAAAAATTTAAAAAATACATTTAAACTGCAATACCAAACATTGTCTTAGAGGGTGTTTGGCACGGCTTTTTTCAAGTCGTGCCGCAGCTTTTGAAGTTTTTTTTCATTTTAAATGAATGTGTTTTGGTGTTTTTAGATCATTTTGATGTGCTGATGTCAAAAATAATTTTTAAAAAATAAAAAAAATATCATTTGGATGTATTTCAGCACAAAAAATATTTTAAAAAGCTACAGCAACAGCTGTTCCAAACAGGCCCTTAAACATCTACTAGAATGGTATAGTTAGGTGTTATTATAATCCAGTAGCAAATTGAAATATGCAGTAAACTGTATGGATTAAAATGTACTTCACGGCTCACTCAATTAAATAACTGTACACACCTGAACTCTCACGAGGCACAAGATGGTCAGGGCACGCGAGCGCGAAAATTGGCGTGGGACATAACCGACAGAGACAAATATGGCAGGGACACGTGTTGAGAGATTATTAGTGCGACAGTGGTGGTAAGAAAAGAGTGGGTTCCACCTAAATTTTGTGTTTGGATAATGGGAGGCATGGTTCTATTCCAAGTACGGTGAAACTTATCCCCACAGCTGAGGAGGATAAGACCTCGTCCCGGATAGTGAACTGACCTTTATGATTGCTTGGGTCCTTTAAGATCCATTAGAAGCCACATTTTTTGAGGTAGCTCATCATTGAATAAATATAAATATATATATATATATATATATATATATACACACACTAGCCATTTCACCGCACTTCACCACGGTTAAAAGTATGAAATATTAAAATTATGAGATTCTTTTATTATACTATAAATTTGGATAAAATAATTAATTTGTGCAGAATTTCTACAGAGCACATGTTTTTAATCAATATAAAAATTATATATTAAAAGTATGAAATATTAAAATTATGAGATTCTTTTATTATACTATAAATTTGGATAAAATAATTAATTTGTGCAGAATTTCTACAGAGCACATGTTTTTAATCAAATATATGAATTTTAAATCGATATAAATTTATCTATTTAACACGTTTCAACAAATCATCGGCATAAAATTATCATCATTGTTAAAAAAACAAGAAGATTCGGATACTTGAATCATCGAATTCACTGTATCAGGACTAATTCATTTCATATCTAATTTAAATTAAATACAATAATAAAATATAAATTATAGAAAAACCTACGATAACTATATAGCAAAAATAAAATCGTTGATTTTTTATCTATAAAAAGAAGAAAACATCATTGAAAATCCATTGCAAAGTTACCATCATTATCATGACTATAACAGCTGAAATTATTGTCTCCATTACTGCCAAAATAACAAGAATAATTAATTCATCCCAAGAATAAAAAACAAAATATTTTTACAAAAAAAAGCGAGAAAACAATAAAACAAACAATCATTAAAACTATCATTTTTATTGCACACATAATAAAATCATAAAATGATCTCAAAAAAACTTTAACAAAAGAGCAAATAAAAACAACAACAAAAAAAAGAAAAAACTAAAATAAATTAGCATAAAATATCACATGATTTGAAGAACAAATCTAAATGCACGGTGAATTTCACTGCGCAAAACTCTAATCTCCTATAGCTTTTTAGTCAATATATATATATAAAGAGAATAATGTTTATAAGTATTGTAGTAATTGTTTTTTAAAATATTTTTTTTATTTTAAGAAAATATTTTTAATATTAGCATTTCAAAATAATTTTAAATATTTAAAAAATCAAGTTTTTAGAAAAAACATTTTCTATCATGTTGCCAAATGATATTGAAGTTTTTAGTTAAAAGTAAATTGGGGGTAAATGCAAATATATTAGTATATTCTGTAAATCCTAAGGTTGTAAAAATATTGTATTTGAATACTAAAAGAAAATAGAATTTGAGTAGAGTGAGTTTAATTAATTAATATAACCTCCATCCATTATAGAATGCCCATACATGAATTGTTACCTAAAAAGATAGATTAATTTTAATATTTTACGAGCCAATAATTATGAGTTGATTTTTTTTATTATTACAGGGTAAAATTCTTTTAAAATTTAATCAAAATATATACCCCACCTTTTTCTTTTTTGGCAAGGGCAAGGGTGTGGCATTTGTGCTTCATGTCGGAAAGCATCACAGCACCATTTCTTACTCTCTTTCATCAATTGGGCACTGGGCATCCGATGGTGATAGAAATCATAGAATTAGTGTCCATATGATATCAGTGTTAAGTGTTTTTTAAAATACTTTTTATTAAAAAATAAATTAAAATAATATTTTTTATTTTTTTAAAATTATTTTTTATATTAACACATGAAAATGATTTAAAAACACCAAAAAAATTAATTTAATATAAAAAATAAAAATATATTTTTTATTTTTTTTTCAAATACACTTTAAAAACGAAATGTCAAATATTTATTTAACAACTTGCAAAGGTGGGCTTAAGAAACCCTCTAGTAACTTTCATTTTTTATGTTCTTTTAATATATCTAATTTTAAAAAATATTAAATTAATTATTTTAAGGGTTTTTTCAAATTTTTAATATTTTGGTATAAAAAAACTCATTTTAATGTTTTTAAAATTAGATATATTAAAAGATAATTCAAAAAAAGCAATTAGATATATTATGATATTATAGTGATAATTCTAAAACCACTTAAAAAATAAATTAAAAAATATTTTTTAAGAAAAAAAAGCAATCAACAACGTAAAAAAACACACCGAAGAGTGCCAAACTTAGATAATTCAAGATCTTCTCCCCATGTAAATCAGGCTTGATCTTCGAAGAAAATAAAGGAATTATGATTGTTGCATTCATCTCATTACACAAGAGAATATTGCCAGATTATTTGCGATACAAAAAAGAAAAGAAAAGAAAACACATGCACAGTCAACGGGAGACCGCAGGGAGTGTTCATATCAGCAACCTCCGGCAACAAAACCACAAGTTCACCGTGATTCAGTTCACATTAGAGTCTGTCAAAGTGCCCATCCACGGCGGTGGCAGCATTCCAGTTTGCTCCTGAACGGTCTTAAACAGAGGTGGTAACATCTTATAAACCCCAGCGACCTCCTTCATTGCATTGCCTCCTCCACCAGCTCCGTCGTGAGCCTCGCCACTGTTTCCATTAGTCCAGATGCTGATCTTAGGCTGCAACCCATGAACTGCACCGGCGTTAATCCTAGCAATCTCCTGAAACATTCCGCCGTTGATCATCAGGTAATCTCTCAAAGCTGCATAATTGCCGCCTAGTGCGCCTAAAACGGTGCGTAAATAGACGCCCTGTGCTTGTGCAAGTGCCACGAGCCCCTCAGCTTCCTTTTGCTTCGCATATAGCTCCCCATCAGCAGCTTGTTTTCGGGCATAAAATGTTGCGTCTGCTATTGCTTTTTGAGCATCAGCCTCTTTCTCCTTTTCATAGAGAATTGCTTCTGCTGCTTTTTGATTCTTATACAGCTCCCAGTTTGCTTCTTGAACCTATTGCGCAAAACAAATTGGATTAGAAATCGAAGGTGGTAATTTAATTAATTTATATATATTTAGTTTAAATTGATTTAGTTACAGGTTAGCTTCTGATAAATAATATGCATGGTAACAAGTAGTATAATTGGTAAAGGGTTTGAGATCTACATAACAGATCTTGAATTCAAGTTAAGACGTTAATTTTTTATAAGAGCTTGAAATAACCGGGGTTTTACTCAAGGCTCTCAATTCTGTTTTGGTTGTTGCTTCGTTTTTTCAATTAGAACAGAATGTTTCGGTTTAAGAGAATTTCAACGCGCTATTTCGGGAGTTGTATTATTTATGTGTGTGTGTATAAATATATATTAATTTAAAAAATAGTGCAAATTTAAAAATAGAATTATTTAGAATTGTGCAATTTAATCTAAAAAAAGACACAATAAAATGATTTTTCTAAATAAAATTATGAACATGTATAATATTATGAAAATATCATCATCAACTTCGCAAGGTCATTACATTCTCTGATTGCTCTGAAATTTTAACATAATATATATAAATATATCTAGAGACACCTAGTAAAATTTCATCTCAATTTAACGGTCGGATTAAGAGATATAATTGATATTGTAAAATTATATATTATTTAAAAAAATACTATTTGGCCAAACAACATTTGCAAAATGATTCCAGCGCGTTTTGACCGGAATTTAGCTGAAAAATCCAGAATAGACTAGAATTTAACCCGAGATAAAAACGACATTGTTTTATCTCGTTTTTTAACTGATACAAAACGTTTCAGATATTTTAATCTAAACAAAATGAGATTGATATCTGTGATTTTATTCGTTAACCTGAATCTATAAAATATATTTTTCAAAACAGAGTTTTCTCGTATTAAAATAAACAGGTAGTATATTACCTTGGTTTCGTACTCCACGCTAGCCTTGCTCAGAAACTCAGCCTTGAGTTTCTCAATTCTGGTTAAAGCATTCATCCTCTCCACCTCCACCTGCAACTGAGCATCCCTCAGTGACACGGCCTTTGTAGCTTCCACCTCTGCCACCTGGGCTTCTCTGGACCAACCAGCCTTCTTCTTTGCCAGATCAGCATTGGCCTCTGCCACCTCAGCTTCTCTATGGTTCTCGTAAATCTTGACCTCAGTCTTCACCTTAATCTCCTCCTTCTTCCCATCTCCTTGCCTTTGCGTCGCAAAAATCTTCGTCTGAGCATCAATTTTCGCCGCGTTTTGCAGAGTTAGACCCTCCCTTTGCTTTGACCCTACCTCTCCCTTCATTTTCGCTTCTGCTACATCAACTCTGGCCTGATTTGCAGCCTCCATTTGAGTCTTCTGACCCAAGTAAGAGAAGTACTCGTGCCCACGAACATCGACAAGCTGTTTAACATTAGCATTATATATTAACAATCCAAACTGGTTAAGTTCAAGCTGGACTTTCTCAAAAACTTCCTGTTTAAACTCTTTAGCACCTTTGAAAACCTCTTCCATGGTCATGGAAGCAACAAGAACTCTGGTTTCACCTTCAATAACACCCTGAACAAGCTCTTTAACATGGCTGGAGAGCTTGTCGTGTCGAGAGATGAGCTTTGCATATTTAAAGAGGCTTTGTTCATCATCCACGCGAGGGCCAATGGTGAAGACAGCAGGAAGAACAAAAGGGAGCTTCTCGGCACTCATGGCTTGGACTTCGAAGGTGTAGTTGACCGGTGAAACATCGAAGATAGTACATGACTGGCCGGGAAGGATCCACCCCTTTTTGGCTAGCTTAATATCTGCGATGCCAACTCCGGTTATCACCAAAAACTCCGACGGGCTAGCAACTCTATACATGGCTGTTAAGTGCTGTATGAACTTGAATGAGCACGGAAGCAAGCAATCAGAGAAGGAAAGAGGTGAGAGAGAATGTTATGATGAACTTCAAAAAGATGAATATATGCTGATTATGATCAGTGGAGAAAGAATATCTTCGATAAAACAAATTCCTGCACAACGAACACTATTGAGATTACCGTGGAATTTACCAGGCAGTTTCCGTGGTTTTGCCAGGCATCAAAGCCATGGACTTCTCAGTTGTTATCATTGGCTGAGTACTTAGTATATATTTTCTGATTGCTAAATTATTCCAAGTAGTTGCTCATCATTTTCACAATCCTGTTTTTCTATTTGATTGACTTTTTAGCCAGCCTGAAATCATTGTTTGCAAAGTAGAAGTAGAAGTGTAGAACACATAACAAATGAATGAACCTGCTTGGGGAAAACCCGATTGTTATGTTGACTTGGAAGGTAAGTTGGTGTTTAGTGTTTGGTAAAGATGAAAAGGCAGAAAATTTTCGATGGGTCTAACCTTTAAAAATCAATAAATCTGTGTTTGATGAAAAGCAGCTAAAAATTGCTTTTCATCCACGATTTGTCGCCACATAAACACAGAAATAACCATTTGAATTTAATTCCAGATCAAACCCTCATTTCAAATTTAATTCCAAATCAAACCTTCGTTTCTTCTCCTTCACACACCACAAGCACAGACAAACAAAACTCAAAAAATCCAACTGTCCAAAAAGAATTAAAAAATGAGATCGAGATCATGATCGTTGTGCAACATGGGCTGCTAGGGGGGGTTGTGCAAACATGGGCTGCCTAGAAGAACAGGGGGGGGGGGGGTAGATTATATTTTATTAATATTAAAATAATCTAAAAACTTAATTAAAATATAAATAAATATATTAGAAATGGATTTACGGGAGCCCTTGTGTTTTTCATATAGCGTGATCGTCGTTTTTACCTTTTCTATGAAAAACTGCATGCCTTTAGATTAAGGTTACTTTGGTGTTTTTACTTTTATATATATATTAGTCATTATTGATTTATATTAAATTACAGCTGTAAAGAATAAACTGTTATAACAAATTGTTTGTTATAACAGATTATTGTCTCCTAGTGATTAGGGTATTTTTTATGTGTAATTTGTTGTATAGCATAAGATAGAAGCTATATATATGTGTACCTGCACAGTAGAAAAAGAATTTTTGTATTAGACTGAGAGATTAAAGAATTAATCTACTTGAAATTTTCACATGGTATCAGAGCAAATTATTTGAATCCGAATTCGAATTTTTTTCCCCCCGAATTATCCGGAAAAAAAAAACACCTGAATTTTTTTTTTCTCCAGAAATCCCAGATTTTCCCCAGTTTTTTTTCCCAGAAACCATCTTTCTCAGCAACCAAACACCCGAATTTTTTCCCCAGCAACCCAGTTTTTTCCCAGCAACCAAACACCCACAGATTTCCCCTAGAAAAACCAAATTTTTCACAGAAACCTTCGAAAAACCCAGAAACCTTCGAAAGAACCCTAGCCCCAAATATCAAACTGAAACACATCAATAAACCCAAACAGCCCAGAATTCACAGAAACCAAATCACAACACAATGGAAATTAATTCCACGAATCCACTAACCTCAATGACCCCATCCTCAGACAATTCGGCATTCACATCCAATATTATCCTAAATGAAACCAATTTTAGGTTATGGTCAAAACTTATTGAAATGAGAATCGGAGCTAGAAACAAGTTGGGATACCTTACCGGAGACCTTGCGAAGCCTGAATCAGGCGACCCACGACTGGAATCTTGGGTTACCGAGAATCATCGGGTCAAATGTTGGCTAATTGACTCGATGACCCCGTCCTTGATGGAGAGGTTCATCTGCCTCCCGACAGCCAAGGAGATTTGGGACGCCGTCGGGCGAACCTTCTACGACGGCTCCGATGCAACTCGCCTTTTTGAATTGAACCAACGCTCGTTCAATACCCGTCAGAATGGACGACCACTGTCCAGTTATTATACCGAACTCGTCGCAATCTTCCAAGAAATTGACGGCCGGACTGCCACTCAGGCCAGGACAGTCGACGACGTCCTTCACCACCACTCGGCCATGGCTCAACTCAGGGTCCACATCTTTCTCAGTGGTCTTGACCCTGGGTTCGAGCAAATCCGTGGAGAGATCCTTCGAAAGGAACCCCAGCTCGATCTTGAGGGAGTATATGCATGTGTTCGGAGAGAACACTCCCAAAAGACGATCATGGCCGGAAATGGCAGCCCCCCTGGTTTTCCCGAGCGATCGGCGATGGTGACGAGGTACCATCGGTCGATCGAACTCGGGAAGGAGAGACAGGGAGGGGGGGCTGCGCGGGGAGAAAGAGATGAGAAATTAGGGCAAATTTTTTTGCCTTTTATAGCTGACCGAGTTTGGGCTGACCGGGTTGACCGGGTTGACCAAAAATACAAAAATACTGGTGGACTGATTTGTTCTCATTGCGGTGAAAAGGGACATTCAAAACAAAGGTGTTTTGAAATTATTGGCTACACGGACTGGTGGGACTTTACGAAAAAACCTCGGAAAATTATCCGCAAAACTCGGGTCCATCTAGCGGAATCCGATCTGGCACAGCCCACAGCGACTGTGGCTCATCCCGGTATAATTGGTAACACTTCTGCACTCTCTGTTATTACTAAGAATAGTTCTTGGATTATTGATACAGGTGCATCCAAACATATGACTAAAGACCCCGGTAACTTAAATTCCTCAAAACCTTCCTCCCAGTCCATTATTTGTACCGCTAATGGTAGTACTTCTCCAATTATCGGAGCGGGATCTGTCATCTTGAATGACTCTCTCACCCTGGATACCGTTCTTGTTGTTCCATCACTCGAATGCAACCTCCTGTCGGTTAGCCAAATTACCTCTACCCTTTCCTGTACTGTAACATTTTGGCCTTTCTTTTGTGTGTTTCAGGACATTCTGACCCAGAAGATTCTTGGTTATGGTGTTAGATGGGATAATCTTTATTATCTGGAGTTAACCGAAAAAGGGGGGGAAACTCAGTCAGACACATCAGGCACACAGTAAGGACAAAGCTGAAGCACTCGTATGGTTATGGCATCGAAGGCTCGGACATCTATCTTTTGGGTATCTTAAGAAACTAAAACCACTTCTGTTCTCAAATATCAGTAATTTAGAGTTTAAATGTGAAATTTGTGAACTGGCCAAAAGCCACCGTATCCCTTATTTACCAAGTTTGAATAAAAGCTCAGAACCGTTTGCAATTATTTATTCTGATGTTTGGGGTCCTGCAAAAATTCCGTGTTTTTCCCATGCTCGTTATTTTGTTACATTTATTGACGAGTGTACTCGGATGACTTGGATTTCTCTCCTTCAGAATAAAAGCGATGTCAGTACAGCTTTTCAGGAATTTCATAAAATGGTGATAAACCAATACCAGAGGCCGATTCGTACACTGCAATCAGATAATGGTACGGAATTTATGGATAAGATTTTAGGCACATTCTTAGGCAACCATGAAATTCAACACCAAACTTCATGCACCTACACTCCACAGCAAAATGGGCTAGCCGAGCGGAAAAATAGACAGATCATGGAAGTCGTTCGCGCCTCACTATTTGGCATGAATATGCCCAAGTTTTATTGGGGTGAAGCAGTAAAATCAGCAGCCTACTTGATCAATCGCACACCATCCAGTGTTATCCAGTTTCAAACTCCTCAACAAAAAATGGAATCCTTGCTATCCATTCCTCATTTACCAAACCTGGAACCGAGAATTTTTGGATGTATAGTCTATGTTTACATACCTAAGGTTCTGCGGAATAAACTGGACCCGTGTGCAAAGAAGTGTGTTTTTGTCGGATACTCAGAATTTCAGAAAGGGTACCGGTGTTATGATCCTCTACACCCAAAGTTGCACGTGACCTTGGATACCTCATTTCATGAAATGGAACCATATTACTCAGGGGGAGCTTCTGGGTCATCTCTTCAGGGGGCGAGAAACAAGGATGAGAATGACGATCTATTTGAAGCAGAGGAAAATGGAAGAATGGTTGAGAATTGTTCTGACGAAACAAGGGAAAATAATGTAGCTCCTCGCGACAGTGAGGATTTGGATCCTTGCATTGATCAGAATCTCCTGAGCAATAACCCCCCTTTATCATCAGAGTTGCAAATGTCTACACCATTAACCGAAGAATCAACCCAGAATGTCCTTCCTCAGGTAAATCAAAATCCTATCTTCCCATTTTTGATAACGAAATTCCTGTCATTGTTGAAAATAGAGCAAATAAATACCCGCAGAGGTCAAATAGAGGAGTCCCGAAAAAACAATATGAACCTGATCCAAAAAATAAGACTAAATACCCAATTAGCGATTATGTCTCTTCCCATAGGTTGTCATGTTCGTATGCATTAACTGCTAATCAATTATCTACTGTATCTATTCCTAGTAATGTACAGGATGCATTAGTAGATCCAAAGTGGGCGGTGGCAATAAACGAAGAACTGGAGGCACTCCAAAAGAATAGCACTTGGGAGCTATGTCCACTACCCGAGGGGAAGAAGACAGTTGGATGCAAATGGGTATTCACAGTTAAACTAAAGGCGGATGACAGTATAGACAGGTACAAAGCAAGGTTAGTGGCAAAGGGATATACACAGAAATATGGAATAGACTATCAGGAGACCTTTGCCCCAGTCGCAAAAATCAACACCATCCGCATCCTCATAGCTCTAGCGGTAAACCGAGATTGGGGGTTGCAACAATTTGATGTCAAGAACGCCTTTCTCAATGGAGACCTTGAAGAAGAAGTCTACATGGATTGACCACCCGGAGCTAAAGGTAAACCCCCAAGTATAAACAAAGTATGCAAGTTGAAGAAGGCGTTATATGGTCTAAAACAGTCACCCCGTGCTTGGTTTGGAAGATTCTCCTCCACAATGAAGGAATTTGGCTATAAACAAAGTAATTCCGATCATACTTTGTTTATAAAACACAGGGAAGGGAAGACTACGACATTGATAGTATATGTGGATGACATGGTCCTAACAGGAGATGATCTAGAAGAAAGAAAGGCGCTACAATTATTTCTAGCTTTGAAATTTGAAATGAAAGATTTGGGACAACTGAAGTATTTCTTGGGGATCGAAGTTTCAAGGTCAAGAACTGGGATATGTCTATCACAACGGAAATATGTGTTAGATTTATTAACAGAAACCGGAATGCTGGCATGTAAACCAGCTGATACACCGATAGAGATGAACCACAAGCTGAGAGAGTCAGAGAATCAAACGTCAGCGGATAAAGGACGTTACCAACGGTTAGTCGGAAAACTGATATACTTATCACATACGAGACCAGACATAGCATATGCAGTCAGTGTGGTGAGCCAATTCATGCACTCACCAGGAGAAGAGCATATGGAAGCAGTATATCGGATCTTAAGATATTTGAAGAGTGCACTGGGAAGAGGACTACTATTCACAAAAAATGAAGTTTGTGAAATTAAAGGGTATACAGACTCAGACTGGGCAAGAGATCAGACAGATAGGAGATCGACGTCAGGGTACTTTACTTTTATCGAAGGTAACCTTGTAACTTGGAGAAGCAAGAAACAGAAAGTGGTCGCCAGATCAAGTGCAGAGGCAGAATACCGAGGTATGGCTCATGGTGTGTGCGAATTGCTATGGATAAAGCATGTGTTACAGGAATTGGGAGTTGATTATGGGTCATCCATGAGTTTACACTGCGATAATAAAGCAGCCATCGAAATTGCACACAATCCTGTACAACATGATCGCACCAAACATGTTGAAGTCGATCGACATTTTATTAAAGAAAACCTTGATCGGAAAATTATACAATTTCCGTTCGTAAGGTCAGAAGATCAGCTGGCAGATGTACTCACAAAAGCGGTGTCAGGAAGGGTGTTTCATGGTGCAATTAACAAGTTGGGCATGATAAACATCTACGCTCCAACTTGAGGGGGAGTGTTAAATTACAGCTGTAAAGAATAAACTGTTATAACAAATTGTTTGTTATAACAGATTATTGTCTCCTAGTGATTAGGGTATTTTTTGTGTGTAATTTGTTGTATAGCATAAGATAGAAGCTATATATATGTGTACCTGCACAGTAGAAAAAGAATTTTTTGTATTAGACTGAGAGATTAAAGAATTAATCTACTTGAAGTTTTCACAATTTATTTAAGGTATTTCCGTCAATTCAATGTTTTGAAACAATAAAATAACAAAAATGCTCTCAAGATTAAAAAAAAAGTGAGTCAAAAGCAAGAGTATTTCCGAATTTAACATGTTAATCCAAGTTGATTCAAATTAATTTAATATAATGTCACCTTGATATATAAATAATATATAATCTTGAAACTACATTTCTAGTCAAACTATATCTTTACCAACTAGATAGTTTTTTTCTAAATTTTAAAGTCAATTGGGTTATATAAAGTCAAGACTTATATGATTTTATTTTATTAAAAAAATATTAGTAATATCAAATATATTTTTTATATTCAAAAAAATTTGTCTCGACCCACGTCGAACACTGTTAAAAATAATATAGTAAATGCTATGCGCAAGCTCCTTGCAATCTTAAAAAATATAGTAAGATGGGCGACTCGCTCGATCGATGCCACAGGTCAACTATGAAGCATTGTTAATATAATAATATGAAAACAAAAAAAATATAGAATTTTTTTCTCTAACAACAATTATGGTCTTACCAATTTTTATTATTTCCACTGTTATTAAAGTTATTTTTTTAATGCTTACATTTTAATTTATGTTGGTGGTCATTTCAAAAATGATATTTTATATTTTTTTCTTTTTTTTTATTCTTCAATTCAAATAATTTTTAAAAATCTAATAATATTTATATTTATTTTGCCATTTATTGAGTTTTTTATTTGCTTTTTTGTTAATATTGTTAGGTGTTGAGATTTCTTATTATTATTATATATATGACATTCAAAATAATGATAATGATTATTTGTAATATTTTTTTCTTATAAATATGTGAGATTAATTGTATATTTTGATATTTAATTTCAGCACGTTAGTGTGTGTGTGTAACCTATTTATTATTTTCAAATAATAATAATTCATGATCAATAATATAATAATATGAGAAATCAATTTTACAATCAGTTTTCTACATAGAAAAAAAATAATTTCTAACTGATTTTATCAAAAGAGTTTTAGCAGTAGCAACATTCAATCGCTTATTTGAGGAAAAAAAGACCTGTTTCTAACAGATTTTATAAATTATAATTTTACAAATTAAATATTAAAATAAACAACACGCATAAAATCAATCAGTTTCCTACATAAATAAAAAAGCCCACGCGATGCTCAGCGCATCGCGCGGGCAAATTCACTCATTTAACATAAAATAAAATGAACAAAAATATCAAGGAATGCAATTAAAGAAAAAAATTGATCAGGAGAATGATATAAAAGGGAAGCAACTAAATAATAATTTAATCCAGTTAAAAAATAAAAATTAAAAGTATAAGATCAAAATCTGAAATGAGAAAAAAAATTATTAACATCTAACAATGATAATTAAAAGTATGTTGTGGCATTTCTAAAATTATTATGATAATTACTACCTCATTAACATCTAACAATTATATTGATGCCTAGATAAGGTTCTTAGGAATCAAACAAACCAATGTGAAGTAAACAATATTTTTTCAAATTACAACTAGGTAAGCTCCCAGGAAAGTGGGGTGGGTTTCAATGGACACACTTAAACACCAAGACTTTCTCAGACAGAACTTTCCTAGACATTAAAAATTGGATAGTACCATAAAATTCACTAACATTTGTAGTTTAATTGATTATTCTTATGTCCAGACATCAATTAATTTATATTTAAACAATACAAATCACAAGCTATATTCCTAAGTTAATGTAATGTATTAATTCAATACCTTACAATATACAATAATAGAAATAAAACTAAATTATTATACTTTATACTATAGCATGTGAGGAGAATTACTGTGGATTACAATAGTGTTGCTCAGTTTTCGGTTCGGTTCGAGTCATTCGGTTCACCTGTTTTCTGATATTTAGTTATTTTTACGGAGTAAAAAGAGATGAAGCACTTGTAGTTCAATGAAAGAGAGTCTGTTTTCTAAACAGGAGGGCAGGGGTTCGGCCCTTGCCAACGCGCCTTTTATGCATTATTTTTTTTGCTTATAATATTCTTTTCATTTTTTGTTTACTTTTTTGATTTTGTTTTTGATTTTTCTTTATTTTGATTATTTTTATTTATTTATTTTGACGTCATATTTGTTTTGCTTATAATTTTTTTTCATTTTTTGTTAAAATTATTGACCTTTTTTTTTCTTTGATTGAATTTTTTCCCATTATTAATGCAATAAGAATAATAATTTTAGTTTTTTTTTCTTGATTCCTCTTTTTTTAATGTTTTTGATTTTTTTCATTTGGGTAATTTAATAATTTTTATTTTTTTAGCAGTAATAGTAATGATATTTTTAGATGTTAAGGTTTAGATGTTCCTGTTATTATAATAGGGTGTGTTGATGTGTTTTATTATATCAAACCTTGCATGTATAAATGTTATACTTTATTTGATTTTTTCAATTTTTTCATTTGATTGAAATTGATAATATATTTGGTTTTGTTTTCGGCCCTTATACTTTTGATTTTTTTATTTTAATTCCTTTAATTTTTTATAATTCTTAAATAGTTCCTATTTTTGTCTATGTTTATATACATGTACCTTTAGTTTTGGTTTTTAATTTTTATTATTTTCTCTTTTGTTGAGATAATATTTTTTTCAAAAATTTTATTCTTAAATTTTTAGTTTGTGTTTATGATCATTGAAAATTGATATTTCTTATTTGTTTTCCTTTTTTTTTCTTTTGATTTTTTTATTAGTTTTTATTTTATTTTCACATCAAATGATTTTTTAGCTAATAATTTTTATTTTTATTCATCTTTATTTTGTTTGCTCTTTTGTTAAAGTTTTTGGTTTTTTTTATTCTTTTATTGAATTTATTTTCCTATTATTCATGCAATAATAATAATAATTATTATTATAATTATAATAATAATAATTATAGTATTTTTTCTTGCTTCCTCTTTTATTAATGTTTTTTTAGTTTTTTTCCTCAGAATAATTGAATAAT
Source organism: Salix arbutifolia (assembly GCA_025169955.1). Classification (NCBI taxonomy): domain Eukaryota; kingdom Viridiplantae; phylum Streptophyta; class Magnoliopsida; order Malpighiales; family Salicaceae; genus Salix; species Salix arbutifolia. The sequence continues at coordinate 1,738,421 of CM045919.1, read as the reverse complement.
TTTTATTGTTTTAGTAATAATAGTAATGATACTTTTAGACGTTAAGCCTTCAATGTTGTTGTTGTTGTTGTTGTTATAATATGATATATTGATATGTTTCATTATGGGTTTGAAAAAATCCACCCGGATATTTAACCTGATGACCTGTTTAAACCCAAATCTACACCGGCTCCCTCATGCGCCGACCGACGACTCATTAGATCCTCATGCAGCGTCCATGATCTCTCTGTCTATGGCTTGGAACAGAAAGTTCTTGACCTTTAAATCCTTGAGCAAGACTGCTTCCACTGCTTTCTTTTGCACTTCACTCGCTCCTGTTCCCACTGACGGTACTCGTTCTTCAATCAGACTCCATATCTCTTTGCTTCTCAAGAAATTTTCCATCATTAACGACCAGTGGTCGTAATACCCAGTGAATTTAGGAATGGAAGCTTGAACAAAACCTTCTGAGGAAGTCATCGTCTTCTTCGCTCACTCTCTCTTCTCACTCACTCACTCGGTGTTTCACTCACCCAGTGATTCTCTCTCTCATAGTCTCTCTGTGTTTCCCCTTTGATTTCCCCTCTCAGGTCCTTCGATGGATCTGCGCTCTGATACCAATTATAGAGCACAATTGGTGTTTGGCTCTCGGTTGAGAGAGTTTCGAGAGAGAGCCTTACAGAAAACTTTCCACCTCACTTTATTCAAGTGCCAGTACATGAGTATTTATACTCTAGTTACACTAACCAAACTAAGCTAACCAACTAGTAACTAATTGCTAACAGTTGCTTAACTACTAACTGACACAGTAACAAATAGTTACTGACTTATTAACAGTAAATGAAAACAATTCCAACAAACCCTCCCTTAAACTGAATTCTTACTTAGTTTTCAGTTTAATCACATAGGCATTTCACATACACCTAATTGATCTCTAAGTTTCACAAAAACATCAAGTTTCAAAGGCTTAGTCATGATATCAGCCAATTGCTCTTGAGTGCTGCAATATTTGAGCTCCACCTCTCCATTCTTTGACAAATCTCTAAGAAAATGATAACGAATAGCAATGTGTTTACTCCTCCCATGCATGATAGGATTCTTGGACAGTTTAATAGTAGAACTGTTGTCACAGTAAATCTCACACCCTTCTTGTACCCAGCCAAGATGATTCAAAATTCTTAGCATCTAGATTGATTGACATGCACATATAGCAGCAGAGATGAATTCCGCTTCAGTTGTGGATAATGTGACCACTACTTGCTTCTTCGAACACCATGCCACAACTCCAGAGCTCATTACAAACACATATCCTGAAGTGCTTCGTCTGTCATCCGTGTCACCTGCATAATCACTATCAGAATAGGCCACAAATTTTTCATGTTTAGTCCCTTTCTTATAACAAATACCCAATCCTGAAGTACCCTTGAGATATCTCAAGATTCTCTTCACTGCCACCATATGCAAATTAGTAGGTTTCTCCATATACCTACTAGCCAGGCTCATGACATACATTAAGTCTGGCCGAGACACAGTTAAATACATTAGACTCCCAATCATCTGCTTATATTGAGTGGCATCTACTTTAGCACCCCCTTCATCTTTAGCTAGTTTAAAACCTGGAACCATGGGAGTTTTGGTTGCATTACTGTTTTCCATTCCAAACCTCTTCAGAATTTCAATGGCATATTTCCTCTGATGAATATAGATCCCTTCATCATTTTGAACAATTTCTACCCCAAGGAAGAATTTCATTCTTCCAAGATCTGTCATCTCAAACTCAGCTTTCATAGATGCCTTAAACTCATCAAACATCTCCTTGTCACTCCCTGTGAAGATCAAATCATCTACATAAATGCTCACAATCAACAATTTCTCCCCTTCCTTAATTTTAGTGAACAAAGTATGCTCACTTTGACATTTTTCAAATCCCTCTTTCATGAAGTAATTTTCTATCCTGCTATACCAGGCTCTTGGGGCTTGCTTCAAGCCATACAAAGCCTTTTTTAATTTCAGTACTTTCCCTTCTTCCCCCTTCTGCACATAACCTCTCGGCTGCATCACATATACATCCTCTTCTAGCTCACCATACAAGAAGGCACTTTTTACATCTAATTGGTAGACATACCAATTTTTAGAAGCTGCCAAAGCTAGGATCAATCTGATTGTATCCCATCTTGCCACGGGCGCAAATACCTCAGCATAATCAATGCCCTGTTTTTATGCATAACCTAAGGCAACCAATCTGGCCTTATATTTGTCAACCTCTCCTTTTTCATTCAGTTTGGTTTTATAGATCCATTTCACACCTATAGCCCTAGCACCCTTGGGTAAGTTCATCAATTCCCAAGTTTTGTTTCTCTCTATAGCTTGAATTTCACAATTCATGGCTGCCAACCATTCGGGACTCTCAGCAGCTTCATCATAGCCGTTTGGATCTCCAGTTTCAGTGTATAAGACAAAATTTTGCATATCATCTTCTTCTGACAAGTCTTCTCCAGTCACATGGTCACTCAACCAAGGAGGTTTTCTAGCTATTCTACCTAGTCTCCCTTGAGTTCTTTCTGTGAGAGTAGGTGCAGGTGCAGGACTGATTGCATTTTGTTCCTCATTTGTTTCAAGCTGACTAGGTCCACCACTACCTTCATTCTCAGCTTCTGTTTCTATATTTTCTCCATTAATTTCAGCTTCTAGTTCTTCATTAACTTCTTCACCATTCTCATTCTCATCAACTTCTATATCCTTATCATCCCCCCACTTCAGTTCATTCTCCCTGCCACCCGAGACTTCTTTTCCCCAATTCCAGTTTTCATGCTCCACAAACACTACATCTCTACTCACTATAACTCTCCTAGTGACAGGGTTAAACATCTTGTAGGCTTTTGTTCCACTGCTAATTCCCAAATGAACACATTTAGTACTTTTATCATCAAGTTTTTTTCTCCTTTGATCACGATTATGTACATAGCCTATACACCCGAAAATTTTGAAGTGTTTCACAGATGGCTTGATATTACTCCAAGCTTCTTCTGGAGTTTTATCTTTTACTGCCACAGTGGGGCTTCTATTAATCAAATGAACCACCCAATTTACTGCCTCAGCCCAGAATACTTTAGGTACCTCTTTTTCAATCATCATACTTCTAGCTAGGTTCATAATGGTTCTATTTTTCCTCTCCACAACTCCATTCTGCTGAGGGGAGTACCCAGCAGTGAGTTGCCTACTAATTCCTTCAGTTTTACAGAATTCATTAAAAACCTCCGAATTGAATTCCCCTCCTCTATCTGTTCTCAAACAGCAGACCTCTCTCTCAATCTCTTTCTCCACTAGTTTTTTGAAGTTTTTGAAGGCTGTCAAGGCTTCTGACTTTTCAGTCAAGAAGTACACCCATGTTTTCCTAGAGAAATCATCTATAAATGTTATCAAATATCTTTTTCCACTATTTGATTCAGGGGATATAGGCCCATAAATGTCTGAGTGCACTAGTTGCAATCTCTCCTCAGCTCTCCACTGACTTTGCTTGGGAAAACAGTCCCTGTGCTGTTTTCCCATTATACAGCCCTCACACACATCTACTGAACCTTTTACTAGAGGTAACCCCTTCACCATCTTCTTATAATATAGGGTTCTCAGCCCCTTAAAATTCAAGTGCCCCAGCCTACAATGCCACAGACGTGACTCTTCTTCATTGACAGTATTAAAGCATGCATGTTCAGTAGTCTTAATAGAAGCAAGCAACACAAACAGTCTATTAGTGGACATACTACTCTTCATGATAAGTCCTCTCGAAGGGTGAAACAATTTGCATATGTTGTTTTTTATCAAGATGGCTAACCCCTTCTCTTGTAACTGCCCAACACTAAGCAAGTTGTTTTTTAACTCAGGAATGTAGTAAACCTCAGTAATTACTTGCATTTCCCCTTCTACTTGCATCCTAACAGTACCCTTACCCATCACCATCATCCTAGTATTATTTCCTAATTTCACAGAATGCCTAAATTCAACATCCAAAACAGTAAACCATATCTTGTTACCCGTCATATGGTTGCTGCAACCAGTGTCTAGAAACCATACCTCTTCTCGGGTAGCATTGTGCAGCTCAACATGTGCCATGAGTAGCATTTCTTCATCTTCATCCAGTTCTGCAAAATTTGCTCCTTGTGTCCATCCTGGGCATTCATACTGGAAATGCCCCAATTTGTGGCAGTGATAACATTCAATAAGTTCTTTATTGAATTGCTATCTGCCCCTTCCTCGTCCTCGTCCTCGAAACCCACGGTATGAGTTTCTACCCCTTCCCCTTGTTGCTCTTTCATCATAAGCAATTTTTAGGGCTTGCTCATCATCTTTATGCTCCTGCATCCTTTGTTCATGCACCAGCAGGCTGCCGTGAAGCTCATCGATGCTCAATGTGTCCAAATCATTGGACTCTTCAATTGAGCACACGAAGTAATTGAATTTAGGAGTTAAAGATCGAAGTAGCTTACTAACCACAATGCCTTGTTGTACTTTTTCTCCATGTATCTTCATCTTGTTTACCACTGTGAGGGTCCTTAACAAAAATTTGTCAATCTTCTCACCTTCCTTCATACTCAGGGTCTCAAACTCCTTTCTCAAGGCCTGCAACTGTGCCCTTCTTACCTTCGTTGAGCCTTGGTATTTTTGTTTCATCGAGTCCCAGATTGCTTTCGATGTTCCCTTGTTAAGTATGGTCTCCATGATCTCTCTGTCTATGGCTTGGAACAGAAAGTTCTTGACCTTCAAATCCTTGAGCAAGACTGCTTCCACTGCTTTCTTTTGCACTTCACTCGCTCCTGTTCCCACTGACGGTACTCGTTCTTCAATCAGACTCCATATCTCTTTGCTTCTCAAGAAATTTTCCATCATTAACGACCAGTGGTCGTAATACCCAGTGAATTTAGGAATGGAAGCTTGAACAAAACCTTCTGAGGAAGTCATCGTCTTCTTCGCTCACTCTCTCTTCTCACTCACTCACTCGGTGTTTCACTCACCCAGTGATTCTCTCTCTCATAGTCTCTCTGTGTTTCCCCTTTGATTTCCCCTCTCAGGTCCTTCGATGGATCTGCGCTCTGATACCAATTATTGAGCACAATTGGTGTTTGGCTCTCGGTTGAGAGAGTTTCGAGAGAGAGCCTTACAGAAAACTTTCCACCTCACTTTATTCAAGTGCTAGTACATGAGTATTTATACTCTAGTTACACTAACCAAACTAAGCTAACCAACTAGTAACTAATTGCTAACAGTTGCTTAACTACTAACTGACACAGTAACAAATAGTTACTGACTTATTAATAGTAAATGAAAACAATTCCAACAAGCTATAGCATGGTTTATGTCCAAAGTCTCTCCAAGATCCATTCGAGATTCTCTTGTTAAATCATACTAATGAAATTGCCTCATGTTCTGCAGCCAACCGGAGCTTTCACATCCAGACCATGTACTCGTTAAACGGCCATCATCCGTCGAAGACAACTATCAAAGAGTAGTTCTATCAATCGCTTGATGCTTTGTTGGTTTTGAAACGTCACTGTTTTGATTTTTTCACAATTGTTTGTGGGGTTTATGCAAAACCTTTTATAAGTCAGGAAATATACAACAGAACCTGTAAATTTTATATATTTTCTTAAAACCAAATATGATTGTATATCTTTTATCCCATTCTAAAGTTTTAACCAAACAAAACCTAAGAAAATTAATGTTTTTTTCAATTCAAACAACACGGGCTAGAGTTTTCCTCGGTCCTTAGCATGAGTCTTCAGTCTAGGCCACTCGACCATGGCTGCAAACTTCAAGCTAGCTTCCATTTTAGCTTCTTATTTCTATTTCTATTTCCCTTTAATCCAGGGCTGTGCGCATTATAACTCAGCTACCAATAATGCAGCAAACCAGAAGATCAAACGGCTAGTTTACTATTTTTCGGAGGCACTTGGAGAGAGAGCTTAACGAGAAGCAGGAAGAGAAATTTAACAAGTTTACAAAGAAAATCCATTCAACCAGGTTTCACACTGTGAGAATTCAAGAAGAGACTACCACTTCCACTCATCGATCTAACTTTGCAATACAAATATAATATATATATCCAAGGAAAGTAAACTGGTCCATCGAATACATGAAAAGCTCAGCTAAATGAGCTATGAACAAGGCTGAATTTTTTTGATTTGAGGAAACTTTACTCTTTGAATAATGTATTTTGTGGGTCTAGATGAGCGAGTAAAACCCCGGTTGTTCCAGGTTTTTACAAAAGTTGCATGTCTTGACTCGAACTTGAGACCCACTATATAGATTTCAAACTCTTTATCATCGTATCATGTCCCTTAAAGATGTACCAGTTTGACACTGAACAGCAAATCGTTATGTTAGTTATTCAGAAACTGATCTTAGCAAATGAAGAAGTCGAGTAATTACTCTGGCTCAACATTACTTCGGTCTTTGCGTCTCTCACACTTTTTTTAGGCTAAGGTTTGATGTGCTGTGTAGGTCTGTAGGTTCTATTTATATGGCGTACCTAAGTCATAAATTTGACATGGAAGGGTCGACTTTTGATCTTGTTTTTTTTTTAAATAATATATTTTTGGCTGGATTTTTGACAAAGCGAGCAAAAACTAAGGACTGGAAATCTAGGTTGATGCTTTGTTTTTTCAATTGAAAATTAATGTTTGGTTTCAGAGCGTTTTTGCGTGTCGTTTCGGGGTTATACTGTGAATGTATGTATGTATATTAATTCAAAAAAAATTAGTTCAAATCCAAAAAATAATAATTTAGAATTGTGCAATTTAATCTAAAAAAAGACACAATAAAGTGAGTTTTCTGAACAAAATTACAAACATGTATAATGTTATGAGAATGTCATCACCAATCTCGCAGGTCATTATATTATCTGATTGCTCTAAAATTTTAACATAATATATATAAATATGTCAAGAGACTCTCGTAAAATTTCATCTCAATCTAATGGTCGGATTAAGAAATATGATTGATATTGTAAAATTTTTCATTATTTAAAAAAACACTATATAGACGAAACAGAAAGGGCAGAACCAAAATGGAACGTTCCGGCTGAAATTTGGGCAGAATTTCAGGAACATGCTGAAATTTTAAGGGAAGTAAAAACTGCGCTGTTTTATCTCGTTTTTTAACTGGTACGAAACATTTCGGTCGAAACGAAACGAAATTAACAACACTGATATAAACAACACATTATTATTTTTTCTGGCAAAGGGAGAATGGACCGTCACTTCTGCCTTACACGATGCAACTGGTCTATGATGGTTTTTTTTTTCTTCTAAAAACAAATTGACACCATCATATGAAAGTAATCTAAAAATACTAGAAAATTTTAATTTAAAATAGAAAATAAAAAAAATCAATCTTTTTGAAAAGTACTTTTGAAATGCAATGTCAAACATCCCAAACTTACTACACTCCCAAAACCTCTATAATGAATGACGTTGCTGCTCTTGATAAATTTGTTCTTTATACTCAAATAGTAATCAGATTGTTGATGGCATTTCCATATCTATTTTCACATTGGTTCCATTTCATCCATTGTTGCTCCTCATCCCCTTAACTTTGCTTATGTTGTTAAATTGATGTATTTGTAATGTTAAGTGGTGTGTTATAAGAGTATTTCATATTAATTCAATATATCTTAACAAGTTAGATAGTTAGCAACTTGCCTAAGTATATTTTGAACTATTTGTTCAAGACAACAACTTAATTTCAATAAATTATTATGAAACTTATCTTTTACATGTCATATGGACTATGTATATATATATATATATATATATATATATATATATATATGAATGATAAATTGGTAATTGCTCTAGTTGTATGCACTGGCGGAATGGATATAAGGACATCAATGGTCGTATTGATATTTTTTGAGATGGTTGAGATACACCAGTCTTCACTGACTCAACTTAATTTGTTTAATATCTTGAAAGCTGTCTAGGTTCCATTTCATCCATTGTTGCTCCTCATCCCCTTAACTTTGCTTATGTTGTTAAATTGATGTATTTGTAATGTTAAGTGGTGTGTTATAAGAGTATTTCATATTAATTCAATATATCTTAACAAGTTAGATAGTTAGCAACTTGCCTAAGTATATTTTGAACTATTTGTTCAAGACAACAACTTAATTTCAATAAATTATTATGAAACTTATCTTTTACATGTCATATGGACTATGTATATATATATATATATATGAATGATAAATTGGTAATTGCTCTAGTTGTATGCACTGGCGGAATGGATATAAGGACATCAATGGTCGTATTGATATTTTTTGAGATGGTTGAGATACACCAGTCTTCACTGACTCAACTTAATTTGTTTAATATCTTGAAAGCTGTCTAGTTTCCTGGGAAATCTTCATTTGCATCTAGCAACAGATATGACTGTTATTCCCCATCACAGAGTCAAGCACGTCATCATTTGGACGAGAGCTTCTTGAATTTTTATCCTCCTAACATTTTACATTATTGAGATCTAAGAAGTTTAATAGTAAATTCTTAGGTTACGTGCTTCCAAAGTTTGCTCAACTTAATTACAATGACATCACATTATGGAATTTCACTCCTCACTAGACATATTGAAGAGGCCTATGCTCGCCGAGCTCGGAACAAAAGGCTCGGATGATTTCTTGCAGGTGCACATTCAAGAATTTAGTTTCCTCGATTTTGTAAACAGTGTTAGCTGTGTGCATGAATGCTTGAACTTGCAGATGCTGTAATTTAATTATGACATAAATAATTCTGCTTTTCTGGGTAATTGCTTTTTCTGTCAAGCTAAAATCAGTTCATGAGTGATAAATGCTGTATCAAAATGCTTTTGAGGTGATCCCGCAGAGACATCCATGCTGCTTAGCAATCCATGCATGCGAACATGTTCTTTAGTTGTCAGAAATGAAATGTGTCCTTGTTAACAGCTTGATCATTCTGCTTTCAAAAAGGATATGGCTAGAAAATATATAGCACCGCATGTGGCGGTGGTTGGGCAGTGGGGATTCAAGCAGTTTCTGGCTCCGGCGCCTCGTTTGAGCTTTTTAGAGGTGATGGGGCAAATTGGTGGTGTTACTTATAAGATATGTTGACCACAGATGTCAAACCTGGTTCAAATTCGAGAGAAAAAAGTCAACTGAAGTCAGTTTCTTTTTACTATTAAAATGGTGTGGTTTCATCCTTTTTTTTTTAATTATTTTTTATAAAAAAAAATAATTTTACTTATACCATTTTTGTTACTATTAAGATGGTAGTATGGATTCAAATAGTAGTTATTATTTTTATGGAAAAAAAATGGTTTTCTTACATAATAGAATCACTAGAACACTATAGCAAAAAAAAACAAAATATGAACCTGTTAAAAATATAGCCGTTAATATGGCCGTTAGAATATAGCCGTTATGTAAAGTAAGGATAAAGTAGTTTTTAGTTTTTTGCTACTTCTATAAATTCATTCTCAAATGTAATAGAAAGTAGAACTCTGAAATATACGAATTTATACTTTTGAGATTGTATCAGAGCGAATTTTATCGGATGTTTCTTCGGGGACATCCAATAAAACTGAATATACAAATATTATTCGAATTCGAATTTTAACATGGTATCAGAGCAAGTTTTTCGAATTATTTCTGTTCTCGGAAGCTACAGTGTTCTCGACACTGTTCATTGAATAATTACTGTTCAAATCGAAGCTCTCATTCTGTGTATTCATCGAGAAAAAAAAGGGAAGGGAATCGCTATAGTAACTGTTGTAGAAACCCATCCGAACAACCCAGAAATCACCCATCAACCCAAACACCATGAAACCCAGAAATCAACACCCATTCAGCATCCATTAAACCCATAAATCATCCCCTCTCTCTACATATCTCTACAGTATTAGTAATTACCAGATGTGAGCAAATCTCGATTTTTTTCCTTTGAATCGTATTTCTTTGAATCGTATTGCTATTATGTTTTTCTTTATTTCTCTTCTCTTTCTGGTTCGAAACCCAGAAATTAATCTCTACAGTGCTTGTTCATCAAACCAAGAAATCAACCCATACCCATAGAAGAAAAAAACCCACATATGAATTTGCTGTTTTTTCCTTTCGAATCGAAGTGTTTTCTTCTCCGGAGGCTTCAGTGCCATTGTTACCGTTCATCAACAAAAAACACCCACCCCAGAAACCCAGAAATTCAAAGAGAGCCATCGAAGAAACCCAGAAATTCAAATCCACACACCAGATACCACACCCAAGGTTATCACAGAAACCCATCGAAGAACTCCAGCACCCCCAGAAAAACCATTTCCTTAACCCTAAACATTGAAAAAAATCCACCGAACACCATAACCCTTCTTTTTCCAGCGGCTTGGAGAAGAGAAAGGGAAGAAAATGAATTAGGGCAAGTTTTTAATAGGGCTGCCCGAAACAGTGCTAACCGAATAGTGACCGAAATAGTGGGGTTGACCGGAGTGGGGCTGTTCTCATCATTGATTCCACCACTGGTGTTTTTTTTTTTAAGATTGTAACCTTCTCTTCATATTTTATTCCGAGACTCCACACCCTGTGAATCAGGGGGAGTTCCCGGGTCTTCTTTTCAGGGGAGAGTAACAATGAAGAGAACGAAGATATTCCGAGACTCCACACCTTGTTAATCAGGGGGAGATCCCGGGCCTTTTCTTGTATCATTCTGAGACTCCACACCCTGTTAATCAGGGGGAGATCACCATCAGGATGAAGAGAACGAATCATTCTGAGACTCCACACCCTGTTACTCAGGGGGAGATCACCATCAAGATATTCCGAGTCTCCACACTCTGTTAATCAGGAGGAGATCCTGTAGATATTCCGTGACTCCACACCCTATTAATCAGGGGGAGTTCCCGGACCTTCTCTTCAGGTGGAGATGAGAGTGTAACACTCCAGCAAGGAGATATGCATGTTGAACAGTAGCTCTCTAGTATAAGGATATGAAAGAAGTTTGGCCTTGAGGATGTGACATTTTTTACCAATGGTTTTACATTGTTCCGTTTCAAAACGGGAGATGAGTTACAAAAGGTTCTTTGAAAATGGATCTTGGATGTTGGCGAGAAAGCCATTGTTCTTTAGCAAAGACAGTTTCCGGAAGAGCGTTCTGACGAAATTGACAAGTTGGGCTTGATAAATATCTACGCTCCAACTTGAGGGAGAGTGTTAAAAATATAGCCGTTAATATGGCCGTTAGAATATAGCCGTTATGTAAAGTAAAGATAAAGTAGTTTTTAGTTTTTTGCTACTTCTATAAATTCATTCTCAAATGTAATAGAAAGTAGAACTCTGAAATATAAGAATTTATACTTTCGAGATTGTATCAGAGCGAATTTTATCGGATGTTTCTTCGGGGACATCCGATAAAACTGAATATACAAATATTATTCGAATTCGAATTTTAACAGAACCGAGGTTCAAAACCCGACGTTCAATCTTTTGTTTTTTTATATACAAAAAATGTTTTAATTCTTAAGAAAAAAAATATGATTGAATTTTGCATTATAATTGGGGGACGTATTTTTTACAGGGCTCCCCCTTGTATATATCTATTTTGATTTTGTTAACAAACTTTGCCGGTGCCACGCACCACCCACGGCTTCTTAGCAGTTTTCCAGTTGTGCTGAGAAATAAACACGTCGATCCTTATCCTTTCCCTTCTCGTCAATCTTCACGTATAAATATAGCTTCGTCGAGACTCACTCACTGGCGCCATTGTTGACTTTAAATGGCATGGCCAGTGATCAATGAATGCGACTCCCCAACTTCTCTGAAAGCCAGGCTAAAATCCTCCTTTCGTTGCTTCCCCAACACGGAGATGATCAACCAGCACGAGATGCTTCATCAAGATTATGGCCAAGAAGGGGTTGACTGCATGAAACTCCAGCCACGGACACCAAGATCGCTGTATGCTTGGCTGAAATCGACAGTCCATGATTTGGAATTTAAGGAGAAGTATCGCTGTTCTATTGGAAAGAGAGGGAAGAACAGGAAACGACATTGCTCGGAGGATTTTAGGTATGATCCAGCAAGTTATTCTCTTAACTTTGAGGATGATGTTCACAAAGAAGATGAGTTGCCACTCTATTATAATTTCAAGGCAAGATTGCCTGCCACTCCGGAGAGATTGGTGGCGGTGCCGCCTCCTGCAAGGAGGACGGAGCTGCAGTTGTGGAGCTGATATTTTATTTGTTGTGATTCAAGGGAGAACAAAAAATACCAATTCTCAAATGATCAACATAAAATTTAAGAGCTAATTTAAAAAAAAAATATCACCTCAACAAATAAAAAAATAACAAAAATTAAAAATCAAAGATAAGAGCACACTTATATATACATAGACAAAAATAGGGATTATTCTATTAAAAAGAAAAGGATCAATTTAAACAAATTAAAAGTGTAAGGGCCGACATGAAAATCAAATGTCCGGGGATTTAAATGAACAATTAAAAGTATAAGGGCCGAAATGAAAATCAAATCTATTATCAATTTCAATCAAAAGATAAAATTGAAACAATCGAAACTTGCGAACCGCATTTATTGAGTTATTTAAATGTAATCCGGAAATTAAAAGAAGGAGGACCGAAGTGAAACATGCACATTTAATTAATTTCAATTGAAGGACCCAATCGAACTAAATCAAAACTTATATAACAGAAATCAGGACCAAAAATGAATTTGCAAGTTGAGGGACCGAAGTGAAACAGACCAAAACTCGGGGGCCTCTTCTGCACTTGTACGTGCAGGAGAGAGAGAAAGGGGTCCAGCGGGTTTCACCGGCCACCGCCGCGTGTACCGCCATAATATGGGGAAACGCATTGTGCCGGGAGGAAGACCACGCGGAGAGGCATCGATTGTGACGCCGGTGGCTCATCTCCGGTGACTGTATCAGCCCTCACGCGCCACCTGAATAGGACGTGGGGCGGAATATCGTTGGTCACGTGCTCCGCACGCGCCGACAATAAACTGAAAATAATAATAATAATAATAAAAAAAAAGGCCAATTACTGGTATGCCCCTATGCCTAAGTCATCAATTTTGTCTTATTAGGGGCTAAATCCGTATTTAGCCAATTTCGAGGGGGGGGGGATGAAAAGTGCGGCGAACCGGACCGGCATGCGCAATGACCACAAAGCCCCGCAGTCCGGTGGCGTTTTTTGTCGTTTTCGGGGGATAGATTCGTTAGTACACTGTTCATTCGTGGGCAAAAAAAAAGAGGTGGGCACGCGCGCGCGATGCACTGGAGTAAATTGCGAGTGAACAGTGCGCATGGGTGTAGAACTACAGTGAAACGCTGATCTCTTTTAGGTTCTTTGTAATAATTCTTGAAGTTGTAAAAATATTGTATTTGAATACGAAAAGAAAATATAAATCGAGTGTAGAGTGAGTTTAATTAATTAATATAACCTCCATCCATTATAGAATGCCCTTACATGAACAACCTAAAAAGATTAATTAATTTTAATATTTTACGAGCCAATAATTTTGAGTTGATTTTTTTATTATTACATGGCATTTGTGTTTCATGTCGGAAAGCATCACAGCACCGTTTCTTTCATCAATTGGGCACTGGGCATCCGATGGTGATAGAATTACTGTTTATGTTCGGTTTTGATGAATTTATTTTTGAAAATATTTTTTATTTAAAAATATATTAAAAATAATATTTTTTTATTTTTAAAAAAATATTTTTAATATCAATACATAAAAATATATTTAAAAAATAAATAATAAATAATTTAATATAAAAAATAAAATTGTTTTTCAAATATATTTTTAAAATGAAATGTCAAACATTTATTTAACCGCTTGCAAAAGTGAGCTTAAGAAACCGTCTAGTAACTTTCATTTTTAATGTTTTTTTAATATATCTAATTTAAAAAATATTAAATTAATTATATTTAAGGCTTTTTAAAAGTTTTAATAGGTTGGTATAAAAAAACACTCATTTAAATGTTTTAAAAAATAAAAAATACAAACACATGTATTAAATACTCTAGCCACCTAGTACAAAGCTAGTGTTGGATATTATAGTAATAGTTCTAAAACCATTTAAAAAATTAATTTAAAATATATTTTCTTAAGAAGAAGAAAAAAGAAGCAATCACCAACGTAAAAACACACACCAAGGAGTGCCAAACTTAGATAATTCAAGATCTTCTCCCCATTTTCAGGCTTGATCCTCGAAGAAAATAAAGGAATTCTGAGTGTTACATTCATCTTATTACACAAGAGAATATTGCCAGATTATTTGCAATTCAAAAGAAAAAAGAAAACACGTGCACAGTCAACGGGAGACCGCAGGGAGTGTTCATATCAGCAACCTCCGGCAACAAAACCACAAGTTCACCGTGATTCAGTTCACATTAGAGTCTGTCAAAGTGCCCATCCACGGCGGTGGCAGCATTCCAGTTTGCTCCTGAACGGTCTTAAACAGAGGTGGTAACATCTTATAAACCCCAGCGACCTCCTTCATTGCATTGCCTCCTCCACCAGCTCCGTCGTGAGCCTCGCCACTGTTTCCATTAGTCCAGATGCTGATCTTAGGCTGCAACCCATGAACTGCACCGGCGTTAATCCTAGCAATCTCCTGAAACATTCCGCCGTTGATCATCAGGTAATCTCTCAATGCTGCATAATTGCCGCCTAGTGCGTCTAAAACGGTGCGTAAATAGACTCCCTGTGCTTGCGCAAGCGCCACGAGCCCCTCAGCTTCCTTTTGCTTCGCATATAGCTCCCCATCAGCAGATTGTTTTCGGGCATAAAATGTTGCGTCTGCGATTGCTTTTTGAGCATCAGCCTCTTTCTCCTTTTCATAGAGAATTGCTTCTGCTGCTTTTTGATTCTTATACAGCTCCCAGTTTGCTTCTTGAACCTATTGCGCAAAACAAATTGGATTAGAAATCGAAGGTGGTAATTTAATTAATTTATATATATTTAGTTTAAATTGATTTAGTTACAGGTTAGCTTCTGAGAAATAATATGCATGGAAACTAGTATATTTTTGTATAAAAAGTGTGGCGTGATGATAAACAGCTTGTGATCTACACAGCAAATCTTGAGTTCGAATCAAGGCGTGAATATCTTGTAAGAGCCTGGGATAACCAGGATTTTACTCAAGATTGTCAATTCCATTTCAGTTATTGCTTCGTTTTTTCAATTGGAACGAAATTTTTCTGTTTCGAAGTATTTCAGCGGGCCGTTTTGGGGTTGTATTGTTTATGTGTGTGTGTGTGTATAATTAAATATATTAATTCAAAAAAAATTTAGTTCAAATCTAAAAATAAAATTATTTAGAATTGTACAATTTAATGTAAAACAAGACATAATAAAATGATTTTTCTAAATAAAATTATGAGCATGTATAATATTACGAGAATGTCATCATCAATCTCACAAGGTCATTACATTCTCTTATTGCTCTGAAATTTTAACATAATATATATAAATATATCTAGAGACTCCTAGTAAAATTTCATCTCAATCTAACGGTCGGATTAAGATATATGATTGATATTGTAAAATTATTTATTATTTAAAAAAAAATAGTTGGCCAAACGGCACAGGCGAAATGATTCCGACACATTTTGACCAGAATTTGGCTGAAAAATCCAAAATGAATCGGAATTTAACCCGAGATAAAAATAATATTATTTTATCTCATTTTTTTAATTGATATAAAATATTTCATCTAAAACAAAATAAGATTAATATCAATGAATTTACCTTGGTTTCGTACTCCACGCTAGCCTTGCTCAGAAACTCAGCCTTTAGTTTCTCAATTATGGTTAAAGCATTCATCCTCTCCACCTCCCTCTGCAACTCAGCACCCCTCAGTGACACGGCCTTTGTTGCTTCCACCTCTGCCACCTGGGCTTCTCTGGACCAACCAGCCTTCTTCTTTGCCAGATCAGCATTGGCCTCTGCCACCTCAGCTTCTCTATGGTTCTCGTAAATCTTGACCTCAGTCTTCACCTTTATCTCCTCCTTCTTCCCATCTCCCTGCCTTTGCGTCGCAAAAATCTTCGTCTGAGCATCAATTTTCGCCGCGTTTTGCAGAGTTTGACCGTCCCTTTGCTTTGACCCGACCTCCCCCTTCATTCTCGCTTCTGCTACATCAACTTTGGCCTGATTTGCAGCCTCCATTTGAGTCTTCTGGCCCAGGTAAGAGAAGTACTCGTGCCCAGGAACATCGACAAGCTGTTTAACATTAGCATTATATATTAACAATCCAAATTGGTTAAGTTCAAGCTGGACTTTCTCAAAAACTTCCTGTTTAAACTCTTTAGCACCTTTGAAAACCTCTTCCATGGTCATGGAAGCAACAAGAACTCTGGTTTCACCTTCAATGATACCCTGAACAAGCTCTTTAACATGGCTAGAGAGCTTGTCATGTCGAGAGATGAGCTTTGCGTATTTAAAGAGGCTTTGTTCATCATCCACGCGAGGGCCAATGGTGAAGACAGCAGGAAGAACAAAAGGGAGCTTCTCGGCACTCATGGCCTGGACTTCGAAGGTGTAGTTGACCGGTGAAACATCGAAGATAGTACATGACTGGCCGGGAAGGATCCACCCCTTTTTGGCTAGCTTAATATCTGCGATCCCAACTCCGGTTATCACCAAAAACTCCGACGGGCTAGCAACTCTATACATGGCTGTTAAGTCCTGCTGTATGAACTTGAATGAGCACGGAAGCAAGCAATCAGAGAAGGAAAGAGGTGAGAGAGAATGTTATGATGAACTTCAAAAAGATGAATATATGCAGGTGATTATGATCAGTGGAATTTAGATTACCGTGGAATTTACCAGGCAGTTTCCGTGGTTTTGCGAGGCATCAAAACCATGGACTTCTCAGTTGTTATCATTGGTTGAGTACTTAGTATATATTTTCTGATTGCTAAATTAATCCAAGTAGTTGCTCAGCTCATCATTTTCAGAATCCTGTTTTTCTATTTGATTGACTTTTTAGACAGCCTGCAATCATTGTCGGCAAAGTAGAACACATAACAAATGAATGAACCTGCTTGGGAAAAACCCGATTGTAATGTTGACGTGGAAGGTGTTTGGTAGTGCTTGTATCGTTGGTTTGAAAAACATTAGTGTTTTAGTGTTTGGTAAAGATGAAAAGGCAGAAAATATTGAGGAGATAGTTGTATTTTTAAAGAAGTAAAATCAAAGTGTGACAGTGAGGTTTAACCTAGATTAATATGATAAAAGAAATAGACGACAATAACAACAGCAATAAGAAGTAAAATATGTTGTCCTGCACGAAGATGGGTTAAGTGCCCGTTTGTCATTGCGATCTCATTGGTTTTTGGCTGAAATTTTTTTTTTATTATTTTAAATGAATATGTTTTGGTGTTTTTAGATCATTTTGATGTGCTGATTTCAAAAATAATTTTTAAAAAATAAAAAAACATCATTTTGATGTATTTCGGCACGATAAGCACTTTAAAAAGTTACCGCAACTACACTTCTAAACAGGAACTACCACACAAACCTCGTGGCTCGATATATAAGACCATTCTATAAAAAATAGTATCTGCAAAAATCAATTATAAAAAAACACATAAAAAAAAGATCTGGGCCAACCTAATTGGATATTTCAAAATCGTGCCCTTAAAGATTTTATATTGTTAAAGTGTTTGTGAATTATTGAGAGTGTCATCACCCAGATCCCCCCACCCCCACAATAAAAAAGCCGATGGTCTGGGCTTGCGTGCACGAGGCTTATTACTGGGCCTGGGCTACCGAGCATGAGGCTGCGTACTGGGCCTGAGCATGTCTGTGTTGGTTAGTGCTCTAATATTTGTTATTTTTGAGTGTTGTTGATTTTTATTCAAAAAGATATTAAAATAATATTTTTTTTATATCAACATATTAAAATAATTTAAATACATAAAATATATTTAATTTAAAATAATTTTTTTAAAAAAAATATTTTTGAAACGCAATGTTAAACACTATCTAATAAAATAAAATTAAGTATTTTTTTCATGTATTTTAAAAGTTTTTTTTTGAAAAAAAATAAAAATATTTTTATTTGTTTTGAATTATTTTTTTAGATTATTTTGATGTATTAATATAAAAAATAATTTCTAAAAAATGAAAAATACATTATTTTAATATAATTTTAAGTAAAAAAATAAAACTTTTAAGAACTTTTAAATTACATTCTAAACACCACTAAATTACAAAATAAAAAAGAGGGTTCGTTTTCTAAAAAAAAAAAAACAGAGACTGTGCTTTTTATGTACTCTGCCTTCACTCGAGCTATATAACACGGTTTCTGTCCCAACCTTTCAAGGATGTCAAACCTTTTCACCTGTCTAAAGTCTCTCTAGACCCATATGAGATTCTCTTGTTAAATCATACTTATGAAATTGCCTCATGTTCTGCAGCCAACCGGAGCTTTCACATCCAGACCGTGTACTCGTTAAACGGCCATTATCCGTCGAAGACAACTTTCAAAGAGTAGTTCTGTCAATCGCTCGATGCTGTGTTGGTTTTGGTCGCAGTTAACAAGATGAAACGTCACTGCTTCGATTTTTTCACAAATGTTTGCGGGGTCTGTGCAAAACCTTTTATAAGTCAGGATATATACAACTGAACCTGTAAACTATGTTTTTGATTCAGAGCTCCAATCTGTTTTTTGTGTTTTTTGTAAAAAAGAAGGTTTAGCACATTCCCAGAAACAATTGTGACAAAAATGAAGCAACGATGTTAACCACAAAAGGATGATGAACATTCAATGAGTATTTATGGTCTGGACAATCTCCATTTGAATCTAGCAACAGATATGACTGTTATTCCCCATCACAGAGTCCAGCACGTCATCGTTTAGACAAGAGCTTCTTGTATTTTTACCCTCCTAACATTTTACATTATTGATGAGATCTCAGTCATTTTACATTATTGATGGAATTTCACTCCTCACTCGACATATGAAGAGGCCTATGCTCGCAGAGCTCGGCACAAAAGGCTTAATTATAATAGAGTGACATTAATAATTCTGCTTTTCTGAGTAAATTACTTTTTCTGTCAAGCTAAAATCAGTTCACGAGTGATAAATATTGTATCAAAATGCTTTTGAGGTGCTCCCGCAGAGACATCCACACGGCTTAGCAATCCATGCATGCGTGGGAACATGTTCTTTAGCAGTCAGAAATGAAATGGTGACATTGTTAACAGCTTGATCATTCTGCTTTCAAAAAGAATATGGCTAGAAAAAGCACCGCATGTGGCGGTGGTTGGGCAGTGGGGATTTAAGCAGTTTCCGCCTCCGCCTCGTTTGAGCTTCTTAGAGGTGATGGGGCAAATTGGTGGTGTTACTTGTAAGATGTGCTGACCACAGATGTCAAACCTGGTTCAAATTCGAAACAAACTCCAAGTCAACTGAAGTCAGTTTTTTTTTACTATTAAAAACCTGGGTTTTACTTAGCAAAAAAAGTTCAATCTTTTGTTTTTTTGTATATACAAAAATGTTTTAATTCTTAAGAAAAAAGATATGATTGAATTTTGCATTATAATTGGGGGACGTGTTATTTAGAGGGCTCCCCCTTGTATATCTATTTTGATTTTGTTAACAAACTTTACCGGTGCCACGCACCACCCACGGCTTCTCAGCAGTTTTCCCAGTTGTGCTGAGAAATAAATACACGTCCTTATCCTTTCCCTTTCTCGTCAATCTTCACGTATAAATATAGCTTCGTCGAGAGTCACTCACAGGCGCCATTGTTGACTGTAAATGGCAAGGCCAGTGATTAATGAATGCGACTCCCCAACTTCTCTGAAATCCAAGCTAAAATCCTCTTTTTTCTGCTTCCCCAACACGGAGATGATCAACCAGCACGAGATGCTTCATCAAGATTATGGCCAGGAAGGGGGTGACTGCATGAAACTGCAGCCACGGACACCAAGATCGCTGTATGCTTGGCTGAAATCGACAGTCCATGATTTGGAATTTAAGGAGAAGTATCGCTGTTCTATTGGAAAGAGAGTGAAGAACAGGAAACGACATTGCTCGGAGGATTTTCGGTATGATCCAGCAAGTTATTCTCTTAACTTTGAGGATGATGTTCACAAAGAAGATGAATTGCCACTCTATTATAATTTCAAGGCAAGATTGCCTGCCACTCCGGAAAGATTGGTGGCGGTGCCGCCTCCTGTAAGGAGGACAGAGCTGCGGTTGTGGAGCTGATCATATTTTAGGATTAAGAATGTTTGTTGGAAGTTTAGTTGTTGTGATTCTATTCTCCATTCTTGAATCCTTAGTTTTTCTTTCTATGTACAGGGCTATCGATCCTCATTTCGAGAAGCAAAAATAGGAAGAAAAATTAAGATGGGATTTAATTGTTATATTATTTAATGGAATATGGATTAGATTAAATTAATTGCAGTTATACAAGGCGTTTAGTTTTTGTAATGCTGACAGATTCCCAGATCTTGAATTGAGTGAAGCTAGTCTCGTGGAATTCTGTCCAAGTCATAATCATTTAGTCATTCCATGGTGAAACCAGTTTTGCAACATCTTATTTTATTGCATCAGCAAGTTAATGCAGGCTGCGGAGGTGGCCTGTTTTAGACACATTCAACCTGGTTCTGTAAGAATTTTTGCTGACAGACTTCACATCTGATCAATCTGATGCGTGAAGGAACATGACCACCACCATGAAAGAAGCTTGATTCGTGAAATGGGTTCTTGAATCTCTTTTCAGTCAGGAAAACAGAAAACTCAAGTATCAAGATCAGTCAAAATGATCTCATGACTTCATAAACGTTTTGAAACTGTTGGTAGGTGATTTTTCTGGGGATTGGCACTGGACTGAGGATAAGAACAAAAAATCATACAGACAAAAGAAAGAAGACAGAAATCAGGATGATTAAGGAAGGAACTGGGAGCAATTCTCTTTCTTAGAAAGATCCAAGTTATTGTTCTGATCAAAAAACGATAATAATTTGAGGTAAAACTCGATCCGGTGAAGCTCTGAATTTCATAATGTTGCTGGCTAAATAATGATGATTATTTGATACGAAGAAGAAAAGGTAAGCGTGCCCCTCGGCTCAGGCTCTTTCTGGGCCCTTGGTGAAGTGAATGTTCAAGAAATCAGAAGGTGAAGCCATTACCTCCTCAATCAAGCACCTGTGAAAGCATATTGTTAGGGTTAAAAATCCAAACTTTAGAAAAATAGTTGATTACGTGTACCCGTGCTATACGCGGGGGCGGTTTTTTCCCGTTAAGAAATATGTTTAGGTTAGTAACGAGCCACTTACCGACGCTACGATGTATGGTGAATTTTTTCTCTCTCGTTTTAATATATATAATTTTTTATTTTTTATTTCAGTTTTTATTTTTTATTTTTTAGTTTAGTTTTGATCTTTTTATTTTTCGGTTTTTCTGGGATAGTTCTTGATTTTTTGTTTGTATTTATATATTTACACTCTTAGTTTTGATTTTTGATTTTTATTATTATTTATCTTTATATTAAATACATTTTAATTTAAAAAACGAGTAAGTTTAACTTTGGTGGTGTGAAATGATAGTCAAACTCTCTTATGCATGTATATTGAATTTTTTTTTGTTAATGATTTGTTATCTTTGTGTTTTTTTCATCTATTTTGTTTATGTATGGCTTGATATATTTTTAGTTTAAAGTAATTTTTATTTTAAAGACAAAATATTTTTTTTATTTTTTAAGATTTATTCTTTATATTATTAAATTAAAAGTATTTAAGAAGACTGAAATTAAATTAATTTAATATTTAAAAAAAAACTTAGTTCATTTTTATAGATATATTTGAAGGCGTTAATATTAAAAAAATATCAAAATATATAATTAGTTTTACATATTTTTTTTAAAAAAAAACTTTAAAAATAATCATTATCATTATTTTAAATACCTTATCTATAATAAAATAAAAAAATAATCAAAAATTTTGTAGGTTGATTATTTCATTCAGATGTATAGCATCATAAAAAAAATCTAGGATCATTAATATTTTTTTTACATATTAAAAAATTTAGTTATGGCTACATCGAAGCGCAAGGCAAGTAGCTTTTATATTTTTTCACTATAGAAAATTATATTAATAATTTCTAATGTGCAAAAATACCCGAAAAAAATATAAAACACCCATAAACATTAAAGTAATTCCAACTGGTCTCATCAAAAAATCAAAAATACCCCTTAATCTAAGGCTTAAATGTAAACACACTAAGGAATAAAATGATAATTATACTATTATAAACTATTGTAATCTGTGTTTACTGCTACAGTGAAAAACAGACACACTTTAGTGTTTTCTTTAATATATCCACAAATCCAGCAAATAAAAAATGTGGAACACATTCAACTTTTTCAAGCATTTTTATAGAAAAAACAATCATTATTTATGTGAAGCTGCATGCTCTGCTGATATCCCATCAATGTGTGGGGGAGAATAATATTATAATAATCTCTCACTTGTCCTCTCAATCTTTTCTAGTGGGGGGAGAGAGATAGATAAGCAAATCAGGAAAAAAAAAGAATTAATGAAACAATTGTTTCAATCCACAGTAAAATCAGTTTGAATGAAGAATGTTTTTACGACCTAATTTAGTTTATAGGTAATGTATATAGATTTTGAAATTAGGGAATCATAGAAGGTCAAATAAATAGGTTTTATTTTAATCCTATGATAAACAAAAGATGATGATGATGATGATGATGATAATAATAATAATAATAATAATAATAATAATAGATCAATTTTAAAACAATATGGAATCCAATTCATAACTAATGAAACTTTTAAGAGATTTAATTGGGAAAAAATATATCAATCACATTAAAAATTTAAAGCAAAAAATAACAATTAAAATAATTGGGATCAAATTTTAAACACAAAATAAGTTTTATTTTTTATTGAAGGGTAAAGTTGGAAACAAAAAATAATCGAACCACAAGACCAAAAATAAATCAAAAGAATGAGGAGCAAAATTAAAATAAAAAATAAAATAAATTCTTGATTGAAAGGTGATATTAAAAAGAAAATCAATTCAGTAAAAGGTCTTAAAAAATAGTCAAAAAATGAGAACTAAATTAAAAACAATAATATATAGCAAATTAGGATGGGAGGATGAAATTGAAAATAAAAAAAATAATACTATTTTTTTTATAAAAAAAAAAAGTTAAATGACATTCAAATATGATTGTTTTTCAAGAAAAAATAATAATAATTTCAAAAAAAAAAATCTTTAATCTTAACCAACGAGATAAACAAGTTTTACCGGGTCAATTTTCAATTGGCTAAGCTCGAGGTCAGCAAGTCATTAGACTAGTCAGGTTTAATAACTAATCTTTCCAAAATTGAAGAGGATTCCCAATATATGGGAAACTTTTAAGGAAACTGTTTACAATACAAAATCGACTACAAAAGATCATTACATAAGCCAGCGGGAACACACTCACATAATTACATCAAATGTCCAGCAAAAATCAACATCTGGCTGTCAGGTGCTCTCAGCCGCCTCTCTTAAACGAGGGAACCGATGCGCCCACCGTGAAAACCCTGCAAAAAAGGTTCACCATATGAAATCAGAAAATTTAACTATAAAAAACTTCTGAAAAATGAAACCAGCGACGAGTTAAAGGTTAGGCATAGCAAGCAAATGGTTGAAACTATATGATGCTTTCAAGTTTTAAATACAGACCTGAAGTAACAATCTCGAGAAGATCTGTTTCTTCTCTAACCATATCAGACATATCCTGAAATGAATTCAATTGAAAAACTTGTAGGTTAATCTCATGAAGAAAGGTGTTACTTTCAGGAAAGGAGCAGGTGGGGCCAAGGCAGGAAGGAAAATGTGAGCCTAATTAAACATCAAATTTTACCTCCTTGCAAGAAGCCAAACTTCTTGCAATGATTTTATATAGACTATGGAGGGAGCTGTTGTCGAAGTCGGGATGATTTAGAAGAGTCTCCTCTGATGTGTAATCAAATATCAGAGCACAAATGCTTGAAGCCATGATAATAACAGAAAGGTCATTGGCATTCCCTGAACAATCAAGATCAGAACCTCTGGTCAAGGGATAATGATGCATAAGGATTATAATACTTGTGAAAGATAGTACATCAAATGACATATGAACCCTCCTCCCCTCCCAAGTCATCCATAATGCACACAGGCATGAATGCAGACACGTGGAAGAATGAAATTCTGACTTTCATTCAATATTAGAAGACGACAATTTCTAATCAAAGCTTTATTTTTACCTGCCCAATATCCTAAGGCTTTCAAAAGATCAATGAAGGTTGATCCATCCATTCGAAATCGCATCTGCTCTTTCTAATGATGAAAATAAATGGAAGGTCAGAAAAAAAAGTTGTCAATAATGCACAACAACAGTAAAAAAACCAGGACAGCATTACCTTCAACAGCAAATTCAATATTGTATCACATGCCAAGTAGGTGCAGCTATCATCTCCAACCACGTTGCCACTTGGTCCAATAAACTTTACAAGGCATTCTGCAACCTGAAAAATGAACCAATAATGTTATTTTGCACTTACAACTCTTTTTCCACTAGAAAAAGAAATTGTCTTCTGGTGTAAAGTTATGGTTGAATCATGGGTGGCAGCTTGAAGCCTGTTACGAATGACTATTCAACCCGCAAACAATGTTATTCTCTTAACAGAGGGGAGTAAAGCCAAACTCAAACTTTCATATTTTTTTAACACAGCACAGATTGGACCGGTTTTTCCAAGGACTAGCCACTAAAGGAACTGCCACCCTCAATCACCTTTGTCCCAGCGATGTCTTTGTTTTTAAGTGGAAAGAAGGACGAGAAAACAACTCCAAGCTAATGCAAAAGGGTTTTTTGCATGTCATGCCATTGCTTGTTCCCTTGACCATACATCCAAATATGGAAAGACAATGGGATAAGACTACAGGAAGAAAATCTTATAATACTCTTATTTCCAAAATAAATCATCAACTCAGGGAATGCTGCTAGACTGGACTGGATAGTGCATCCAATTGAATGGATAAGGGGTAGAAAATATTACAAGTTAATAAAATGGTTTAGAATGGAGTGTGGGATGAGTGAATACATTACATTGCTCATTGATACATGTTCAGGGAATCATACCCTCCAATGGTGTCTTAATATAAGGAACTAGGAACAAATTATTAATGGAAGAAAGAGAAGCTACATTGATCAATATCATTATGTGCCCCAGCAAAACGCTGGACAAGAAAATACATTTAGCTGAAAACTAGATCAACTTACAGCTTTGTAACCTCCAGAAGAAATCAAAGCTTCACACCCTTCAATATCCATTGTAATTTGACACATCATCGGAAGTAGAAAAGATATGGAGTGAAAAGGACTGCCATTCAAAATAATGTGGGCATTATTGAGAAAAGATACAGAGTACAATATTGAGAAAAGTAACCTCACAGCCTACTGCAAAAATATATTCACAAACCTTGGCTCATCTTCACCTTCAATTGTCAGCATATAGTCCAAAAGCTCTCTAACTTTCTCTTTGCATGCACTGGGTGTTTCTGCAAGATAGCTATAACAAACAAAAACATTAGTCCACATATAGCATAAAAACAGCTCCTTTAGTGAATGCACTAGTGGAATTTGTTATCAGAAAATAGGAACTGAACATGCTTAAGAAAACCTGTCCATGAGTATTTAGCAACCATGTAATTGAATGATAACTTGGTGTTGTAATTGGAGACAAGGCAGTACCACCTAGCTCTGGAACTATCTCACATTCAAAATTCATGGAGCACAATGCATGTTGAAACCACCAGGACGGTTGAGGATTATTTTAACATGGATATTATTAGTTCACCAGATCATGGTATCAATGTAGTAGGACATTATTTAAAGTGTTAATAATGGTTGCAGTCATTTCTTACTGTTGCACTTTATTCTTTACACAACCAATTACAACAAAAGTAGCATTGTTCATGTTTCTGATGCAAGAAAGTTAGTGGTATGCAATATACCTCCCAACTACCCGTACAGAAGCAAGAAGATCATTTCCTTTCTTTTGCCCATGCTCCTGAAGAATAACAATTGTAAATGTGAAGGGTAGGATGAAGATGACAGGTTTTAAGAACAAAAAAATATCATTACCTGGGCATCTTGTAGATACTCTAGAACTACATTAATTGTCTCGTTAAGCCCATTGATCACCTTTATTAAAGTTCTTTCACCAATAATACTCCCTAGACAATGTTAAAGCAATAACATTAAATTCCACATGGACAGAAAGCACAAGGTGAAAATATGACTCTTGGAATAAAGTGACCGAAAAAAGCTAATGTGAGTTTAGGAATGGGAATATGAGAGTGTCATCTGATGAAACATAAGCATACATGCTGTTCAGAAACAATGTACTCAACACAAAAACAAACGTCCATCAATGAGAATTTGATTCAAAATTCACTTGTATTTGTAATGATCTACCAACCAGCTAGGCATATGCCAAATATACTTGATATTTGCAAACTTTTAAGCGAGGCAAGATGACATTTATATAATTTTTCCTGCAAATTAGAGCATTATAACTCTCATGCTAGCAAATTAACTTTTGTTTACCTTCAGCTTCGTCCATGGTTGATGTCAATTTGATTATCCTCTCGACCAAGGAAAAGGCAATGGCCACATTTCTTTGCTTTAAGAGAATAGTTTCAGCAGTTGTCGATGTATCCTTGGAAGCTTCATATTTCAAATAGGCCAGATCATTCAGCAAAACAGCAACTTCAACCCTTGCAGACTCCAAGACAAGCAGAAAACACCTGAAAACAAAATGGCTGATGTATTATGGCATATTCCATAACAATTTACTTGTAAAAGAAGCAACACAATTTAAATATAATACCGGTCAGCTGGTATGGAGTTTGGTAAATCAGGTAAGTTTGGCTGACCAAGCAGCCAGCCTTCCCCCATTATAGACATCACAAATTCAGCCAAAATAAGGGCATGAAGCTTTTCAGCAGGTTCTGCACATTAAATGGCACAAATGAATCTATAATCTAAAATCAAAATTGCATGCTCTAAGCATATTGAATAAATGAAAAAAAAAATGAAATCAATTTTTCATTATACTCACTCGTCAATTTATGAGCATGAGATAAAAGGGGGAAAGGTCCATTTAACTTGTGCAGAGATCATACAAGATCTAGATCCTATAGAGCATCACTGTAAAGGGGGTAGTATGCACAATTCTTTTAAGAAAGACTGAAAGCAAAGTGGTTATAAGTAGCAATTATTATTTTAATTTACAATCCCATCTCAAATGCTCAAAGATGTTCCCAAAAACTCCATTACAAGTTTAAAGGTATTGCCTAGCAATTTGTCACTGATGCAAAACCCACCCATGCATCAGGTGATTTTTTAAAATGCAACCATAGATTCAGGTATACCATTTCTAGTCCAAAGAGAAAAGGTCACTCAAAGAGAAAGTTATGCCCCTTCACATTTGTCCAAGCACACATAGGTTTCCAAGTCACCAAGCATGTAAGATAGTTGGTAATTTAAAAGAAACATGTAAAAGGAGAACAAGTACAGTACCTACACGATTCTGTAAAATAGCCGCAATCCCAGCACGCATATGATCTGGCCAATTGTTGCCAACCATTGCACACAATGCATCACAAAGTGGTTTCTGAAACAGCAAGAAAATGCCACAAACAGCTTTAGAGTTAGAACAAGGAACTATCACCCCACCTCACCCCTTTTCTCCAAAACCAGCCACACACCAAAACAGAAAATCTCAATGCGTGTTGGTGATTAAATAAGATGGAGTTGAGTTTCAAATATCAACAGCATACATTATTAATTTCAATTCCAGAGTTCACTAATCAAACCAAGAATTCTCCATTGCACACAACGCATCACAAAGTGGTTTCTGAAACAGCAAGAAAATGCCACAAACAGTTTTTGAGTTGGAACAAGACAAATTATTGAGAGTTGTTTCCAGATTGAGTTTGGCCATTCAATCTAGTCTCTAGTTTCCTCGACTAATTTGTTCCCCATCCAAGCATGTAAAATTAGCTGCAGTAGTAACTATCTAGTAACAATTATACAGTTTGGCTAATCGACTCCTTCCTGAAACAGTAACAATTACAAAACATAAAACTTACTGAGTACTTTGATGAGAAGATCTCGGATAGTAGGTGAAGTGCTTCAAATTTAAGAGAATTGTGCAACAAAGCAAATTGCCTTGCTAATGTGGCCACCTGCAAGAGAAAGGCAGACAATCTTTACACATTTGAATCCAAAAAAATAGCTGGAGGTTAAGGTCCAGTCTTCAAAGACTAAGAAACTTTAGCAGATAAAGAGCTTAAAGTTATGAAAACGATACACCAAATGCCAATATTAGCCTTTAGCTTACCATCATTGATAGCTCTGACACATAGGTATCGGTGACAACATCCTGAGACAGCCTGCTTAGTATAGATTGTACAATTTTCATCGCCAGCTCCATCATATGAGAGCCTGCAGGATTTCACATGACTAATTCAGAATAAAAAAAATTGGAAGAAAATCCTCTATTTCACATGAAAAAATTCCTCTACTTTCATAAGAATAAAAGCAAAGATGCTATAACAATTTTAACCAAGGAACAACAGCTTACCCACATAACCAGGTTGCAGCTACAGGAATCACACAAGTTTTTTTCATTCAATAAATAACAAACACGATATCTCCAAGGCTTGTCAATGAAGGACATTAAAGAATAACATTAATTACCATCAGGCAAAGAACTCATCTGAGAAGCAAGCACTTTCATGCCTCCAGATTCATAAAACACTGTGGCTCCATCTTCATATGAAGTTATTACCAGATATAAAAATTCATAGCACTCTTCAAGAACAGGCGAACCTGATCTGTGACTCGAAAAACAAACAATCAGTCAGCAAAATAATCAAAATTGCAAAATTAATGAGAATTAAGGCAACCAAAAAAACTAAATCCTGGGCAATATTTCATGGGAGGCCATTATATGATAAGTAGTTTGTGAGAATGTAGAACAAATTATTAGCAAAATCAGGAAATGGGACAGATTTTCCAGCAGTTAAGGAAATGAAGCTTACACTTCCGGCATTATTTCCAAAATCAAAGGAATCTTCAAAACCATTTCTTTCGATGCAGCAATATCCGGCACGCGACAGAATGCAGCCAGAACTGTAACTGATAACTGCAAATACATATCCCTATTATCTCCTCCACTAACACTTCCTTTACCCATACCTAACCAAGTAAATAAAAAAATAACAAAACATCCAAATTAAAAACTCCTAAATTAACACTCTTAATTCATCATAATAAATATAAAAACCAGTAGCTAAATTATTATAAAAAAAAGACGAGGACGAAACGTTACCGGTTCTTAAGAGTCGGTCAAGAAAGTGAGCACCGACTGCATTGTAAACTTTTCGGAGAGAACCGAGGTCGTCTCCGTTACAGAATTTGGTTACCAGCAGTAGACCAGCAAGGCGTTGCTCATCTCTCTCACCTTTCAATAGCTTCAAGCAATCGTCCAGAGACGGGGTTTGTTCCTGCGAGGAGAGAAGATTTAGAGTCTTAGAGACGCAGAAATTTTGCAAGATTGTGTGTGAGAGAGAGATTTTTACCATTAGGTATTCGGAAGCTTCTAAATTGATTAGCTGCTTGAATTGAGGAGTCACGCTGCTCAAATGCTTAGAAAGAGCCTTCAAAATCGTAGCAGGAAAGAGAGCTGATCGGAGTTTTTTTTTTCTTTTGTAGAAGGTTGGTTTTTGGAGGCTTATTTCTTATATATTTTTAAAAAAGTTATAATAAATTACATATATCTAAAAGAGAATCGATCGGTTACTGTAGCTGTAGAGCACTATTCACTGGCAATTTGCTCTGATGCGTCGCGCGCACGTCCACTTTTTTTCTCACTACTAGAAAACAACAAAAGGATCCCCATAAACACGCTCAAAATCGCAATATAACCATTTCCCTTCGCAATTAATCAGTCAATAACCATACAAAACTACTGTAAAACAAAAGTTGTAAGGCCAAATTCAACATTTCTACAGTCAATAAACCATACAAAACTACTGTGAAACAAAAGTTGTAAGGCCAAATTCAACATTTCTACAAAAGTTGAATTTAAACAAAACCCAGAAGTTAATTTTAGATTTTGAACAAAACCCAGAAGCCTGGATAGAAAAAAGAAAGCATAGTTCAAGTACCTGGAGAATAAATGGAATGGCTGGGCAAAGTCGCAGTATAAAACAAAAAAACAAGCTCGGTTATCCCTCTTTTAGGCTCTAAAACTTGAAGCTTTTTTGGTTCACGGTCACGGCAGTGATTAGTATAGTCGGTGAATATTAAGACAGTAAGATCGAGCAGCAAAGACTCTCTCTTTGTCTCTCTTTACGTGACTTCTTGAACTGATCTTCAGCTCCCAAAACTGAAATTATTTCTGCCCTTTCTCCTTGAAATAAATAATGCGGTGGCTGTCATTGAAGAGTTGCTTTTGGCTGTCGACCGCATTTTTTTATAATTTTAAAAGTTTTATTTTTATGTATAGTTAATTATTTTTTATTTATTTATTAGCACATTATAGTGATATAGCTCTCAAATTATTTAATTATATGTATACGTAAATATATTGAAATACAGCACGGCAATTTAAGAGGATTGGGCCGATTGGCAGCTTCTCAAACGGCGAAGAAGAGGATTAGGGCAAAGAAAGAACTGTTTTTTGATCTTCTATTGGAGAAGAAAAATAATATTATAAAATACATCCTTTTTTTTTTCTTTTTTTTAATTTAAGAAAATTTTACCCCTGAAAAATATATTTTGTAAATCTAAATAAACAATTAAAACCTTAGTTATCCCATACTCATACAAAATATGGACATCCTAACTTAAACTCGAAACTTACTATGTAGATTTCAAGTACTTTTCCATCACGTCACGTTCCTTGGACCATCCATTTCTTAAAGTTTCATATCATTTTTCGAACCTAGAAAATGTTTTCATTTTACAGTATTTTTCATTTAAAGAAAAATAGCAAAATTAAAATCATGCTCAAATTAAACTTCTTTTCTATGATATGAACATACGATCCTTCTAGTTTTTGAGCTTTTTTTCTTCTATTTTGTAAAAGATTTGAAACCACTCCAAGAACTTTCTGTATCGATTGCTGTTTTGCTTCTTTAAACAGATTGATTACTTCTTAAATCTTCATCATGATAAAAATGATGATGGTTTGCTGTATGATTGTCATTCTCACTGGGTTCCATTTTTGTTCTTGCTAAGAACTTAGCTAACAACAGATATGAAAAACCATCTTTTATTGATCGATTTTAGGGTTTGTTTTTCCTTGCCCAGGTTCATCAGAGTTTTTCTGAGAAAATATTTCATATTACATTGAATAGCTGCTGCAAATTTAAACCCATATCATATATCACAAAGCGATGAGAGGAACAGAAGAAGCTATAATCTATAATGACCAAGGAAAACCAGGAAAAGATTATTATACTTTACATCCATCACCCCTCACCATTATTATTCATATAGAGAGATAAGTAGACAAAAATTCATAAAACATGCCAATGCACACCTGCTATTTTTGCTAATAGAATCCGTAACTAATCTGGAACTCTGAATAAGAGTGTATTGCATTCATTCTACCATCTGCATGCCCTCGACAACTCCCGATCATCGTCTATGTTGTTAGTTTATTTCCTCTAGAAGCAAACTATGATCATATATATATATATATATCTGTGGACCATCGTCAGACCCTTCGCAGTTCCATTGCTATGGAGTATGTTCAATATACTTGCTAGAGTGGAAGCTTGAACGAAGATTCGAAATTTACACAAATCGATCGCCATTGTTATCACCTGCATTGCTTCTTTTCAAAATTAAGGTTAGTTCAAAGCTCGTAAGGCACTGGATTATATGAAGATATAGGCTTCAATAAAACAATAGAAATACCTTTTGCGTTTGCTTTTCAAGGCTGTTGAGGTTGAAGAATTACTGTGCCAGTTCCTCTTCCTTTGATTGATGAACCAATTATTTATCTGCTTTAATTGCAGGCCTGTTTCCTGTACCAATCTTGCCTTGTCTTCCTCCTGGATAGTCATAGAGGTTCAGTTTCTGAAGTTAATAAACAGCCAAATCACAGAAACTGGTGAATTCGGCTTAAACTGCCCCACTAGTGTCATATCAGAAGAAGTATCAGCCTGTTGCCTCCGAATTACGCTCGTTTGCGTGGTGTGTGAGGGTGTTCCAACATCTTTTCAGTCCTTCAATGAAGGAAATTTCGCTTATTTTGTCATTTTTGGACCCTCAAAGTCGGCATGGATGTCGAAAATGCGCATGCATAAAGGGTTAACCATAGCTCAACTCAATCTCATTTCAAACTAGAACCCATTAAACTCTGCTAAATTACATTATCGAATCTTAATAAAGAGACCAGAGTAGTAACAGTAACACTTACGGTAGGATATGGCCACTTGGAATGTGATTGCCACCAAGCTTTTAAGACTGAGGTTGTGTCCCCAGGAAGCTTTCCTGCTCTTCTCTTTCGCAGAATTTCCTCTCTAATGTCAACAATTTTTTCTTTGTAGCCCTACAAAGCGTAAAGATAATTGGTTACAATGAAAATGTCAAGTCCTTAAGATAAGATAATTTTGGCCATTACCTGTTTTAATTCATGCTTCAATTCTTGTCTCACACGCTCCATCAAAGATCTCTCACTCTCTGTAGGGACCAAGGGACCAAACCCCAGTACATCTGCACCATCCAAACTTTCATCGAACAAATTGGCATCACTGTCAACTTGGTCGTCATCGTCATCGGACATTGTTGCACCTGTACCTTCACCTGGAGAAACTCCTGTTCATGTAGCAATATGAAAATATATTAAGCTTCATGTCATGAATACTTGTCCCAGTAACTCATTGCTCAAAGTATGGAAGTGATAGCATTCTAACGCGGCAGAGACATTAACATTTATCAGGGGAGTCAAGAAAAACTTGAAAACAAAATCAGCCTATAATTTCAGTCGTGTATATTGTACTGGTTGCAACAGGTTACGAAGGGAAAGCATAAGATCCCAAAACTCTCATAAGAGCAGGATAGAGTCTTGTAAAGAAGGCAATAAAAATCCCTTAATTCTTTAGTTTTTGCCCTGCTTCCTCCGCCGGATCATCCATGGCTCAGAAAAACAAGAAGAATAATGCATCCACACCATAACGTGGTTATATGTCAACACTAATTACCAGGATGTCTAATGAAAAATTAAGAGCATAAAAGCAAGAAAGAATCTAGCAGCTTAGAGGCTTATAAACAAATTTAGGTAAGATAAGTTGATGAAGTATTACCCGTTAAACTTTGTAGGGATTGCTCTATCTCCCAGCAAGCCATCACTGCTTCCATTGCATGAACTCGAACATGTTGTTGCAATTGTTCTTTGAAGGAACAAAGCAAAAGAAAATAATTTGTCTGCAGCACCATACAATGAAAGGATCAACATTTTGATTCTTTTTTCATGCTCCCACTTCAAAGTAACTCCAAAAATTGTCATTGAACACACACTATGTATTCCAACTACACGGAAAATAAGACAGGCGATCTGAAATAATTGTCTGCTAGTCTTGGCAGAATCAAAAGATCAAGTAAGGCAACCATCATATCAGAAATGACATCAATCTCTTAGCAACAGCACAAATTCACAGCTCCTATACACCAAATCAAGAGAAACTCACTATGACTTGGTGATATTTTCCTGAAGAATGCGTGGATTGTACACACATTAAAGTCATTTTCACTGAAAATGTTCTATTGTAGAGCTTAACTCTGGAAATATAGGTTACCAGATATGCACATACTTGTTGTAGTATTAGGTTATTACATATCAAACAGCATAGTGAAAAATATTTTAGCTGCACACTTCACTTAAAGATCAAGTGAAACTAACTAACAAAGTTTCAAGCAAGCATCCATGCTTGGGGCAATCAGACCTGAAAGGACCAGTAGCCGAGCAGATCCAATAAATTGCAAGGTGAAGACCGAATTCCCACTCAATCGAGCAGTGCTAAGGATTTAGGATGAGGACGAAATCCAAAAGAGTCTGTCACAAACACTTGAAGATCGTGGCTAAAATCAAAGTATCCAAAAATTCAATTTAATGGCTTGATATCTACCCTATACCGACTTGAAAAATCAAATTTCAGAGTAAGCTAAATAAGATTCTTTGTTTCTGAAAACATGCCACCAGTCATGTAAGGAAAACAATCTCGATAGAAATTATTCCTAACCACATTTATTTTCATTCCATCTTTGACATTAGAGTTGATGAGAAATTAAGGACCCCCAAGATCTATAAAGAAGTCTGCCATACATTACTTTACCATGCACAACTCATAATCTCTTCCCATCTTTCCTCCTGTCTGATATTTCAACGAAATGACTTCAAATGGCCTCAATCACTTCATTCTCCGAGACCAACAACCAAAACCAAATTTAGATTAGTCCCTCATAAAGCTCTGCTGCACTGTGAACCACTATCGTTCTTCGTATTGGACTTGGCCCCTCGGAGTTTTGCAAGCATAGTCAGTATCCAGAGTTTCCGGCCTCTACTACATCATGAATTGAAGATCACAGCGGTGACTACGGTCTACCAGTGGCAATCCAAGCGCAGAAACCTAACAGTTAGGGCATTATAATCCTTCTTCTTATACCATTACAGACGTCTGATCCCATTTAAATTCAAATTCCTGCTTCAAGCCACAAAAGCCCTGCTTGTTTTGGCTGTAAACAAACTTGCTTGCAACCAAAGATATCTCCTCCTCTATTATTGTCGCAATGAGCTAACACCCTTCCCTGAATCATCAACAATATACTAACTAAGCACCTAACAGCCATCCAAAACCACCAAACTTCCTCTTACAATTATCCCACCAAAGAAAACCCCTGTCGGTGCATCCACTACCCTTCAATCTCAAAAAACCCACATAATATCACTGCTTAACAAAAATTATTCCAATTTAATAAAAAAAAAAATGGTTTGAATAATGCCTATGGTCATAATTAATCAAACCAAACTCATTAAAAAAAATCAAGCCCATTTCAGTTCACGAGCCAAGATATTGAAAATTTCAAACGTTTTTGCACGAGAAAATACAAGTGGTTTAAAAAACGTGTTTGTGGATTGCAACATCAAACCATAAACACACCAAAATGAGCAAAACACATTTCAATTCATAATCCAGAACATTCAAAACCATAATCTTTGCACCATAAAACCAAAAAAAAAAATGGTCCAGATTGAAAAAAAGAGGTCCTTTTTTCAACTTTCATAGAAACACAAACATGAATAACTAGCATAGTAACATACCATAAACTGATCAAGCTCTTTATCATCAGGAACCAATCCTTGGTGACTTCCAAGAGCAGAGTACTTAGTTACTACTTGTTGTGACTGAGCCAACTGGGCATCGATCCTCGGCAACTGATCAACTGGCGTGGCAATCCTTAAACACGCCACGTGTGCCGACAACAATTGATCGTACAACGGATGCGTCAATATGCCCGCTTTATACCTTGCATTTTGCCAATTCACCACCGCTTCTCCTCCACCACTATCCGCGACCATGGCTTCACCTTCACTCTTATTCATGTTATTCAATTCCGACGATTCTTGAGATATACTGGTTATGATGGCGTGGTCCCCACCGACGGCGACGTCGTCGATGACGTCACTGTGGTTGCGGTTTAGGAGCGAGGAGGAGGACCGGGAGAGCCATTGAACTGGGTTATGAGAGGTCGAGTCAGAAGTGGTGGCGGTGGTTGTGGCGGTGTGGAGGTTCAAGAAATTGTTTGTGTTGCTGTTATCAGTGAAGTGGTGGTGCGTTTGCTGTGGTGGTTGTTGAGGGCGGAGGAGGGCAGTGTTCAGCCAATTCGGTGGTGCTGTGTGGTTTTCTGTTGCTTGCTGCTGGTCTGTGAAGTGGTGAAGAGGGAGGTCTTGTTGTTGTGACAAGTTATGGTGAAAGGCCATGTTCTTTGCGCAAGCCTTGGGGACAGACAAAAGAGAGGAGAAGATTGTGAGTCTATTACAACATGGGATACATGTATATGCGCAAGAAAAGAAATAGAGAGAGAGAGAGGAGAGAGAGCGAGAGAGATTCAGAGGTAGGCTTGATGCAGGTACTGTGAGGAGAAGCGAAAACACACACAGAGAATTATGAAAGTGTAAGAGAGAGGAGGGAGGGAGGGAGGGTGATGGCGGTGATGATATGTGGGGCTCGCTCTACTATAAACGTCCAAGGTGAAGAAGAAGAAGACAGAGATGGGAGTGTCTAGAGAGGCTGTAGGTGAGAGTCATTTTGGGTTGGTTTGTAGTGGTTTTCAGGTGAAGAAAACTGGTTGCAGTGGGGATTTTTTTTTGTATTTATGCTACATTTTTTTATATATTAAAAACCTTTTTTATTTCTTCAATCTATTATGATTTTAAAGAGATTTATCCACCTCTAAATACACACACACACATACATATATATATATATATATATATATATATATATATATAAGGAAAAAAACCTTCTCATATTTCTCACTGACAAATGTTTCAGAAAATTATAAATAATGATGCTGAAAACTAAGACATTGAGTTAATCAAGCTGATAAAAGGTGCATATTATTAATGCCATGGCTTGAATTTGTGGCATTATAATGTTTTCCCCCTGGTATAAAGAAATATACCACGTTGGATTTGATGAAAAATATTGTCGGTTTGAAAATATAGTTGAGATTATTTTTTATTTAAAAATATTTTTTATTTTATTTTTAAAAATTTATATTTAATATCAGCATATTAAAATGATTTAAAAACACTAAAAATATTAATTTAAAATATAAAAAAATCAATATTTTAAAAAAATAATTTAAAAAAAAATATTTTTTATTTTATTTTTAAAAATTTATATTTAATATCAGCATATTAAAATGATTTAAAAACACTAAAAATATTAATTTAAAATATAAAAAAATCAATATTTTTAAAAAATAATTTTAAAATACAGTATCAAACAGCTTATTCTCTTGGGACTTGTCGTGTAAATTTTTTATGTAGATTGGATTTTTATTGTGGGAATTAATTGCTCAATAATTAGTTCAATTCAGACAATATTGGTTTGGTTTTTGTTTTGTATTATTTCTTGTCTTGACCTTTCTCAATGCAAGTGTGGCTACAATTGCTTAAGAGATGATATCATGTCCCTTATCTAATTGGTCAGCCAGGGCCAGGAATATTTTTTAATTTTGATTTATTATGTGAAGGCCTAATAATATTTTTATAGGTCAATTTATGAGTATATGCCTTTATTTTATTTATTTTCATGGTATTTATGTTGAACTATATATTATATTTATTTTTCAAATGTCATCACGGTTTTACTTGCAAATTGATGGAGCACTTGTAGTTTCAATTGCTATCATTACATTTTGTAAATGGGTCGGATCCTTTCCCAATTCGGATGCTAACCATTCCCTTAATGCATATGATATCATTCCTATCAATGCTAATCATGTTTTCTTTTGTTAAAATAAGACAAAGAAAACAAAAGTAAAAAAAGGTAATTCTTGATTCGATCCCTTTCCAATATTCCAACGATGTTTTTTTAACTTATATTTTACATTAAAAACTAAGTGTTTGTTTTACACTATGTTTAGGAAGTGTTTTTTTTAATATTTTTTTTGGTTTAAAATAAAAAATATATGTATGTTTTTAGATTATTTTAAGGTGTTGATGTAAAAAATAATTTTTAAAAATATATAAAAATATTATTTTTATGCATTTATAAACAATAAATACTTTAAAAAACAACTTCAATTACACTCTCAAACAAGTCTTAAATTTAATCTTTTATATAGATAAAAAAACATTTCAATATCTAACTTGACATCTTCGTATTAAAATTACAAAAAAAATCACTATTATATAAAAAAATCATTTTAAAAACCATTGTAGTTATTCAAGCTATAACTACAATGGTCAACTGGAATTTGCTTGATTTCTTGATTTTTAATTTCTAACCTTAAAAGTAATATTTAAAAGATTTATTTTTAAAATAATTAGATGAATGTGTTAAATATATGTTTTAAAGCTGTTGAGATTGAATGTCCATTGACATAAAACTTGATACAAAAGTATGTATTACTTACCATAAAAAATATGCAAAATACATTTCTCTTACTTCTATTCTCTTACAAAATTGTTAATCCTATTGTTTGGGTTATAGATTATACTTTAATCAATTTATTTTACAAGATATAATGATGTATAACAAAATCAAATTATATTTTAATTTAATTGACCAGATCGCAATTAACAGGATCAATTGAATTATAACAAATTAACTATTGTCCGACTTATTTAGAACTTAACTCGGGTTAGGATCCAAATTTGTCAATCTAAGTTGGGTTTGAGCATTGTCTGATATTATAATTGTATCGTGATTTCTAAATTTTTTATTTAGAAAACCTTCAAAATATTTTTTTTTCATTATTTTGATGTATTAATATTAATATTAAATTAAATAAAAATATAATATTTTAAAATATTTACAAGCAAAAATAATTTTGAAAAACAATATTTACCTTGTTATCAAACAAACTATTAATAACAGTGCTTTTCACGGCCGTTAACAGTAAGATGCAAACTTGGAGGACTGGGGGGTAGATCCACGGTGAACGATTGGCGGAGAGAACTGTCAAGTTAGGCTTGGAGAGATTGCAGTTAGAGGCGCGTGAACACAGTGCGTAATAAAACAGTAAGTGCAGTTAGGTATGATGACGTAGTCAGTCCGTACAAGTGACGCAGTGATCTTAAACAGTGGAAACATAAGTATATATACCCGAGCTACTGTAGCAACACATTAATGGGGATTCTTAAAAAAAACAAATATATAGTAAAAGTTTTGAAAAAATAATATCCGTGAGAAAAAAATTTAAAAAAGTGAAATTAATTAAAACGTAAGAATTCAAAGTAAAATTTTATAAAGATTCAATAATAATAATAATAATAATAATATATGAATTGAAAATCAAAACAAAAGTCCAATTGACAAGATATGCGATTTAAGATAAAATAGCAAAGAAATAAAAAAATGAGACAAGTTAACGTGACATAAAAAAGTAAAAGTAAAAGAAAATAATAATAATAATAATAATAATAATAATAATAAGTCATTGATAGCAAAATCAATAACTAATTACAATTTCAGCCTTCCAGGGTATTCCGATGACCGATGCTTTTTTTTCTTCATTCATTTATCTCTCATGCCACTATGAATTATCTCTTTTTTATTTACTTACCATCGAATTTTGAAAATTTTATGTTGATTTAAGTACAAGTTAATTAATTTGCACAAACACGCCCCTTACAAAATCAATATTTAGAATGTATTGTTTTCTAAATATTTTTCTAACCTGTGTAGTTTTTCTAAAATAAATTAAGTGAAGGGTTTAAAATAAGTAGCAGTAGAGATAAATCGAAATTAGGAAAGAATAACTGAAAAATATAAATATTATTAATCGTGTCTAAAAAAATAATAATAATCCAGCCATCGAACTGAATGGTTCCCGACACCTGCGTGCACAGAAAGAAGCCTCGAGAGCGAGGAGACCCAGGAGGCTCCTGTCCTGTGGCGAGGACAAATTAATTTCTAATATTTCAGCAGCTAGTCCATGAGACAAAATCTTTCGGGCAAACAGAGGATGCCTTCGCTGGCATTTATGTCATGCAATAATCCAATAGTTGTAATTTCTTATAATGTTTTTCAAAAATAGTAAAATTAAATCAATATTTTTTTAGTCTTCCACATAAATATGATTTATATAATTTTATAACATAATTTCCTAGACTCTAAGCTTGCACGCATGATCTCCTGTTTAATTTTTATTTAATAGAATAATTGATTGGTTAATAAAATTTTAATACCATGTAAATAAATTATAAGAAAAATAAGATTGCTGAGGCTTGAAAGATGAAGTTGAGTTATTAATATATATATATATAAGGCTTAAAAATTTATATTTTAAAGATAAAACTTCTTATTTGTACATCTATCTTATTTTAACTAACACTATGTTTTTAACTAAAATTATTGTTTATGTTTTAAAAATATTTTATAATTTTCAAGCAATTTAATAAAAATATAAAAATAATATATTCATATTTTGTAATTAAAATTTTAAAAATCATAATTATTTTAAAATCACGTTTAAAATACTAATAATAAAACTTTGATTTCAATCGGATTTTTATGAATAGTGAAGCATAATTATTTTAAAATCAAATACACGATAATGAATTGTTTTAATTAAAATTCAAATAATATTTAAGAAACATATTGTAATTTGTGTTGGATGTGTGTGCGCGCGCGCAAAGCAAGACTACTAGAATGTACATATGGTTAATATTTGGCTCTAAAATACAAAGATATAAAGTTCTATACTCAAGTGTTTAAATTATTAATTTATATTCTTAAATTATGATGCTCTGAAATAAATAAAAAATACATATTATTTTTATATATTTTAAAATAAAAATATTTTTGATACGTAATTTTTGCAAATTGTAACATCCAAGTATAAAGTATAGTACTTCAAAAGATAGAAGGATCGATGTATGAAATCTGATCGAGAGCTTAAACTTTCTCCGAGAAAGGGCAGGCTTTCGTTTAATTTTTGTCTCGTAATTCTAATTTTATTTTAGATGATATTTTACTATATGTTCTTTTAAGATTGCAAAGGCTTTCACGTATAGATTTATAGTTCGTGATGAAATTATAAGTAATTTGATGAGAGAATAAAAACAAATATCTAATTTATTTGAATTATTAAATACATTCTATTATTACAATTATTAAATATTTAAATATATATACAAACACGCGCGCGCACTTTAAAATAATTTCATAAGTTGAAAGCAATATGAAAAGTTTGGTAACCAAACACTTGAAACTGTTTTTCATTAACCTCAAACTCAATCACAGTTTTAACCAAACACTTTAAAATTTATTTTGAACCGCAGCTAAAGTGTTTTTTATGAAACTATTTTTCATGAAACTGTTTTTTTAATATCTCAACTACAAAAACAAAAACAATATCAAACATGCTCTAAATATCCTTCCTTTAACCTTGGAGCGTGCTTTCCACGTCACTTGAACTCGAGTAACAAATTATCAGTCAATAAAATCCATCACTAAAGACAACAAACAACATTGTATCTCTCATTT
Organism: Salix arbutifolia; assembly: GCA_025169955.1. Classification (NCBI taxonomy): domain Eukaryota; kingdom Viridiplantae; phylum Streptophyta; class Magnoliopsida; order Malpighiales; family Salicaceae; genus Salix; species Salix arbutifolia. The sequence goes on along the minus strand of CM045919.1, from coordinate 1,697,109 downwards.
TCTTGGAGTTATCGGACTTGGGCGAAGATCATGATTTAACTGGTCCATATGCCTTGTCAAGGACTTATGGACCATGGGATTAGTCGGGCCCAATGGGTCCGGATCACCCATTCCAAAAAAAAAAACATTGTATCTCTCTCTCCTACCGGTTGGTCGAGAATCCATCTAGATGTTTTCCTTTGTAATTACCGGCTATTCCAAACATGGGAGCATGGGCAAAGGTTTACAAAATTTAAAAATATTTTTATATTATTCAATTGTTTTGATATATTGATTTTGAAAATAAATAAATATATTATTTTAATTTATTTATGAGCAAAAATTATTTTTAAAAAATAATCGGTACTACAATCTCAAACTACCCCTAAGACACGTTCACCATATCAACTCTTGTTGGTTTTAAAATAATTTATTTTTATTAATTTAAAAAATTAAAATGATAATATTTTAGATAAAAAAAAATACCAAGCGATTTCTAGAAAGAGACTCGGGTTTAGCCCAAATTTAAACACGACAATGGATTGTGAATTAATGTATAAGAAACTAAATTAATATTTCTTTTTTTTATATAAAAAAAACATGCATGACAGCAGATTATTAAATAGCAACCCAAAAGATTAAATCGGGTAAAGTTGGATTTGTTTTTAAAATAATATAAAACACATATATTTTTAAATTTTGTTTTTTAAAAAAATTGAAATACAAAAACAAACATGCTATTAAAATAAAACTGATATTTCTTTATACGGCCTAGAAATTTATAAGAATCTACAATTTAATTTTAATTGGCGGAGGAATTTTTTTATCTAATTATATTATTTGGTTTTTTTTCAAAAAAATATTATTAAATAATTTTACTTTTACTCAAATTTAAATAATGAAAATAAATGAATGGATGAACAGATACCTTAGATCACGTCGCTCCTCTAAGCACCACTGGCGGGAAGAACTCCTAGACACGAGTCAGCCTGTCGTAGATTGGACCACCCGTCGTCCCCAGACAAGAGCACGCGCCATGGACGTATCGAATGAATAACGTCCATGTGGAACGGTCAGGTGGGTGGGGACAACTGAGAAATTTGTGACTTCCCTGACAGCTACCGGATTATTGCATGTTGGAAGTGCGTTGTAGAAATGTTTTTAAGAAATTAGAAATTTTTTTATTTAATTTTTTTATATATTTTTAGATATAATGTCAAAAATAATTTTTTAAAATAAAAAATATTATTTTAATATATTTTTAAAATAAAAATACTTTAAAATCTCCCGTATTATTAATCAGCTATAAATCAATGCAAACTATTCGTGGTCTCATGGGGTCCACAACCAAAGAAAAACTCGTGGGCTTTAAGAAGTTGGGTCCAGCAGAGACAGAGAGAGAAGGAACTGTCCACTTAAAAGGGCCCATGTGCCCTATGGTCACGTGCCGGGTAGCTTTGCTTTCTTTCGGTAGTCATTTGAAGTAGGGGACCAATGGTTCTGCCGTCGTATAAACGGCAAATATGGAAGCCACGCTATTTAAATTTAAAAAGAGGAGATAGGCTTGACTAATTTCGTAGGAGGTGTTTGGCTGTCTTTTCTTCAAAGTTTTTTTGAGGTGATCCATGGACTTGCATGCCACCTTTCTCTGCCTCTTTTTGGTATCGTGATGGTTTTGCTTTTAAGATTTTTTTGGGAGTGTGAGATGAATGGTATATCAGTTTATGAAAATTATCTAAAAATATTAAAAAATTTAATTTAATATAAAAAATAAATAAAAATCATTTTTTTTTTTCAAAAATATTTTTGAAATATAGTGTAAAATAGGGCTTTTGTTCATTTAATTTAGGTGGTGTTTGCAATGAATTTCAACATGTTTTGAATTAGTTATTTGAGTGTGTTTTTTATTGTTTTGATATTAAATTTTTTATTTTTTAAAAATATATTTTATTATATTTCTGAGCAAAAGTGGATTGTGTTTTGTTTTAACTATTTGGATTTTTTGGATAATTGTATAAATGTAAAATATAGATGATTATCACTATAGACAAGTCTAAAAGGTGTTATGAATTGTTAGTAAAATAATGTCCGGTTTGAGTTTTATATATTGATACAAGTTGTTTTTGTTTTAAATTATATTAAAATAATTTATATATATATATATATATATTATTTTTAATACTAGCAAATCAAAAATATGAAAAACAATATATATCAAAATAACATTTTTTAAAATTAAATATATTTATAAAGCATATCTAAATATGATTTAAAACACGATACCAAACGACCGAGGTTGAGAGAGAATTTTCCTGTCGTTAATTAGAATATCCAAACAGAGCTAATGGTTATCCATTGGACACGTGTTGGACTCCAAACTTAATACATGCAATAATAAAGTAATAGATGAAAAAATTAATCCAGTGCGACGCTCTCTAGGTTTCGTGGGTATCCGCTACGATGTCGCCCCGCGTGCAATTTGCGGTTGCGGCACCATCGATCAATCACAGCCGGCAATGTATGTGATCATCTCCCTTGTGGACGGTTGTAAGGGGCCCACACGTCTTACACGAGCCGATAGAGCAACATCCACGGCATCCCAATTTCACACGCTTTTGGATACAATAACTGATAAATTTTAATGCCAACACCAAATTTCCTCTATTACTTTTTCTTTCTTTACTATTTTTACCCTCAAATATTTCGGATTTATTTTCATCAATAAAAATTAAATTTTTAATGCATCTGAGTTTTAAAATGCCTCAATCTAGATTTTTATTAAATTTAAATTTATATAATATAAATAAATTAAATTGTCCCCAACTTTATATTTTCCATATCAGTTCACTTAATTATAACAATGTCCAAACTTGTCTTGTATTCATGATAAAAATAATTAATTTAAACTTTTATTTTTATATTATGCAGTCTTTTATAACTTATAAAGTTAATAAACAATTTATGTAATAGATTTTAAAAAGTATAAAAAATCTACTCACTATATATAAAGCTATTAAACAATTTATTCAATAAATTTTTAAAAATATATATAAAAAAATATAGTTATCCCACGCGCGCGCGCATCTTACACAGAATTTACCACACATGGCTTAAGATTTAGGGTCTATTTTGGAGTGGAGTAAAGATTATTTTTAAAAAAAATATTTTTGATATCAGCATATTAAAACAATCTAAAAAAACAAATAAAAACCAATTATCTTCAAGTAAAAATATATTTTTTTATTTTTTTTTCAAAAATACTTTCTAAACATATAGGGTCTGTTTGTGATAACTGTTGCTGTAACTTTTCAAAATACTTTTCGTGCCAAAATATATCAAAATGATGTTTTTTTATTTTTTAAAAATTATTTTTGACATCAGCACATCAAAATGATTTAAAAACACTAAAATATATTCATTTAAAATGAAAAAAAAAACTTTTAAATTTTTTAGAAACACAGTTTAAAAAACTGTCTCAAACAACTTCATAATCAAATAGGATCTTAATTGAGAAAAATAATGATTAAAAAGATAGTTGCGTTTAGTAGGTTGATTAATATAATAATATGATAGAACAATTAGGTAGTTTTTTTTAATTATTAATATTAATTTGGTGGGAAAAGGAAAAGGTGTGATGTAAGATTTGTTCGTGTCTAGTCCTAGATTTTAAAGGTGGCGAATCCATAAAGTCCAAGAAGAGAGAAGTGATTATTTCACCCACGAAAGGCATTATTAGGTTATTTAATATTGTTTTTCTCTAATGATGCAATTTCAATCATGCACGAAAAAGATTTCAGCTATTCCATTCCACGTGCTTCACAATTGTTCTCCTCCCTTTGTTTATGCTCATACACCTCTTTTAATATTAATTATTTTGCTCATTATATATATATATATATATATATATATATATTCCTCTATTTTTGTCTTTGATGAGCTTTTATAAATAGTTGTTTTTTAAAAATATTTTTTAATTTAAAAATATATGAAAAATAGTATATTTTTTATTTTGTAAAACTATTTTCAATGTCAACAAATCAAATCAAATTAAAAACACAAAAAACTTTTAATTTGAAAATAAAATAAAATAAAAATGTTATTTTCTGTAAAAAATAAACAGAAATCTGCCTTATACATAATAACAACATCTAATACACTTTTTTTGGATGTGAGTAAACCATATCCCCTGAAAAATGTATTTTGTAGGCTCAGATGAGCGAGTAAAATCTTGGTTGTCTTAGGCTCTTTCAAAGAATATAAATTCTAACTTGAACTCGAAACCTGCTGTGCGGATCATAAACTATTTGACATCACGCTACGCCTCGCCCCCTCCCCAGGGACAACATCCAATACACACATAATGATACAAATTAAAACAAATAAAATAAATGATGTGAATTTTGTTCAAAATGTTTTTTTCAAGTTAAACATTCAAGGAAATTTAAATTGGATTTTTTTATAAAAAAAAATAAATTAAATTTTTAATGGTCAGTTTAACATCGGTCAAACTGATATGTTAAACCATGTACTTAATTTTAAAAACCCTTTATTAGTACATATACTATGTCACTTTCACAAACTATAATTAAGATTTTGATTACTAAAAAGACAATAAAGGAGTTGAATCACAACCCAAGGATCTTGTTAGACTGTCCAAGATCAAGATTATTCCATCAATACTAGTGAGGTTTGAATATGAATTGTAAGGGACAACATTCCCTATATCTATTCCAATTTTATATAGCATCATTAATAACAAAAAATGTTGGTGAATTTTTAAAATTACAAATTATGGGATGCTTGTTAATTTCTATGTAATATTATCATTGTGCACTTGTCATGTGTTATGAATTATTGAGTTTGATTGATGTGGATGCTTATTATATGATATACATTTTTTTTTAATCTAACCCTAACCATGATCTTATTTAAATTGAGAAATTGAACAATTTAGCACCCAATAAAAAAAAAAGGTTTAGCAAACAATGATATTAAATATATCAAAATTATTTTGATATCAGTATATTAAAATGATTTAAAAAAATTAATAGTTTTTTATTTTTTTAAAAATAAAAATCTAATATATTTTTTCAAAATTACTTTTACAACATAGTTCCAAACTGGAACTATAGCGGCTGGGATTCAAGGTTCTGGTGTTGGGGAGGATTCTTTCTGGTAAAGTGCAGAGAAAAGACGTTAGGGTAGAATAAAAGGTGAAACATTTGTGGATTCCATCTGTTGTACCCAGAGAGCGTAGCGTGATAGTAAATTACTTGTAATTTGCACAGCATGTCTCAGTACGAGTCAAGTTGTGTATTTCTTGTAAGAGCCCGAGACAACAAAAATTTTACTCGTTTACTTGGATCCACAAAAAGCACTTTTTGAGGAGTGATATTTCTTCGAATCCAAAAAAAATATCCATCTATTGTACATAAATGTGGAGTTTGTCTGCTCTTGTGAAAATGAAAGCACCATCTCCAGCCATGGATGATACATTTCCTAAACCCTGATCACAAGACAAACACCACAGCTGATACCACATTTCCTATTCCATGATGTTGATTGTACATGCACACAATCGGGAGAAAGAATACAATTTTGTAAGCACAGTAGAAAGGTTGCTGCAAGTCTTGTGGAAATTGTTTCAGCAATGATCGATAGAGAACTTGAAGGGATTTTTCATTTGGAGGGAGAAAATTATTTCACAAAAAGCTTGAGGACATTATTTTTAGCAGATTAGAAACTGGTGTTGGTGATTTAAAAACCAAATTAAGGATGATTATATCTATTTGTTAAATTTTATTTTTCTTTTGAGGTGAAATTGTTCATTGTTGCTTCAAGTTAATTGAAGGGTCTTGGTATAAGGTGGGGCTAGGAGAGTAATTGAAAATTGTAACAATGTCAACTCTAGATTATCAGTTAGTGATAAATTAAAAAGAGCTTTCTTGAAAATTAAATTGAAGAAGACAACACAGAACATGGAGATTGCATGCCAAGGAAACTATTGTTGGATCATTAATCCAACGTTGAACTTATATGAAAATAATTATATGTTTGTTGATTGTTAAATAAAGTGAAGCCTGATTAAAAATGATTTGCTAAGTATTTTTTGGCAATTGGGTTTCTGGTGTATCTAATAGGGTATGAACCTTTAATATGTAGAGATTAAGGAGTATTTCTGTTTATTAATGGGCTAAAATAAGAATATCAAAAGATAAAAATACCCAATGATAGGAATGTCAAAATGCATGAATAACAAATGGTAGGAATTCCAAAAACACAAATATCAAAGGGTAACTTGTTACCTATATATATATAGTCATGGTCTCCAGATTAAACATCCTACTTCATTCTCATTTTGACATCTCATCATCAGAGAAAAAATATAGTTACAGGAGAAAGAATCAAAAGGCTCTCAAGATATGAATTCAGATACGCTTTCATTTAATTATTTATGCATTCTTGATAATCTAACATGAATAATTTCTATATATTATGAAAACAATTACAACCCTAAAGCATATTACTTAACATCAAGTAAATGAAAACAACAACTCCTCACAAAAGATGTTTCATGAAAACCTCTTTATTTCCCTCACATTTTTCATTTGTTCACCTCTCCTTCCCCTTAAAAAACATGGCTAGTAGTAAGACTTGACAAATTCTGCTCGTCCAAATTACCATATTGCTAAATAATCAGATCAAACACCTTTATATTTTTTTCATGGCATGTTCTTCATGAAGCTAGTTAAATAAATTGATCATAGGGCTCCATTTCAATGGATCTCATGAAAAAAAAAAAGGAAAGAAAAAAAACTTGTTACTGATAAGGAATCATCTCATATAAAAGCTTAAACTGTTAGGGGAGACTCCAAAATATTATTTATATTATTATCTAACACATCCCCTCAAGTAAAAGTCATTTAAGTTTGAAACTTGTACAGACCCACGTTAATTTGTACTTGATTTTTATCCAATAGAATGAAGATGATGAGATTCGAATTCGTGAATACAAAGTCAATAAGACTCTGATATCATGTTAAGAAATTATCTCACCTAAAAATTATACGAGTTCGAGCTTTCATATCTAAAACTCTTAATTTTTACTTTATATTGAGCTTCCAATATGAATTTTAAAAAATAATAATTACCCACACTAATGGAGGTAAAAAAAAGGCATTTCATTACCAGATTGAAATGTATTTCGTACCTGTCAACCACAAAGAAAATACAATAGCACAAATGGAGATTATATTTTAAAATTGTTTATTTAAGCTTATGTTTTTGCTTTTAATGATGGGGTCCACCATTAAAAATAAAAAATAAAAAATAAAACACCACATCGAAACCATGATTTCATGCTTTTGCTCGTGTTTTATAAAGTAAAGGGTTATGCTCCACGAGAAACACAAACAAACACACTATAAATCATGTTTTCAACTTCGTGATCCTTTGTATTGGATAATCAAAATGGGTTATAATTAGAATGGGTTCCTTAACCAAGAAGCTGATTAGCCAGCCTCAAACTTCCTTCAAGCCGGCCCAAGATTCTCATAAAACCCCGACCAAAATGAGTGAATACAGGCAGCATAAGCTGAACGAGCCAGTTAAGAGAGTGTTTGTTTTCGTGGTGCAACCGAAAGTTGTAAAAAAGCTGAGAGATTTTGTGTTTGGTTAATTTTGAGAAGCAAAAATTTGACATAGAACCCACCTATTTTATTGCAGAACCGGAATTTCACGGAAAATAATAAATTACTGCTTTATGTGCGTTGCAATTGGGGGGCGGAAAATTGTATTTTAGTTTATTATTCATTTATTATATTTTCTTATAAAAAATATATTTTTAATATTAAAATAATCTAAAAATTAATTACAATAAATAAATATATTAGAAGGAGATCACAATATAATTTGTCTCGCAATCCTAATTTTGTTTCAGATGATATTTTACTATATATTATTCCGGGATCGCATAGGCCTTCACGTATGGATTTATAGTTCGTGATGAAATTATAAATAGTTTGATGAGAGAATAAAAACAAGTGTCTAATTTACTTGAATTATTAATTATATTTTATTATTATAATTATTAAATATTTAAAAAACAACACACACACACTTTAAAGTAATTTCACAAGTTGAAAATAATATGAAAAACTTGATAACCAAATATTTGAAATTGCTTTTCATTAACCTCAAACTCAACCATAATTTTAACCAAACACTTTAAAAATTATTTTAAACCGCAGCTAAAGTACTTTTCATGAAACTGCTTTTTTAAAACCTCAACCACAAAAACAAAAGTAATACCAAACACACTTTAAGGTGCCACCTGCAAGTTCGAAGATTCATGTCACGTCAAAAAACCCAAACGACCCGACAGGTTTTGCTCGGGCTAGTCGAGGTTTGGCTACCCATGTATCGGCTTTGAGCGCTGGTGTTCAGAGGCTAAGCTGAGATCCACAACTTGACCAGCAAGGAGCCGCAATAATCCGAACGAATCATCTTTGATTAAAAACAAAAGGGATAAGAGAGTAAATACCATTTTGTGGTATTAATTGTACAACGGATTTACAAGCACATACAAATCAAAAATACAGATTTAGTCAAATTGATTAAGAGAACAACTAGAATAGCACAACAGGATTTTAATCGCTGGCAGAACTCAATAAAACTGAGTTCGCAGTGAAGCCGCGCATTTTACTTGCGTCGAGCAGCTCTCCGTGGCTGTATGATCCAGCATAGGTTGAATTCATCGTTTTGGACAGGAAAGAAAAATCATGCAGTCCCAATGACTCGGACATGGAATGGGGGGCCGCGACAGAATATTGGCTCGTCGGGTGAGTTGGTTTTCGCCCGAGCTCTGAGGAGGTCGGTGGCGTCTTCTATCAAGGCGGCAGCGACTAGACTGTACTCCCCGGGAACAAGGAAATACAACGAGAAGGAATGCTTCGATTCTTGGAGGGGAGGAGCATCTATGGCTATCCCATTCAGAACACCTATCAAAAAATCAAACCAAGTAAAGTCATTGATCGCATCATTTGTCATGGTAGTAGCAATGTGCAGAATTAGTTCTACACCTGAGAGAGTTATGATGAGGGGACAAGGCAAAGATTATGCTAATTACCAAAAAAAGTCAAAATCGAACACGGAAGGAAGCTAGAAATGAGAGGATGGATTATTTTATGAGAAAATAATTGATGCGACATGAATATTTCACTAGAGGAAGTAGTAGGTAGTAATAATGGCAGAAATTAAATGCAAAATAACATCCCTCAACACAATAAAGTCTTACCAGACCACAAGACAGTTGCCTTGGTACCCTCGACGCAATTCTCTCCAGCAACATCCCTGCATGTAATATTAAGGCTCATCCTGATCATTTCCTTGGTGTTATTGCGAACCACAATTTCCATAGGAGTCATGTCATGTGCCAAAACAGAACCTTTAGGCCTGGAGTCACCAGATTCTTGTGAGAGATTGTTTCTAACAAGCCTGAAGCCAAATGTCAAGGGATCTGGTAGCAGTACATCCATAGCAGATGTCTTGAGTGCTGCTTGTATGGCATCCTTGATATTTAATTCTCCAGAGCTGGTCCGGCCTGATTGCCATCGGACCTTTATTCGGGATATCAGGTTATTAATGGAAGCTTTTAGTTCAGCCTTGGCACTCTTTTCTGAGAAGCTTGAATTTCTGCTGCCAACCGCCCCATCAGGCTTAAAATCCTTCATGAAAAAAGAACCATCAAGGATAGGTAATTTAAAATGTTCCAGTGGTATTAATACCCTGGCAGAGAAATCCCTATCGATTCTTGTTTTTGGATAGCCATATTCAGTGGCATCTTGACCATTAGAAAGCTTGTCCTCAGTGCTATCCAGCTGGACAGAGACGCTGATTTCAAACACCAAATCAGTCGGATTAGACAATTCTAGTTCCAGAAATCGCAGCCCCCAACTTCCCCTGAAAGGATCAATCTTTACCAATCCATCCATCTTTGTTTCAGAACCAATAGCCTCTTTACTAGCGCTATTCTCTAGATAAACTGGTTTGGGAAGATTTTCACCAACATGGGCAGGAATTTCCATTGAGAGCAAACGAGCCTTTACAAAAGACAAACCTTGCAAAACACACATGTTCAAGGGAACAACCAGGCGTCTACCAGGAGCCACAGCAGATTCTTTAGGAGGATCTTCGCAGTCTGTTAATGGCCCTGAAAATCAGAATGAAAAGAGCAAACAAGGAAAAAATACGCTATTCGGTTAAATTCTGTCATGATGTTCAGAATACTTATTCTAAGGGGGCAAGGAGATAAAGAGAGCTTTAAACTAGCAGCAGAGCAATCTGCAAACTAATAACAATGCTCCATTCAGACAATTCTCAACAATTGACATGTATCAAATGCGGATAAATGCTGTGAAAGTGAAGGGGGGTTCAACTAACTAAAATCTCATTTTTTTTATTTCAGAGATTAACAGATAAATTGAAAAAGGCCAGACTCTTATCTCAAGTGGTACTGATTACATATGAGCTAAAACTCAGACAGCAATTCTTTTGTGCATTTAAATAATTTACAAACAGAAGATGTACGGGCTTGAGACAACCTGACTTTTACATTTCCTCGAACCCTCCAAAAACAAGCTAACAAAGTAAAAGCATATACTTACCCTATTGCAAGCCTACACTGGTTTTATGGTGGAATGGATCTTAAAATTGGAGGATTAGCCGGATTATTTCACCCAAAATTATATGGTTAGAACAGAGAATAGATACAAAAAAGGTTTCTGTCACCCACTAGCTTTACCTTTTTTCTCAGAGTCCACGGAATTAAATATCAAATTTGAAGGGGTTAAATGTACAAAATGAAAATTACCTGCATAATGAATCAACAGCGAGGGGCTGTTACTGTCCTTTAACTGCCTTCCCATGCTTCCAGAAGCATTATCAAGGTCCACTAACCCAAGCTTCCAGGCTTTCAAGGTCACAGGTAGGATCACCTCAGCACCAGGTTTTAAAGGAAGCATGGATTTTAAAGTTTCATATGATATTGAGAGAACAGAATCTTGGTTTTTTCCTGAGAGTGAAATATGTGCCTGGTCAACAGGAACAGTGCCTGCATTAGCCAAACTAATATGGATTTCACGTATCTCGCCTTCATATAAAACTATTGCACCATCTCCCCCTACAACATGTGAAACCAGTAGAGGCAGTGGTGGTACAACGGAAATATTTGGGACAGATATGTTTTTCAACTTTGGAGAACCACAGCATCTGAAAGGGTCAGAAAGCACAAGTCCTTGCGCTGCACCATGAAGCAGATTATCTACATCCCTGAAGAGGTGTTCAGTAATAACACCAAAACAGTGAACAGTGCACCCTGGAATTGTCACTAGCCCCACTGAAGTTGGGATTCCTGATAAGGTGATCACCTTTGACGAATTGGGAGGGAGATCTAAACTAATGGGAAAAGGATCAAAATTTCCTGAATGCACTGACAAGTAGATACTATCGACTCTTAAATTAAAGCCACATGGGTTTGCCAACTCCACTAAAATCTGGACTGGTTCCCCAACAATCCAAATCAGGTCCTGCTTGCTGCTATCATTTGGTTCCCCTTTGCTGAATGGTGTATAAATAAAAGGCCCTGAAGGAGCAGATCCAGCCCACCAATCTTCTCTTGCTGGATTGCATTTTATAATGTCCATTTGAGAGGGATGTAGAGGAAAAGAATACAACCTGGAAGAAATAGACAGATTAATTGAATGACGGTTGCCAAATTCAGAAACTGATGTGAAAAGAAAATGAGACTCCATAAGCAGCTTTCTTGTTGTCAGATTCAGTAAATACAAGACTATCTGCTATATGTTCTTATACACATTCTTTGAACACCCAAACAACAACAGAAAAAAAATGAAAGGACCTGCAGCACATTTACTACTGAGGTGATAGGTAAAAGAAGATAGAAAAAAGATTACACAGATGAAGCAAAATACCTTACAAAAGGTAAGGCAGGATCACTGCATCGAATCCCTGAAGGCAGCATCTCTGATGAATTAGCAAGTGCACGAGCAAGGCCATTCTGTCCGGCAGGTGTGATTAGAGGGTAATATGATCTTAGAAGCCGAGCAGCAGCACTCCATGCAGCAAGAGGATCTCCGGCACGAACAGCAGATAGCAGTATCTCCCTCAGCACAACCATTTGAAGCGTGCTCCATTGAGACTCAAATAAAGAAACTACAGACTGGTGATGCATTTTCCCACTATCAGCATGACTTGATCCAACCTCCTATCAAAAAGAAGATAGTTCATGAAAGGTGAAAATTTTAAAGGCTCCCAGATACACTATAAGCTCATATCTTTCGCCCATTGTTTGGTTTATATGAAAAATTCAACCCTCTCCCTTTTCTTTTCTTTATCTCTTCTTTCCTCTTTTTCAGCAGGATTTCATCCTGATTCTCTTGAGACAACGCTTAGTGACTTGACTAGCTAAGCATCAGTCAACACAGATCAAGTTATATGAGGACTTAATGTGCTTATTATGCAACCTTTTTCTTTCGGTGGATTGAGAGTCCTGCATTTTTCGAAGCATAAATAGATAGATTTGTATACTCACAATGGTATGAGAATTGTTGGAGATGGAAGCTCTGCTCTGAACACGATATGCTTTGGTGGTCATTGACAAAACTTGCAAAGCACTAATAGCAGCCAATTTGTTGTCTTGTTGCAGATACAGCTGAGCAACCTGCCTAGAGAAAAAGGCAGCTTTCCTCTGGTAACCAAGAGTTCCAAATAAACGAGCTATTTCAACATATAGTATGAGTCTATCAGTTGCATCAATCAAAGATTTTGCACCATCTGCAGCACTTGTCAACAAATCCACTACTTCCTTAGCTAGCTCTCTTCTGCAAAAACAAGGACCATCGCTATGAAAATTGCTTTCAAGAAACAGAAGCGTTAGCATCTTAATTTAAAGAGCTCACTTCTTGTGTGTATCTTCTTATGTTGTAAAAAAAGTTGAGAAAAACATTTACCTGCAAAGATATCTTGCCAATTTCAAATTAGCTTCAAGTTCAAAGCTTAAAGGTGAAACCCTGCATTCAAAATATTAAGACAAATTTGCCCTTAATAAGATTAATTAAAAAGTAACTAAAAATCACCTGAAGATGCCTAGGCAGTCTACACAAGAACACGACCTTCTAGTATATGTATAAATATAATTCAACTGCAATTATTGGGGAAGCAGGCCTGGAAATTTGTATTTTACACTTTGCGATCCGTAGATCAAGATTAGAGAAATTGAAAATATATATAATATAATGAGAAAATTCGCAGCTTCACTTACAAGCATAAGCATACAAAACCAACTATTTCACATTGATTCGGGAAAAGGATGTTTAAAAGGATTATCGATCAACAAAAATGAGAGAGAAATTACCTCTGAGCATTCTCTGGTATAAATGACTTCTTGTAATGCAATATCACACTGCTGTACCGATACCTAACTTCATCCTCTAGAGATGGATCTTTCAGGCCTAACTGGTCTATCTGATAACAGGAAAACAAGGGAGATAAGTAATTGCACAACTGCAGGGTATACCAAAGACATGGACATAAACAAGACCCGTCATTCAAGAGGAAAATAACAATGCCTATAAAACCAATCAGCTTTTACGGAAACTTCACTATGGAATAGGGAACAGCCTAAGTATATATGGACCAACAAAAGGATGTGTTTGACATGAATGTCATTTTATCATTTAATTCAAAAGATGCACATACCAGTAAGGCGCAAACACTACCCTCCAATGCCCCAGCATACCAGAAGTAATCTGCAGTCAATCTGGCTAATTCCAATGCAGTAGAATAATGAGCGTTGGCATCAACAGGTGATCCTGCCAATAAACAATAATCCCCTATAGTCTTTTGTGCACGACCAAGTCTTCTCTTTTTAGCCTTGATCACCTGTAATTTTTACAAAACTCAAAATTATCAACCTACGGGGTGCAAAATACATGGCATCACATAACAAAATAAAAACTTGCAGAATAAAATTTCCAGATTCAAAATCCTTAGGACACCTAAAAATAAACCTCCTCTGAGCTTAAACTAGCTTGAGAATCCAAAGGCGTCTTGAGTATAGTTCCAGCAGATTCCGCTTGAAAAACATACTTCTCAAATTCCATCAACAATGAAGCCGCAATCTCTTGCAACATCGTCTGTAAATGCATCTCCTGCGTTTGACGATCAGCTGGCGGGAACAATCTCAAATTCTCTCCCTTTTTACCACCATCCTCTAACTGTAACAAAACAATGAGAATCAAGTCACTGGTCAGCCATATAAGAGAGACAATTGCTTGACATTTACATCAAAAATCACTTCAGATTCATTGAAATCAAAACCACTAGGTAAGACGAGGTTCACTTCGAAAGCAGGTCCGCAAGCGAAGTAGAATTCCAATCCCAACTCCCACTCCACTACGACTTTCAATAAGTTTCATTCCTCATTTCTCACTGAATCCTATCCTCCTACTTTAGCAAACTAAATCACATTTAAATCTAAAACACCAAATATCCACATATCTCTCTCTAATGCGTAATCCAACCCAAACGAAACCATTACGACACGTGAAATGAGAAAGTCCAATTACCATTCCTTAGCATTTAGCTAAATCATAATCATAAAAATAAAAAATAATATAATTACAAATCCGATCCACTTTCATTTAGTTAATAAAAAATTAATAAAATACAAAGAAAAAAACTAACCTGAGAATCACATGGAAAAAAACCGAAACAGCGAGTAACACGCGCAGAAGCGTAACCTTTGCAAACTCCGTCGAACTCTTCAATAACTGAATCAAGATCAGGCGATAGCGGACAATGACAAACACCAATGACAGCCAAGATCTTACGATTTGACTGAAAATCTTCCCATGGACTAGGCGGTTCACCGCCGAGGATGAATTTGAACCGGAGCGAACCGGTTTCCCAGGGTTGATTAGTGAACGGTGATTTTTGTTCTTCGGTGTAGAAGGAGGAGATGGAAGAGAGTGGGATCGTGTGATGGTGGAGGAACATGGAGTAATAATCGCGTAGGGTTTGGTGAGGGATTTTTCCGATTGGGATGATGGCGATTCGGATCATGGCGGAGGTTTCCACGCTTACGTCTGGTTCCATGATGGGATCAGACGGTGACTGAAGGTGGGGGTGTAGGGAGATACAGTACGGAGTCGAGTGTAAGAGTGAGAACGTTAAAAACTGGAGATGGTGGTGAGTCGTGAAACGTTTCGAGTTTTGTTGGTTACGTTTGAGAGAGGGGGACGAGAGGGTGTGTTTGGCTATAGGTGGTTGGGAGCAATTTTGTTGGGAAGAGAGGTGAGTCCTTCTAATTATAAAATAGTTTAATTGGGTCCTTCTTCTTTTTGGAAGGTTACAAGAGCAGGAACAAACGGTACAAGTCTGTGCATTTTGGTTGTGAAAACGGTGGAGTTGTTAAGCCTGCATTGGTAAATTTGACAGAAAAATATCAATACTGTCTGCGGGCTCTCGTTGCGCTGCGGATCCATGCTATTTTTTTCAAAAAAATATTTAAATGCTGTGACTGAACTTTGAAGAAATAATATAAAAAAAAATAACCCGGCTATAATCACGATAGGTCAAATAAAGTAATTTTATTTTAATTATATAGAAAATAAAAATAATAACAATCAGACAAAAAAATAAAAATAAAAAACAATTATCCGTGAGTCGGCACAAGTTAGCATGATGACATATAATTCGGGGATTAAAGGGTGAGTTAGCTTGGAAAAACCTTAAAAATATAGATTATGAGATTGAGATAATCTGATAAAAAAAATATAAATTTTAATTTTTAGGAATAAAAATAACGTTGAACAATGAAATAAAAAAATAAAAAAAGTAATCATTGTTAACTTCTTAAATTCATGACCCAAATCATCTGAGTGAAAGATAAATTAAAAGAAACCACATACAAATCAAAATAAAAATAGCAATAAAAAAATAAAAAATCACAAAGTAACAAAAAAATAATAATTTGAGAGTTACATTAAAAAGAATAATAAATTTAATAAAAAAATTGAATGATAAAATTAAAAATTAATAGCCAAGGAAAGAAATATAAATAGAACAATAAAAAATGAATTATATGATAAATTAGGATTAAATAATGAAATGGAGGGGGTTTGCTCTCACAGACAGCCTAACTAATTATACATGATAAAAATACAACAAAAATAAACCTCATTTCTTTAGAATTTATTATATATTAATAAGTGAAAGAAAAATAAATCATTGGTCAACAATTCTATTTTTTTTACATTGAAATAAATAAGTATTTTTTTTGTTTATTATTTAAAGTCCAATTCCTTAGCTTATACTATGGATGAATAATTATTTTCAATTCGGTTTTTATTTATAAAAATAACTAAATTACATTAAATCACCCTACAAAAGAATCTTAGTAATTGAAAATTCCAGTATTGTTTGATATTGTATTTTAAAAATATTTCAACATCAAGATTGAAAAGTTATTTTTCTAGCTGCTTCCAAATTATTTTTTTATTATTTTAAATTATTTTCATGTATAAATTTTAAAAATAAAAAATATTATTTAAATGGTGAGAGCATCTTCTTTTTTTCAAGTTCTCTCCCTTGGAATTATTGGAAAAGTGGTGTGCAAATCGATATGGATATTTATAATACAAAAAAGAGATAGAAAAAGACAACAAATCCCATGTTTGTCTTTTCTAAATTATAGACATCGACTCCTTGCAACGGGGTCAAAGAAAGAGAATTTCATCTTTCAAACTAATTTAGTGATTTTTTGTCGCTGTATTTATTTATTTATTTATTTGCATCTCTCACTTAAATTAGTGTTTTTATATATTTTTAAATTATTTTAATATAATAATATAAAAATTAATTTAAAAACACACATTTTTTTAATATATTCTAAATAAAAAAATAAAACAGAACTTATAAGTTTCTCCTAGTGCATTGTGACTGTTTGGTATTGTATTAAAAATAATTTTGATAATTTTATTTTTATTTTTTATTTTAAATTAATTTTTTTAAGTGTTCTTAGATATTTTAATATATTAATTTAAATATAATTTAAAAATATCATACTCTGTCTAAATTATAAATAGTATCACTGTCTTTCCTTTGTGTGGTGAATAAGAAAGGAATTCAGGAGCTGGTTGGTTTGTCCTCCAAAAGCGAGCGAGCTGGCGCTGGGCCTGGCATGATTTTGACAGCATGAGAGGAATGGAAAAACTGCGGAATTTACACACAGAATTTAAACAATTGGCAGACTAATAATAACTTTTTGAAATATCAATTTAAGTCTATTTTTTATTTAATCTGTAAATTTGAAGAAATAAATGTATAATTTGACTATTGACTTTTTTCTTTATAAAAGTATAGTTTTTATGTTTAGTATCGTTTTGTAAATTACAAAACATTTTAAAAAATATTAATTTAATATTTTTTTTAGGAGATAATCTGTTAGGTATAATTCAGGAAAACAAAATTGCCATATTATTTTATTGGATTTTGAATTACCTTGTCATACCAAGCGAAGGAAAATCTAATCCAAAATTGATATCAGTTGTCACCTTCCTTCCACCCCGAGTTTTCCTTAGATACCATGCCCTGGAAGACAGCAACACAACAAAGTAAACAACAATTGTAACTGTAGACTTCTCACAACCTTGTTAACTCCAAATATGAAATGATCAAGTAAATTTTTCAGCTTCCAATCAATCTCTGCATTTTCCTCCAACAAAATTCCATGGATGACTCAAGATAGTGAAACTTCAAACTAGAGGAGGCTGTAAACATGATAAATGGATGCCTTCTCTGCTTCAACTGCCGGAAAAAAATAATACTTTCCACTGTCAGATTCAATTCTTGAATACTTGGATCTGAGATTCAAACTTCAATGGGTGACCCAGAATTAACCTGGTGCAGATGGCAAGCAAAACACTGAATCTTAAACAAACTCTTGCCTTGCAGAAACGGTGTTGATTAACCAATCCAAATTACCATTGAAGTTAGCAATAACGATCAAGTAAATTTTCCAGCTTCCAATCAATCTCTGCATTTTCCTCCAACAAAATTCCATGGATTGACTCAAGATGTTATAACTTCTGACTAGAGGAGGTTGTAAACATGATAAATGGATACCTTCTCTGCTGCAATTGCTAAAAAAACGATCACCATACTTTCCACTGACAGATTCATGTCTTGAATACTTGGATCTGGGATTCAACCTTCAATGGGTGACCCAGATATAACCTGGTGCAGATGGCAAGCAAAACACTGAATCTTAAACAAGCTCTCAATGGGTGGGATTCAAACTTTAATGGGTGACCCAGATAACCTGGTGCAGATGGCAAGCAAAGCACCGAGTCTTAAACAAACTCTTGCCTTGCAGAAATGGTGTTGATTAACGAGTAAAAACCAATCCAAAATACCATTGAAGTTAGCGAACACAAGGATTCAACACACTAAAAGATTACGTTTTTATTGAGACAACTAATCAAGCACGTCATAAACAGGGATTCAAAAAGATACCCCTAAGAACAACGGCCATCAGAGATCATCTTGACAGACACCTATTACAAAACTAAACCTTACAAAGAGTAAAGACATGATAAACTAAACCATCATAACTTAAAGAAGAACCTAACTGTAACCTTAATTACCCCGACTCACCTTAGAGATTCTAAATTCTAGCAATTAACTCACACAAAGCAGATAATTAAACTATACACACACCCAATAAGACTAAGAATTTTAAGGTTATGCAATTCGATTTCTCCCCTTGAAAAAATACGGGAAAATCGAGTGCAAAACATCAAAAATCAGAACCCCATCTACATCATGACCTTCAGTCTTCAAATCCCATCCACCGGAAGGAGCAGCAGATTCAAAACCCAACAAAAGGAACCTTAATCAAACTACAAACTAAGCCCTAGGAGCTTCATTAACTCGCTGCTTGCATCAACCACAGGAGGGTTGTTCGTCTTCTTTGTGAAAAAACCAGGTAGAGGAAGAGAGCTAGGTGGCGGGGATGTGACAAAAGCCGATCCAGCATAAAAACCATTAACTAGGTCCCTCGACTCAGTGAGCCGGACCTGAGTCGGAAACAACACGGCATCAGGACCCAGCCTGTTGGTTGAGACGAAACCCAGATCTTCATTTTTCACAGCCTCTGTATTTGGACTCCCTTTTGGAGTCCAATCCTTCTTCGCGGGCTTGACTAAATCTTCTTCGCCGCGTTTGAGAATCTTGACGTGTCCCATGACAAGGTTGCTGTTGCTGTTGTTGTTCTTGGGGAAAGCGGCGCGTGGAGGTGGGGATGTGTTGGGACTCCGTTTTCGGCGGTTGGGTTGTGCCCGGTTCGGGCGGGGGTTGTTAGGGTTAGGGTTCCGTGTGTACCTCATCCGTTGTGGCGGCGATTGTAAAGGGTTTTTGAGGCAATCTTGAGGATTGGCAACAAGAACTCCCATGTTAATTTCAAGGAACAGATCAAGACGAAAAGATTTCTTTACAGCAACAACAAAAAATGGAACCTTTGGAGAGAGAGGAAAAGAGGAAACCCTGAGTTGAAGTAAACGTGGGTACAGAGAGGTGGAGAGGGTTGATTTTATAAGGAAATGGGGAAATGATGAGGGGGCAGTTTCTCATGCCAATCTCATTAGGGATAAAGTGAGAAACACGTAGCGGATGATTTTCCCCCCCCTGCTGACGTTCGTTTTACTTCGTATAATTTAGTTTCAAATAATTAATTATTAAGATAAATAGTCATTAATAATAATAATAATAAATTCCCCTAATATATGATGACATAATATTGATTGGATATTATATTTATTACGAGAGTTACTAGCGTGTAATCGAAGGAAAATCATATTGTATGCTATTGTAGTTTTGATTGAAGCACAAATTAATTCAATAATATCCCTTTTTATATAAAAGATTTATACTATTTAAAATAATGACATGAATCTAACATTTATCTTTTTTTTTTTCCCTCTAAATACATTATTTATTAGGCAACAATTATTTTTTATCTTTTATTTTAAGATATTGTTTGTCATTTCAATCTAACTATATTTTTTTTAAATAATTTAGATTATTTTTAAATAATTTAGCCCCTAAGGAGCGTGGTATGATGACAAAGAGCTTAAGATATACACAACAGGTCTCAAATTCGAGTCATGACGTGCACTTTTTATAAAATTCTGAGACAATCAAGATTTTACTCGCTCATCTAAAACCACAAAATACCCTCTTCGGAGATGAAGTTTTCTCAAATTCAAAAAAACAATGATAAAAAAATATTTTTTTTTTAAATAAATTTATTTTAACTTTGCATTTCTTACTTGTTATTTCTTATCGCCATCCTAAAGTCACAAAAACTTTCCATATACAAGTGATATTTATTATAAAAAATTAATTGCTTTTTGTACAACACTTCTTTATTTATATTTACCATATTTTATTCTACAAGAAATCTTTATATTATTTTAAAAAAAATCACAATACAATCCTCAAACTCAAAGAATAGAAACGCCATTTGAAGGCATCAAAATGTTGAAATATTATTATGGAAGTAATATTTTTAAATTAAATAAAGTATTATAGCAAAATTATTTTACACTTAAAATACAGGTTGACTGCGATTACAAAGACGTGTTATAAGGAGCGTGTTGGGGGTAGCTGGTAGAGGGAATCCCCTGCCAGTACCTTGGTTGTGAAAGGCTCTGTATCTGACGTGGGTTCGATGCCACTTGTGCCATAGTTATCGTCTATCTTGTATTTTAGCCCTATTGGTTTCTCTTAACTACGATAATGCCATCAACCATTCCAACCGTTATCTTGCTGTCATGCTGTAGTTGGGGCAGTTCTCTAAGTGTTTTATTTATTTATTGTCTAAAAAAAATATATAATTTATCTGTTCTAGATCATAGTTATCAAATCCGTTCCGGGTACCGTTCCGATTTTTTGTTTGGAACGGAACGTTCCGGTTTCGGTGCATTCCGGCGTTCCGTTCCGGTTTTGTACTGTTCATATTTATTTAATTATATATATGAAAAAAATAAAATATTAATTTAACAAGTGTAATTTAAATTCAAGATAAATGAAATTTAAATTATACAATACAAACATAATCTCAAAATTAGAAACATCTTTAAAATTCCAAAATATCATGAAAGTAAAATATTCTAAAATAAAAGAAAAATACATCAAACATCTTCTACATCATTAATATAAAAATAAGGATCTTGATCTTGAGGTGGAACATAAGGAAAGTCGTCAACAAGACATTCCAATAGCTGGTCATTTCCACCAAGCTCATTCTCCTCATTTACACATGTCTCTTCATCATCTAAATTTAAAGTAGCGAAAGGTGCTTCGATATTCTCCCAACTTATGTCCTCTTCATCATGCATAGTAAACACAAAATCATTTAGTATGATGACCTATTTCTTTCCTATCCTCTTAACATGCATTTTTGGTTGAGACTTTAAGTCTTTAACAGTTCAAGTTTAACTAGTAGTCCTATGATTTTTTCTTCCAAATCTTCATTCAAAAATCTAACCAAAAATCATCCACATTCTAAACATTAAACACAGTAGTTAAATCAACAAAATCCATGTTTATCTTTTTTTCTTATTTATTTTCTTTCATTCAGAAACCCATATCATCAACCCCTATAATCGATCACTAATTTGAAAATTCGAAATATTTTTCACAAACCCATATCTCTTCTACAAATTGCTCCCAGGAACAACTACTTCCAACACCCTCTTGGTATTATTTCCCTCAAAACAGCATCAAATTATCAAACAACATTATGCACTGGCCAGTTTATCAAACAACATTTCACAATCACTCTCTTCCCGAAATTCATCAACAACCATTCACAAAAACACAATTAACAAGAATGCTCAGTTTATACACCATTATGCCCAGTTTCGACACAATACAATTCCATCTCAAATTGACAATCAAACTCAATTTTCACAATAACTCACTTTCCGAAAATTCATCAACAATCATTCACAGAATCACAATTAACAAGAATGCCCAGTTTAATTAGGAACACAACATGAATGAACATCTTCCAATTAAACATTCCATACAAATGTAATCAATTAATCAATTATCCAAGTTTCGGCACTTTCATTTTTTCAAAAAATTAAAGGATTAGGGGCCTCAAATGTGTACTTTTCACTGAAGATTTGGGGAAGAAGAACCGAGCAAGGTCAATTGTGCCGCCGTGTGGAAGAGATTGTGCCGCCGTGATTTTTATTTTCAATTTAGGAATTCAGAATTTGAGCTAGATTAGGGATTGAAATTACAAATTGAGCTTTTCAATTGATGGGTTACTGGATTTGTGAGCTGATTTGAGATCAATTTGAGATTAGGGCAACGATTTGGGTAAAAAGAAATCGGGGAATTGATTTAGGGATTTCTGAAATCGGGGAAATGGATTTTGGGTCTGGTCTGGGGGGTTTATTAACTCCTAAACGACGTCGTTTTGATTCAAGTGTAAACGACGTCGTTTGGGATTACACCGGAACGGGACCACCGGTACAAAACCGGGGCGTTCCGGCCGGAATTCGGCCGGATCGGTCCGGAATTCTACCCGGGACAAAAACATCGCCGTTTTGTCCTGGAATTCCGACTGGGACGGGCCGGAACGGCCGGAACGGAACGAGATCAATAACTATGTTCTAGATTATTAAAATTGTAAAATTAAAATTATAATAGTAATTAGTTATAGGCTTTTTTTTAATAATATGCGTGTAAAATTGTTAGAAATAAATTAATTGTGATAGCATAAAATGTTTTTCTTATGCTATAAGATTCAAAATTAACTAATATTTTATATTTTAACAAATTAAGTAAATTATTTTTGCTTAACAAGAGTATTTTTTATTAAAATTATTGTCGTAACAAGAGAGTAATCCAAGCAACCTTTTTATATTCTAATTGAATTTCCAAAGATTAAAATATAACACCCTCCCTTCCTTTTCTTGGATTTGAAACTTACAAGACAAGCAATTTGATGCCTAGTCGTTTTTCATACAAGTTAAGGGCCTGTTTGGAACAACTATTGTTGTAGCTTTTCAAAGTATTTTTTGTGCCGAAATACATCCAAATGATATTTTTTTTATTTTTTTAAAATTATTTTGACATCAGCACATCAAAATGATCTAAAAACACCAAAACATATTCATTTAAAATAAAAATAAAAAAAACTTCAAAAGTTGTTGCACGACTTGAAAAAAGCCATGCCAAACACCCTCTAAATATATTTTTAAAAAACTTATAACTATTTACTATTTCAAAGAAAAAAATTGATGCATGAGAGGTGCTTCCAACCACAATTCACGAGAACCATGCCAACAATCAAACTTCAAGCTCGCGAGGATAGTTCCTTTGGTCAATGAATCATTTTTATTATTTTTTAATGGTCACATATTCATTGTGGGATGAACAAGCTTGTTCCCTTATAATCTTATTATAATCTTATGTTCGAGCCATATAATTGCTAATATAATAATTATTGAAGATTTATATTATTATTAACTTCAAGATCAGTGTGATTAGTTGAGATGTGCTCAAATTGTCTCGAACATCCACATTAATTAAAAAACAAAAACAAGTTAATGAAATAATTTTTTTTATTAAAACATAGTAAGGTAAATTAGTTTTAACTTTAACCGGCGAGGTTTAAATCGAGTTTGACACAATAATCATTTTTGTAATATTAACTTTAAAAATTAAGTTTATTATAGATTAAAATATTTTATAATTATTATTTTTAAAAGGCGAAATATATGTAAAATTATAATATATTTTAATTAAATAAATACTTTAAACTCTTAATTAAAATAAGATTCAGAACGCGCTTCTTCGCACCGCCCAAAATGGGGCTATAACGAGGAAGCAGGGACTTCGGATACGTTTTGTAATTTGAAGAAATATTGATGGGCGTTTTTGTAATATCGCAGAGCATTGGATCTTCGATGATGGAAGACAGCTGGACCCAGAAATAATTATACGTGTCACTTATTAAATGGAATGACGTTGGCGTTGGAAAAGACGTGTGTGACTCACTCAACCTTTAATCTAGCGGTTCGATGGGACCGCTCCGGGTTATTATAGACATTTGGACCGGCAGGGCTTTTTGGGTGGAGAAGCATTTCCTTTATTTTGATGGAGCGATTTTATGGAGACCAGAGAGCTTCCTGGATGGACAGTAGCTGGAGTCACTTGTCAAATCACTGTCCAAGAGGATGAAAAAAATATTTTAGTGGTCGTGATTGATTAATGTTTTATGAGAGAAAATAAAAAAAATAACATTTTTATTAAAAATATATATAAATTCAAATATAATTGTAATTTATCTTGCTATAATTTTATAATAATTATATATATATATATATGCGTGTGTGTATTCTGTCATTATTATCTTAAAATAATAATCAAACATTACTTTAAATATATTCCTTCCTTCATTAATCTTATATTAACTTAATAAAAAAAGAGGTTGCAGGCACTGATGGGGCAGGTGCTTGACTTTGTTCACTAGAATTACAATGTTTGACCTCGTTATTTTTTTTTTGGTTAAACATCTTTTTAACGTATATTTTGTAAGATAAATTTAAAATTTATGTTTAAACTAATACCCATTATTTGTGTTTTATTTATTTATTTTTTATCCTTTTTATAAAAAAAACAATTAATTTTTAATTACACTGGATGTGATTAATTTTTTAAGAGTTGAATATATTTTCTTTGTATTTAATATTTTATATAGATTAAATATTTATTTTTATGATGTTTTTTTATATGTACAATTTTGCTTGATATTTATCTCCTCTTGTTTTATTCAATAAATTTAATATATGTCGATTTCTATAACAAATTTATTTTAATAAGAAAATTTAATTTATTAAATACAACCAAGCAAATGACATGTAAAAATATTTTTTTCATGGTAAATTGATTGTTTTTATGTATATGTGTGTGTATTGTCGCGCTAGTCATCACTGTTTTTTTCCTGAACTGATTTAAATAAATCTATCTGATAAAAAAATAATAAAAATATTTTAAAATAAAATATAAAAAAACAAGTACTATTATAATATCATTTAAAAAAAAGGAAAGAAGGGACTAAGGTTTACTGGGCCTAATCACAGCTTATCAATTCGCTTCCAGATAGGCAGAGCTTAGATTTTAGACTGGGCTATTACACCACCAATTTCATGAGCCCTGGGCCAGGGAAGAAAAGCCCCCCCAGATAATTAATAAAAATACAATTATAAAACCAATAATGACTTGATGGGTTAAGTGCAACTCCAACACTATAGCTAAACGAAGAGCCAAAGTCAAAAATTCTTTCGTTTGGTTTTTTGAGTCAAATTTTTATCATTCAACACAAAAAGCATCCGAATAATCAAAATGACTATTGTCATAGCCAGTAGTTATTTCTACAGGTTAAAACCAAAGAGCCAAAAAATAAAATAATATTTAATAATTGAAAAAATTCCCAGAACTTAAAACAGTGATTCTCTTCAAAATTCCTTCGTTGATGTGATATATATATTAGAAAATAATGTAATTATATCAAAAATATTTATTTTTGTTTTTATTTAAAAATACCTCAACAAGAGTAAAAAATTATACACAAAATTAATAATTATATTGTTTGAGGGTTTTTTAAAAATAATTAAAAAATTTAACCTATTCCTATTAATTGTATAATTAATTGCATAATTAAACTACATACAAAATAATTGCACTATATTTAAAATAATATAAAAAAATAGCTCTCCAAAATAGCTTTTACCATTGGAGCACACATCAACAAAAAAAATCATATATACACTATTCAAATAGTCATTTTAAAGATTTAGCTCTCCAAAATAGTTCTTGTCATTGGAGATACTCTAACAGGGATCTCAACTGGTTTGATTATGTGAAAAAACAAAAAAATAATTGACTTGACTTTACCAGTAAAAAACATAAGTCAAATTGAGATAAATCATTTAGTTTGATGTAGTAAATAAATAATTCATTTTTAATAGATTTTATAGATTGTTTACTCATAAATTTACGAGTGCAATTATATTTAATTTTATTTTTATAGCATTGTATTAGTATTAAATAAATAAAATATCGAATAAACATTTTTTGTAATATTATTATAAAAGAATTATATTCTTGATATTTTTTATTATTTTTTTTTAAAAATAGTCCTATCTATAACGAAACTCAGGGTAATTGCCTCGTGTATACGCAATGAGCTCCGACAAGGTAATGTCCTCTGACTGGTACGAGAGTGGGACACGATAGCTGCTAGCTCATGCCATAAATGAAAACGCAGCACTCAAGGGAGAAAATATTCCCGTGGGCAACTGGCTATTATTGTGGTATTTCTTTGACCGTTTTACACTGTATTTTAAAAATGTTTCGGTCTAATTGTACACCGCCAGCACAAAGACTCTACTTGTTTTTATATTTTAAGAGTATTTTCTGTTTTAAATTATTTTTATCGTATATATTTTTATATTATTTTGATATCATTATATTAAAATATAAAAAAAATAATTTTAAATAAAAAAACTTTCAATTTTTTTTTAAAAAATACAACTCGAAACATGGAATTAGTCAAAAGTCCTATCTTTTCAGGTGCAGACATGCCCTACATGTACTAAATCTTCACTTTAATTAGCCACATGATGATCACCATCTTTAGTTAATTTAAACTATCAATGCCCTGAATTGATCTCACTCACCCCGTAATTATTGTCCCCTTGATTATATTTTATGAAATAATTTCAATAATGCGTTCACTCGAGGCCAAATCATCATTGCATGCAATGTATTTGATTGATGTGAAGTTAAGAATTTCTTTGATATTGTATTTTAAAAGTGTTTTTGAATTATTTTAATTTGCCATAATAAAAAATAAAATATATAATTAATTCTAATTGAAGGATAAAAATGAAACAAATAAAAAAAATTGGATTGAAAAACAATAAAGAAATTTTAAAAAACAATACAGTGTAATTGTTGAAAAAATTAAAAGAATAAGGATCGAAATGAAAAGCAGCATATATGAACAATTTCAATTGGAGGACAAAATTACAGCAAATTAAAACTTGCATACCTAAATTATTAAAAGAAACAAAAACATATCAAAAATCAAAAGAATAAGGACTGAAATGAAACATACCGTGTATAATCAATTTCAATTGAATAACATAATTGAAAATAATCAAAATTTTCATTGAACAAATCAATAAGAAAAACAAAATCAAAAGAGCAGAGACTGAAATGAAACATCCATGAATATGAAGGATTGTTTCGTACTTTCCAGTAATAGGAGAGAGAAAAGAGGGGGGATAAAAATTGTCCATCAACGTTTCCACGACCACATTCACATGACACGCGTCTCTCTAATAGGCAGGTGATATGACAACGCACAGGGTGACATAGCGAAAGGCCAGTTCCCAAACGTCCTAAGATGCCACACGCGCCACCTAAAAGACGCGTGCATGTGAAACACTCTTGGCACGTCCGTACAACGCACTTGCAGTGTTTTGAAATAAATAAATAAATAATTGATCAATTACCTATACATCCTTGTACTCAGCGATATTTATGAAAAAACTGATGGTGAAAGTACTGTAATACCCTTGATTCTAGACGTTCTTTTTGTCATTTATGGGGGCTATTTTCATAGTTTTCGCGTGCAAAGAATTCAAAAATACCATCCATGTTCTCTGAAAATTTTGAAAATACCCCCGATCCTTGGGGGTTAAAATTTTTCAACCATGGGATATAATGATAATTTTATTGTAGTAATCCA
This sequence comes from Salix arbutifolia, assembly GCA_025169955.1. Classification (NCBI taxonomy): domain Eukaryota; kingdom Viridiplantae; phylum Streptophyta; class Magnoliopsida; order Malpighiales; family Salicaceae; genus Salix; species Salix arbutifolia. The sequence goes on along the minus strand of CM045919.1, from coordinate 1,669,214 downwards.
TAATAAATTATGTCTATCAGTGAAAAACACAACAATAAAAATAGGACACGGTTTATATATATCTATAATATAATAATATATTAATCGAAGGGTTTTTCTAGAAAAATGTTAAAGTATATTATAAATTAAAATTAAATTATTTTCCAGAAGATGAGAGTAGTTGCTGGCATATTGTAGCGTGTGTACTTCTTTCAGATTAAAATAAGAGAGGCACTGAGATCATAGCAAATTGCGCCGTGATTGTGGGCTCGTTCCTAATAAACAAGGATTAAAAAGGATCATGTAATTTGTCTTCTTATAAATGTCAATTGTTGCTTGTAAAATCCCTTCATACGAAAGCTTTTTCTTTTTTTATTGATTCCGACATTAGTTGATAGGGGTACAACTATGTTTTATATATATACTAGACAATGCCCCCGCGCTTCGCCGCGGGCGGCACAATATTTTTTCAATGTAAAAAATATTAATTGTGTGTATTTTTTATTATAATATAAATTTAGCTAAAATAATAAATCTGTGCAGAATTCATGTCAAGTGCAAGTTTTTTATAAAATATATGAATTTAAAATCGATATAAATTTATCTGTTTAGTAGTTTCAAACGAAATAACCAGCATAAATTTATCATCATCATTAAAAAAGCAAGAAAACTCGGATATCTGAATTATTAAGTTCACTGTATTAAGATTAGTTCATTTTATAATTCAATTTAAATTAAACAAAAATAAAATATAAATTGTGAAAATACATACAATAATCAAATAAAAAAAATAAGTTGTTAATTTTCTATCAACAAAAAGACAAAAACATAGATTAAAAATTCATCCTGACGTTATTGTCATTATCATTGCTATTAAAGCTAAAATTATTACTAACATTACTGCCAAAACAATTAAAATAATTAAATTTCCATGGAAAAAAAAGCAAAAGATTTTTATAAAAAAACAATAAATAAAATTATCATTATTATTGCATAAATAATAAAATCATAAAAATCATATAATCTAAAGAACAAATAAAGAAATAGAAAACAAAAAAAACAAATAAAGGAAAAAATAGAGTAATATTACTTTTAAAATTATCACCGATATAAATTAAAATTTCAGGAAAATCTTTAAAAAAAATCAAAAGATTTTTATAAAAAAATAATAACTAAAATTATCATTATTATTGGTTCGGAGATTAGTGAACAAAAAAACGTATAAGGAAAAAAAATAAAAAATAATAATAAATTGGTTCGGAGATTAGTCATGGTGTGTCAACGCTGTCCTGGACACCCCGATTATCAAAAAACAAATTTGGTCCGAGGAGTAGTGGTGGTGCACCTGAGCTAGCCCGGAGATCGTTGTTATAAAAAAAATATATAATTGAAAAAAATATATAAGTGAAAAAAAGAGCTTAAGCTGGCTGAGAGACTATGGTTACAAAAAAATGTATAAGCGAAAGAAAACAAAAAAATATATAAGCGTGAAAGCACTGTAGCAATCCATATTGTTTTTAAAAAAATTCGGCCCAAGAATTAGTCGTGGTGTGCTTAAGCTGGTCGGAGATCCCGGTTATAAAAAAAAAAATATAAGTGAATAAAAAAAATTATAAAAAAAAGAAAAAAATGTACCAGCAGGAAAGCATTTTAGGAAAAAAATATGGGTCCGGGGATTGTCGTGGTATGCATAAGTTGGCCTGGACACCCTGGTTATAAAAAAAAATTGGATATGGAGATTAATCATGGTGCATTTAAGCGAGCTTGGACACCCCGATTATTAAAAAACAAAAAACCAAAAAAATATATAAGTAGAAAAAAAAATATATAATAAGAAAAAATGAAAAAAAATAATAAGTAAAAAATACAAAACAAAAGGCAAAAAAAGAAGAAGCAAAAAACGGAGGAAAAAAAGAAGAAAAAGAATAATTAGGAAAAAAAAGAAAAAAAAAAAAAGAAGAAACGAAAAAAAAAGAAACGAAAAAAAAGCAGAAAAAGAGGAAAAAAACGTAAGTAGAAAAAAAAAGCAAAAAAAAAAAACTACTGTTGCAATCCACAACGCACTGTGTCTGTGTGCACAGTGCACTGGTGCACAGTAAAATAGTCATATTTTTTTTTCTTTTTCTACTTATATATTTTTTTTGTTTTTTAATAATCGGGGTGTCCGAGCTCACTTAAATGCACCACGATTAATCTCCATGTCCAATTTTTTTTTGATAACCAGGGTGTCCAGAGTAACTTATGCATACCACGACAATCCACGGACCAACATTTTTTTTCTAAAGTGCTTTCCTGCTGATACATTTTTTTCCTTTTTTTGATACTTTTTTTTTATTCACTTATATATATTTTTTTTATAACCAGGATCTCCGAACAGCTTAAGTACACCATGACTAATTCTTGAGTCGATTTTTTTTAAAAACAATATGGATTGCTACAGTGCTTTCACGCGTGGGTGTTTTTAAAAAAAATACCCGTGACTTTTTTTACTCGCCATCTATATTTTTTTAATATAATGGTTTTAAAAATAAGAAATATCAAATGTATTTATAAAATTTATGCACTGTAAAATGAGGCGTGCCCTAATTAAAAAGCAAAGAGAGAATTTACTCTCTGCGAGCAGGTAAAAAAAAGAAAAAAACACGTAATCAGAAAAAAAAAATGAAAAAAGAAGAAGAAAAAAAGTACTGTCGAAAACCACGGAGAGAATTTACTCTGAACACGTAATCAGAAAGAAAAAAAAAGCAAAAAAAAAAAGAATTTATAATCAGAAAACAAAAAAAGTAAAAAAAGCAAAATAAAAAATAAAAAAAATGCACTGTCGAAAACCACAGTGCACATGAGTCTGTGTGCACAGTGGCGTGGGTGTACAGTGAAACACCCACGCCATTTAGATATATATATATATATATAAACATGTAGTTTTTGTTTTTGAGATATTTAAGAAATATTTTATTATTATTTTCATGTAAGTATAATAAGGGCCTGTTTGGGAGAGCCGTTGCGGTTGTTTTTTAAAGTGTTTTTTATTTAGAAATATATCAAAATGATATTTATTTTTATTTTTAAAAAATTAATTTTGACATCAGCACATCAAAATGATTTAAAAACACTAAAAAAAATTATTTAAAATAAAAAAAAATCATTTTTTTTGGAAACGACGGTTGAAACGTTGTCCCAAGCGGGCACTAAGTAGGTCCTGAATAGTTTTTATTTCACAAAATATAATTGATAAATATATTTTATTTATTTATGAAGTTTTTTTTTGTTAAGTGGGGGAGCTTGAGCAATTGTCTTAGTGATCTTTAGTTTAAGCCGACTTTGTATCATATTAATATAAAATATATCCTTTTAATATTACATGAAAATAAAATTTATTGTTGATTGATACTTAATTTGATTTAAAAATTTCTTTTACCATTAAAAAAATATAAAATCATTTTGATGCTCATGCATAAACAAGTCTGATTAAATAAAAACTAAAGCTCCAAGAGTTTTATTATTATTATTATTATTATTATTATTATCAAATTGGATATTAAACTTAAATAGAAACCCATAAATTAATTATCCTGTTTATATTAATGTTTAAACAAAAAGGGTTAATTACGAATTCAAGCTATTTATTTTTTCCAATAATCAAATAACCTCCAACCATCCGAATTAGAGAGTCTCAAGCATGATAATTCAGCTAATTCGAATCATTTTCAAGATCTAGACGTGGGCCCACGGATTAAAGAGCAAGGACCCTGAGAAATTAAAATTAATTTAGTTAAAATAAAATATGAAAAGCAATTAGAATTTAAAAAGAGATGGAACCCACAAGGGGGACATGCATAATAGGCTATGATCTGTTTCGACTGACTATTTTGAAGCATACTATTTACCTAACACGTGACAAGTTTTTTTTTTATAATTATTTTATTGTTGGATAGTCCAGTAATTATTGATTTCATGTTATTGAATTATAATTATGAAAATGACAAGCCCATACTTTTAGACCAATGTTGCTTTTTTTTTTTTTAATACGAATCCATTGTTGTAAAGCTCATGCGGTGATGCTCATAGTATAGTTAAGTTGCAAATGTTTTATTGTTTAGGGACCAAATTCAAATACTCAAGAAACTATAAGGACTGATGGAGTTAACAAAGATGACAAAATTGGAAAACAAGAACAAGTGCCGGAAGAAACGGGCTCCGTATCCAGCCGTACTCATTTTATAGATTGCGAGTAAATTTAGTTTAACTGTAAAAAATATTTTATTCCAATTAGATCAAATTAATATTTTTTTTTAATTTGAGAAAATTCTATTCTGAAAAATATATTTTATAGGCTTAGATGAGCGAGTAAAACTTCAAATATCCCATGCTCTTATAAGAAATACACGTCCTAACTCAAACTCGAAATCTGCTATATATCAAATTAATATTTCAATTTTTTTTATTATCAGTTAAAATGTAATTTTATTAATACCTAAAAAAATACACAATATTACATGATATATTAACTAGAGATATGAAAGTCAAAATAATTTAGTAAAACTTTTTGGTTGATTTACGGACTTGTTGATCTATATACGACCATGCTAAAACCTGTTTTTATTACCAACCTATCAGCTTTTTTTTAGTTTTTTTTTTAATTTTAATTTTTTTTGGATCAATTTTTTAGATTCATGACTGATTAAATTCAAATTTTCATACTAATTGAATTTAGATTTGATTTAATTCTTAAATATGCTATATTATTGGCTTTATGTGTATACAAAATTACTTATTACCTTGAATAGATCTACTTGATAAATGTGTTTGCTGGAAGCCTAGGTTGATTTGCCGACCCGTTAATCTATACACGACCATGTCAGAACCTGTTTATATCATTAATTTATTGATTTTTTTTGTTTAAAAATAATATATTTTTGATTTTAAATTTCTTTAGATATCAACCATTCGATCATAGTAGTGTACTAATTAAATTCAAATCTGAAAATGAATTGAATTTAAAATGCGATTTAATTCTAAACATGATATATATATATATATATATTATTGGCTTTATGTATATATAAAAAAAACTATATACAAAATTACTTATTACCTGAAATAAATCTACTCGATGATTTTTTTAATATTAATACATTAAAACCATTGATTAACACTTAAAAATATTAATTTAATATTTTTTAAAATTAAATATATTCAAACACGATTTCAAAAACAAAAAAGAAACTGGTGCCGTTAACGTTGAGAAACTCCAAATGGAAAAAAACAAATTGGAATTTACCTGTCTCCCACGCTAGAAAGAAAGTGGGCTCGTTCAGGCAACAGCTTTTTGCCACACACCACAAATGCCCACATGATTGCTGGTAGTGGCCCACATGATTGCTGGTAGTGGCCCACATAAATGCCTCCTTTTTGATCCCTTTTCTCTTCCTTTTAAACATAGTATAGCAGTTTTAAAAAGAAAATAAAAAAATATTCAAGAAAAGGAGAGGCAAGTCCAAGAACTTGAAGAAGATCCAGACCAAAGTTTTAACAATCTACACTCCCTTCTCATGTTGTTGTTCCACCACTTGTAACTTCTCTTCCTGTTATGTCTTTTCATGAACCTACAGGGCTAAGGAACACAAGTCCTAGGATATCTCTATCTTCATGTGTTATCTGAACTTAGAAACACACAAACAATGAAGCTTCTTCATCTTGTTCTTGTTCTTGTTCTTCAAACAGTTCCCATTTGGTTTTTTTGCTCATGTACCGTAGTAGTTCATGCCATACGAGAAGACCCACCTGTCTCTTCACCGTCTCCCTCTCCCATTTCTCTAATTTCCACTTCAATGGCTGCCTTCTCTCCAGGTACTTAAAAGGGCCCTTTTTGTTTTCTCAAAAGATAATGATTTTGTGGTTGTTTAAGCTCCTTCTAAGATTCATACTTTCTGTTTCAAATTTAAACAAGGACCTCAAATTCCATTCCATTGCATTCATGACTTCACGCTATATGTAACAAAAAGTTTAGCTCTTTGGCATGATCCCATCTCTCTATACATTGTTGATAAAGCCTCAAAATCTTGTTTTTGTGATTCTTTCCTCTTTTGTAAAGGCTTAATAAGCTTCTTTGTACAAATTGACCAGGGGTTGAATCGGAAATGGGAATCAAAGACCAATACCAGCATGGTGACCTGCACAGGAAAAAAATCTTGTTGCTCATTGTTACTTGTTGCATACTTGCTGGCATCAGCCTTCTTTCTTTGTTTTTGTGTTTCATTTACTACAAGAAGTCCTCGCAAAAGAAGAAAAATTCCCGGAGTTCAGGTACTTCGGTTTCTTTTTACCAGCAACCCATCTTTAGTTTACTTCAACATTTTGGTTATCGCCCTGCTTTATGTTAAAAATTCTTTGGCTTGTTTTGTTTTGATGTGAAGATGTGGAGAAAGGGCTTTCATTGGCATCGTTTTTGGGCAAATTCAGTGCCTTGAAAATGGTTAGTAATAGAGGATCTGTTTCATTAATTGAGTATAAGACACTAGAGAAAGGAACAAACAATTTTGGAGATGATAAACTGCTGGGAAAGGGAGGATTTGGGCGTGTATATAAGGCTGTAATGGAAGATGACTCAAGTGTTGCTGTCAAGAAACTAGACTGCGCAACTGATGATGCACAGAGAGAATTTGAGGTATCATCAGTTTTCTGGTAGAATTTATTGCATCCTTTTCTTTTTCTAGCTATGCCTTTTCTTGATGGCGATTTAATATTATTTCATTGGCATTGCAGAATGAGGTGGATTTGTTAAGCAAATTTCACCATCCAAATATAATTTCTATTGTGGGTTTTAGTGTTCATGAGGAGACGGGGTTCATTATTTATGAGTTAATGCCAAATGGGTGCCTTGAAGATCTACTGCATGGTAAAATATCTCTCATTTTTTGTAGGGTTTACTGTGTCATGGTAGATGAGTTGAGGGGTTATGACATGGAGAAGTGTTAATACATTTTTTTTTCCTGGGTTGTTGTCGATTCTTCAGGACCTTCTCGTGGATCTTCACTAAACTGGTATTTAAGGTTGAAAATTGCTCTTGATACAGCAAGGTGAGATTTGATCTTTTCCGTTGATTTTTAAATTTCTTTCGCTTGTTTGCTCTTGATTCTCCGAGCATTTATTTATTTCAAATTGTTGACTATAGAGGATTAGAATATCTGCATGAATTCTGCAAGCCAGTAGTGATCCATAGAGATCTGAAATCATCGAATATACTTTTGGATGCCAACTTCAATGCCAAGGTAAAAATGTTTAAAATTTTTGAGTTCTTGTTAAATTAATCCAACTTTCAATTGTTTCAATATATCCTTCTTTCTCTTAACTTGCGTTTGAATTCAGCTGTCAGATTTTGGTCTTGCTGTAGCTGATAGCTCTTATAACAAGAACAAGCTCAAGCTTTCAGGCACTGTGGGTTATGTAGCCCCGGAGTATATGCTAGATGGTATGCCAACTGCTGGTTATATTTTGACATCAGTAGTTTTGACTCTTTAGCTAGACGATGGAGTTGAGTTGAGAAGCCATTTTTTTTTATAAGGGAGAAGACTGATGCATTTTGCATGAATTCATGAGCTTAGAAGTAATGAATCTGGATAACATGGTCAAAGAATCTCTAAATTATGCATTTCCTTTCGAAGAATTTCTTGGTCCAAGTGTAAAATAGTACTGTGTTTTGGCTTTCACGATCTATAACACTTGAATATCATGTGGCCAGTCCTTTATTTTGGAGCGGTGTGCTAAGAGTATGACACACTCAAGGTTCTTAAACCAAATAATTGTTTTAAGGATGCTCTGCCATTAACAGAGCAAATCACATGACAATCGATGAAAAAAATGACTGAAATCACATTGTATTTGCTTCGAATCTTGCCATTTTCTATTCCCTTATCAACAATTACTTTTCTAATGTTATAGGTGAGTTGACGGATAAGAGTGATGTCTATGCTTTTGGAGTTGTGCTTCTAGAGCTTCTATTAGGAAGAAGGCCTGTAGAAAAACTGACACCAGCTCATTGCCAATCTTTAGTAACATGGGTATGTTAACTCCATATGCGAAAAATTAATGTCGTTTGAGACGCGATAAATCAAGATTTTGATAACTATATTTAATGCTCTAGCTATTTTAAATGCAGGCCATGCCTCAGCTCACTAACAGAGCTGTGCTTCCAACCATTGTGGATCCTGTTATCAGAGATTCAGTAGACGAGAAGTACTTGTTCCAGGTTTGTGAACAATAAAAACCATAGTTTACTTCTCGAATTGAATTTGTACATTCTAGAATTTTAGTTGACTGCTGACAAATGCAAACCAGCCCTTAAGTTTTTTTCTCCTTGAAATAATAAACCTGGATTGGTTGTAGTTGTGTGTGGACAACAAAAAATTGCCTTTGGTGTGGTTTACTCAGAGGTTATATCGATCTATTCTGCCCTAAATGTTATCATTGGCAAGTTAGGAGAGAAAGGGTTTGCTGAACTAAGAAACTTGTCGGTGAGTGTCGCGTGCATTTGGCTCGAGTTAGGTGATGCCTAGGTGATTTTAGGGTTGATGTGGAACTCATTCGGATAGCCGGCATCAACCAAATAGTATTTTCCTGGAAATATGAACAACATGCTACCTTTTAATTAAATCATTACCAAAAGAATATTATTTAACTCAAATTATCACCTCCTCTAAATGGATAGCAATATCTGCAGGTTGCAGCAGTAGCCGTGTTGTGTATTCAACCAGAGCCAAGTTACCGCCCCCTCATAACAGATGTTGTGCACTCTCTCGTCCCATTAGTTCCTCTCGAGCTCGGAGGGACACTACGAGTTCCGCAGCCTACAACTCCCAGAGGTCATCGGCAAGCAGAGAAACTGTTGTTGGATGGTGCTGCCTCTGCTTAAGTTTTGTATCAGATGAATCATCCACCCACTGCACCTTCTTAGTTTCTCATGTGCATATTTTGACGTATCATTTCATAATTCGTATATTTGATTATTTCGGTCATGAAGGTTGATATAGATGGATTTGAAGAGCATATCTGGATCTTCACCACATTTGTAAATTGAAGCAAAGTTTAGAGAATCAGTTCAATAGCATTCCCATTATTTATTTCTGCGAATCAATTATACTTTCAATCACATGGCCATGTGCATTAGCACGCCAGCAACTTCAGAGAATCTGTAAAATGCAGTTTCTATCTCTTGGGATTTTATTGATCTTTTGGCTGTCTGGGTTTCTGCAGAGAGCTCTGCTCTGTGCCGGAACACTTTCTGTCCTTACCTAGTAAAGTCGGAAGCAATCGCCATTGCCAAAAGGAGAATGCCTTGAGAAGAGAATAAACTGATACCATGTACAGTAAAAATATAGCTTAGCCCCAGCTGGGGGTTTACATGGATTTGTTCCAGTCAAATACCGGTGAGCATTATTTCAAAATTTCCATAAAAATATCAACTCAGTAAAACAGTCAAGCGACCATAAATAAATATTTTTTAATTTTTTTATATAATTAATTAATTAATTAATTATAAACAATCTCTAAACTGCATATCAAAACACTCCAAAAATCAAAATATTCGATACTAATAATAAAAAAACAAAATATCAACCAAAACAAAACAGACGGCTATGCTTTGAACAACAACAACATTCCTGTGGTGTGACTAATTAGGATAATTCTATTTGGTTTTCATGTTAGGCCACAAGAAAATAATCATCAAAAGGGAGAGGAACTGTGCTAGAGACACGGGAGAGATGAAGTAGCAATTATGGATTGCTGAAAAGAAAGTTGTGGCTAAATCTTTCTGCCCTTGTGACTGGTGGGGAGCTCATTTACCTCAGAAAGACATTTGTCAGCATAAGTGGCCGGGGTTTAATACATGGGCCCACATCTGGGCCATTAGCCCACAAATGAACTCCCAAATGGCCTCTTTTCCCATATCCAGCAACTTCAGTTCATCCAGGGGAATTTTCACAGGTTACAAAGATTTTGCTATTTTTTGTTTTTCAGCAACAATTATTAAAGAAGCTCACCATGCTCCAAAATTCCACCTGTCCAGTGGACACAAGCTCTAGCACAATGTGTGTGCGTAGTCATTAAAGACATCATTTTTTTACAGAAAAAAAATCCTAATCTTGAAGAAAATGAAAAGACCTCAAGCCTCATTCCCTTCAATGAACAGAGAAGAATGAACACTGATGGATGAGAACATTTTCAGAAAACTGTCAGGGAGCATTAGATTTGCAGTACCAAGAACAGAAATGCAGCAAAAAAGATCAGCATCCATATCTGAAAGCATCCTGTGACAAATTTTATTTGCCGAGAGATCGGCGTTCCAATCATTAACATAAGCCATGGCTATGCAAGGCCAGATGGTTCATGCCATCTAAAAAATGGAGTAAGATGAAAACAGAACCCCAAATTTGGAGATGAGCAAAATGTTCATTAACAGGACTAAGCGGTATATGCCCCTCAAGATTCACGGGATTGCATTTATAGAAGATTGATCACAAACTATTATCAGAATCAGAAAATGTGCCTGTGTAAAAGAAATTTGTAAGAAAATCATATGAAATGAAGACCATGATTTTAGAAATGAAAATCAAGCTGAAAATCAACAAAAGAATCTATTTTAAGCGTATAAACATTGAACAGAGCAGAAAAATAATTTCAAATCGACCTAATGAAGCAGCTATTAATTAGACTAACTAATGCACCCAACCAATTAAACAAAGTCAAGCCACTCAAACTGGCTTCTACCAAAGCTGGTATGCGGAAGAAAACAATCTCATTTCACTGCCTTTGCGACGGTGAAGATTCGTAACTACAATAATTTGGCTAATAAATCCTAAAAAACGGCAATAACAAAGCATCCTAATGATAACCAGATCATAAGAAAACAGCAAATTAAACACAATCAAAATGCATACCAAAAACTTGCAAGTTTCATCAAATTGAAAATTGATCAAAAGTCAATACTTCAAACATAGCAAGATTTCTCATCTCAAGTGGGACTCTCGTGAGTTCCTTACAAAGCAATATCAGCTACAATTCTCCCCTTAATGAATTCTCCAACGAATGAAAGCCCCAGAAACATAAACAAAAACCCAATATTCCAAGTACCCAAAACACCTCAGAATCCAAGCTTAGTCCTTCTCCAGTGCCTGCGCTTGGCGTTGTACCTAAAGAAAACACAAAATACCCCACATTCAATCACTTCAAAACTTTCGTTCATGGCTTCATTTCCTTTTCTTTTCTTCAAAACAAACAACGAAACAAGGACAAGAAAAAAGACCTGATAGTGTTGTCTGTTCTCATGCGAATCCAATGAGGGATAGGCCTGTTTTGCCTCATCTTCTTTGCTAGTTTCTTCTTGATCCTAAATGTCTTGTGTGACGGCTACATAAATACAAATATAAAAAACCCATGTCAATGATCAACAAAAGAGTTTCGACTCAATCAAGACAGGATCTACCAAGACAGGAAGAGGGTTACCATTTTCGCCTGCTTCTGATCTGCTGCTGCTGCTGCTTGGTCTTGCAAGCGAAAATACTGGAAGGAGAAACCTTAGCACTTATTACAAGTATTGATATTAGGGTTTGTGTACATGGATTTATTGGCGGTTGTGGGTTACCCAGAGGTGAAGAATAGAGTGGGTGCCAAAGTCAAATAATTGGGCTGAGCCCATTTAATACACACACACAAATCTATATGAACCAACAATGAACACGCTTTGTTTCGTAGTAACATTTATATATAAAAAAATGAAATAAAGAGAAAGTTTTCGGAGAATTAATAATATTTGGTCCCGATTAAGGAGCTAGTGTTATTTTTTTTGTTTTTTTAATTATTTATTTAAATAAAATAAGAGAAACCATATCAAAGTTTCAATTGCAAAATGACATAAAATATATGAATATCCAAGTCAAATAATATAAATACATAAATCTAAACATACAATTTAATTAGCTACAAAAAAATAAAAAATAAATAAAGGACTTTAAAAAGATGATATATATATAAATGCTATCAGTTTTTGGTTTTCTAGTCAACTTTATAAAATGATTAAAAATATTTTAATTATAAAGATATATTTTAGTGGAAATTGAATTTGTTTGCATTGTAAGATCTTAAGTTTATTATAGAAAAAGCAACAAATAAAGAATTTTAAGGGGATATTTTATAATAAATTTCTATTTTTTATTTTAATATTTATGGACTGAAACTTGATAATAATAAATTTTTGAAAAGAATTATAAAAAATCTTAAACAATAAAGACCAAACAATATATAATTTGAAACTCAAGGGATGAAGTTAAATTTATCCAAGGTTTTCGAAAATACAACTCTCTTTTTTTTTTTAAAAAAAAAGGTCTATTTTTTAAAATTTCTTGTTTATCAATAACTTAAAATTGTCCTTAAGGAATGTGACGTGATGACAGAAAGCTTGCGATCTGCACAATAAATTTCGAGTGCGAGTTAAACATGCACTCTTTATAAGAGTCTGAATTCACAAAGTACACTTTTGGGAGATGAAGTTTTCTCATATCCAATTTTTTTTTGAGATATTAATAAGATATGAAAACTTTGATAAATACTATTTACTTGCTGAGATTGAAATCCACATCATAGCTACAACAATTAAACTAGATTTGTACCAAGGAAGTTTCTGAATGAGTTAACATGAAGATATGATTTATGGTCCATTAAATTGATGGGTGGTAGCAATACAATGAGCAAGAATTTTAACATAAGATAAACTCCCATTAAAAAAATTTAAAAAAAAATCCCATAAAAATACATAATTCGGACAAGCCAACCATGATCTATCCTATGATTCGATCGTATTGATTTTTGTGTTCTGAATTGAAACTTAATCGTAGCATTGCCTACACAGGCATGCTTAAATCCTCACTTTCCCTTCCTGTCCACCATCATCATCAAATCACTACCTTCTCTTTGAAGAACAGCAGAAAAAATCATCTTTTACAAAAAATAATCCAGGCCGACGTACTCTTCTGATCAGCGAACAAACAGAACGAGGAAGTACTCGGCATAGAATAACTGTAATAACACAGGAATAACCAATGAAGTGGTTAAACATGTAATTGATCAGATGAAAATTCTATCTGAAAATGGCAAGATAAATATGAGCTGATACATAAATGATTTGACTTGCCTTCCAGATGAACATGTAGAAGGAGGTTATGGAATCTTTACTGGTAAGATCGACCAATCGTGCTCGAAACCACAGAATGAAAGCTAGAGTACAATGGCCAAATATCTGAATCAAAACCGATTTTAGTGAGCAACAAAATTGCAGAAGACTAGATGAACAGGAATGTTTTCTGCAGGAATATTATACGATACACACTGTGATGAGCTTGCTTGGCAGGAATGTAGACGAAGCTCCTACAGCCACAGCAGCTCCGTATGATATTAGCAGCATGTTAACACAGATCCAAAAAACCTGGCAAGATGAGCAAAATATGGTGGGATCATATGAGAACTTCTCTTTCTAATCCATCTTGCAGGAAGCAGACGAGGAGTAGGAATGTTACAAAAGTAAGTGATTTTTAGTTTTCTTACTCTTTCTTGCCCTAAGCTGACACTGAAGGACTGAATGCCAAAATCTCGGTCGCCATCAACGTCAGGTATGTCCTATTGAGATGCTAGAAAGACATTAATCAGTGATCATCATGATTATAGATTCATTTATGAATATTTATAGCATTTTAAGAAACCATCTCATCTAAACTTAAGTTATTAGGTGAGGTTTCAGAATATGATTTATTTTATTCTCTGACACATCCCTTCAAATGAAAGCTTTTTGGGCTTGAAATTTGCACAACTTTATATTTGATTTTTATTAAATAGAATGAGGGTGGTGAGATTCAAACTTGTGACCGTTGAGTCATCAAGAATTTGATATTATATTAAGTAACCATCTCAATAAAAACTTAAACTATTAGGTGAGATCTCAGAATATAATTTATATTATTCTATAACATAACATAGTAATCTCCATTACCCATTTAGCCTCAATAATATATGGCTGAGCCAGGTCAATTCTGGCTGCAAATATATAGGAATAAACTTTGCTTTCTGCGCACTTTGGCACTGCTGTGTTCAAAATACTTGCACCGCTACAAGTTAATTGCCTAACAATTAGGTACATTATGGTTGTGGAATTACCTTGAATAGAGCAATGACAGCAGAAAAGAAGCACATGAAGGCAGTTGCAAACACCAATGATCTTGTCACAACTATTGTTTTGCCAAGAACAAATCTCTGCAAAGAAAGACCGATTTGGTTGAGTCAATCATGGAAGCAAAGAATAAACCCTGATCAGTGATAGAATTTTCATACAATAGACTTTCATAGTTTTATCATGGACCGAGTTCTCCGTGGCTCAATGAACTACAAACTCAAGTATTTCTATTTATTAAGTAATTATTTTACCTAAAAATTTAAACTATTAGGTGAAGATTCGGAATATGATTTATATTATTCTCTAACATAACCTCTCAAGTGAAAGTCTTTTCGGCTTGAAGCTTGCACAGACCCAAACTACCTTATGCTTGATTTTAATGGGATAATGAGATTCAAATCCGTAACCGCTGGGTCAATAAGGCTCTCATATCATGTTAAAGAACCATCTCACCTAAAAATTTAAGCTATTAGGTGAGGCCCCATAATATAATTTATATTATTCTCTAATACACCCTCTCAAGTGAAAGTCTTTTGGGCTTGAAACTTGCAAACACCTATACTACCTTGTGCTTGATTTTAATAGGGATGGTGAGATTCGAACTCGTGACTACTGGATCAACAAAGTTTTGATACTATATTAAGGAACTACCTCATCTGAAAACTTAAACTATTAAATAAGACCACAAAATATAATTTATATTATTTTCTAACACCGTTTACCTGCATGTGTACAAAGAAAGCGAGTTGAACGACAATAGCCCTCACGACCATGATGCATGTTGCAGCAAGAAATGCTTGCTTCTTCCATCTGAGAAAAGGAAGCTACAAAGAAACAGAAATTCTCAGCATGTCATGCTATAATCCTTCCAAGTCTTTCAGATCATTTAGAATATTGTATCAGAATAGTACAACTTTTGATGCAGGATGCGTAAGGAACTTACTTCAATGGAATACACACTCCCAAGCACACAACTAATGAGCAGGGCAGAAAGTAGTGGTGGGGATTGAAACATGATTCCCATCGCAAAACTCTGATAAATGAAATCAAACAATCAACACAGGAGGCAAATTAATGATCAGCAGACTGATTTACAAATCCTTCATTCTTCTCCGCTGCTGAGTAATCGTACTTACTGTCAACACAGATGCCGAAACGATTGCGACACCAGTTCCCATTGAGAAATCGCCAGACGCGAGTGGGAGATAAGGTTTGTTCACCTGAGAACAAAAAAGCTGTAAAAAATGAAGCCAAGAACACAGCTTTGGCAGGCAGCGAGGGAAACGTTAATGGTGACCAAAATTAATTCATATACCATTAAGTAGAAGATAAATTGCTGCAGAGATCATACAAATCGATGATTTAAGTCACATGAACACGTACCTTGTCTATTTCAACATCAAACAATTGATTCAACCCCACCACGTAAATGTTCATCAACACTGATGGCACCAATGCCTGAGTTGTGAAAAGAATTCTTTAGTATTGGAGCTAAAATCCCATCAGAGACAATTATTAGTCTTCTCGTCCGAAATTTACCTTCAGCAGCCCCATAAAAAATGTGGGGGACAAATCAGATATTGTTTCTACTGGTAGAAGAGAAACCAATGTTATCCCTATAAGCTGTAAACACAAAAAAAGAAAAAAAAAAGAGAAGAAAAAGATCTGAACTTCGCCCAGGTTTACTGACCTCTTTCTATCAGAAACATTAGTTTTATGTCAATAAAGTGTAAGAACATGAAACTCACAGTGCCAATCACAGTATGAGGACGAGAAAATTGATAGAACGAATGCAACAGCTGGATTACAGTGTCCTTAACATTTTCATTCTCAGGGCCTGTAGAAATTCCATCCTGTAAAGTGACAAGAACACTGTGCTCTCTGAATCTTTTACGGGTTCTGCCAAGCACAGTTTTTGTGCCGGCCGAAGATGACAATCTTGAGGGAAAAACAATGGTTTTCTTGCATTGGCTTCTCTCCGGTGTACAATGTGATTGGTTCACTGGCACTTCAACTGGGGTGACACTTCCTGAAAACCTTTGATGAAAGACTGTTGAAAATCTCGAATTGAAATAATTTTTTAACAGATGAAGCAAGATGCATGGTGAGGGCTTCCAATCGTCGGGATTGAGGAAGATCACAAGTGTTTCTGACTGGAAACAAAGGATCAAATCCATATATTTTAATATAGAACAAGTTCTTCTAATAATTTATCTCCTTTTTTATTTATTTTTACATGGGCAACACCAACCTCTACGTCAAACGAATTAAAAGGATTTATTTGCTAGTTTTTATACGCGAGTTCCCATAAATTCAAATAAATATAAATCCATATCATGTTCATATATAATATTCATGTACTTCAAACATTATACGATTTGAATATTGATAAGAAAATTGAAACAAAATGATTTAAAAAAAAAATGAAACTAATAAATCTAAACAAATATAATCAATAAGCAGGATCATAAGGTATTTCTCTACGAGTACCTATATATATATATATATATATATATAAAAGGGGGGGTGGGGGGGGGGGGGGGGGGGGGGGGGAATCTCTATATGAGTACCTTCGTTTACCACTTCTCTGTGCTTCCAAAAACGTTACATTTCTCACCAACCCATCTGCCAAAGGCCATGGAAGTTCTTACACAATCGAAACATGAAACATTTGATCAGAAATTCACGAAAACATTTGACACATACCTTGACGACGAAGACGACAACGACAACGACGACTTGCTGCAAGGCTGAAGCATGAAAATGAACATAAACTCACCATTATACGCTGTCTTTTTTTCCCCGCTCAAATAAACACAGAATTCAGGTGACCTAGTTGGGCCACTATATATATACTGTGGCGTTTTGCAGTAGTCTCTGTTGAGTTTTTGAATTCTGCTTCGTCCAATCAATCCTCGTATTTCTGACTGTTGTGTTGTGTGTCAGACATAAATATGATTGATAAAAATGATTCGAAACCCTTTTTTTTTTTGGAAATTATATTATTGATAAAAGTCATGATATATATTTATGACTTTTCTATAAATTCAAAATTAAAAAAACAATGGAGGTTATGATGTGTGTTGTATCTATCTGCATGGTACTTCCATGTGCCCTACTGATGTTAGATTGTGATTGCTTAGTGTTTTTTACTAGAAATCAAAAATGTATTTAGTGAAAAACAATAATGATGAATATATAAATATATATTACAATATTTTAAAAATATTAAAAATATAATATATATATATATGTTAAAATATTTTTAGATTTTTAGAGCTTGTTTTTTTATAAGTTTTCTTTATTATGTTGATATTAACCATACATTACCTTGCTTGTTTATTCCCCCCCCTCATATTATATCAATATTTCATAGGAATATGAACAACATTTTCATGTTTTTCTAATTTCTTTTTTAAAAAAATAACACCATTGGCATTTTTCTTCAAAATCTTATAAAAATATTTAATAATATTTCAGATGATGTTAGTTCATGTTATTCGATCGATTCGTCAAGTTATTTGTTCATGGTACAAAGTTTGGGCCCACGTTATTTCTCCATCTATCCCATAGTTGTCAATACCGTTCCGGTTTTTCGATTGGAACGGAACGTTCCGGTTTCGAAGCGTTCCAGTGTGCCGTTTCGGAGTTGTACTGTTTACATATAATTAATTAATTATATATATGAAAAAAATAAAAAACAAAAAAATTAAATATAATTTTTATTTTTTTATAATATATATATATTTTTTATTGTTTTGATTTTGGTTTATTTTAAATTTTTTTATAATATATGTTTTTTTTTTTAATTTTAATATATATATATATATAAACTTACAACATGTTTGTCTAGCTGGACAAATCAATTTTGTCGAGTTGGACAAACATGCTCTCCTCCCAAATCCCAATCCCAGTCCCACATCGCTGAAAATGGCCAAAAGTTTACATCCTAAGGCTTTAAATACTGATGGTTATCCCACATCGATGAAATAAATATCAAGGCACATAATTGTGTCTATAAAATTAAATGAAGAAGCCCGCAAAATCTTCTCACCTGAGATGATCTCAGGTCAGTGACATCTGATGTATTTAGGATGTGTTCTGGTTTAAGAGTTAAAAAGTAAAATGATTTTTTTAATGTAGCCGAAATGGTACACCCGGAACGGTACCGAGGTGTTTCGGCCGGAATTTAACCAGTATTTTTGAAACGGGCCAGAATTAAAACCGAGATGAAAATAAAATATTCCAGCCGAAACAGAACGGAATTAACAACTATTCTATCCTTTTCCTAAAAATGTCTGATAAAAACATTTTTCTTTCTTGAACTGGGCTACAACAGAGGCCTTTGAATGCTATAATGGGCCCATTAGGTTCTGGATCTGGCCTTAACGGTTTTTTATATTCAGATTTTCCCACCTAACCAGCATACCCAAGTATTAGGGCAAGGAGATTCCAACCATAGTCCCCCAACAACTTTTCTTTTATCCTTTCTCCATAGGACGTAGTGGAATCCGACCTCGACCACGATTTATTATAGGGCTTGAATTATGGATTGATTATATGATTTATTATTTTTTAAATTAAACAATGTGATTTTTTTTTTTAAATCAAATAAGGATGGTCTCGACAACTTGCCCGACCAAGCTTTCATCATGCATCTAATTTGTTGATTTTTTTAAAAAAAAAACTCATTATTTTTGCATGATGAACTAATAAATAGGACATGGCACTGAAAATCATTTTCTTCATGGAATCTTATATTCATAAAAATATTTGCTCGAATGGTAATAATGAATTTCATGGAAGGTTCTCAAGGAATGTGACGTGATGATAAAAGACTTACGATTTATATAGCAAGTTTTGAATTTGAATAAGAGTATGTACTACTTATAAAAACTCGGGACAATGATAATTTTACTCGCTAATATGAACCCATAAAATATATTTTTTAAGGCCGAATTTCATGGAAGTTGCAAATTCAATGGCATATCCCAAATACAAAAATGAGGTATCCATTAAATTAAATAAATATGTTTACAAGTCATGCCATAGAATGTGGAAAATTAAAATAATTTTTAAAGCAATATCTACCTCGTCAGACAACGCGGATTTGAAAGAAAAACAACGTGAATTTCTCCTAAAACAAGTTTCTTATTAATTTCTTTGCACATGGCATGAAAATGACTCTCGCAGCTGTCTAATTAATAGCTTTGTAGCACTTGTAATGAGAAGAAGAAGAAAAGTCCGAGTCGTAGCATAAATGATTATATATTTTTTAATTAATATTTAAGCTATGCCTCCCTTAATTAACTCCCCCATGTTCATCAGTCAAGACTGGAAACTGCTGCCTAGCTAACCAGCCATGTGCTGCAGCAACTTCCCTGTGCCATTAATGGATTATTACATCATTGATTTTACAAGGATTATGATTTTCAAGAAACCATGTTTGAAGTGCCAATACCATGGTTCCATGTCTTAAAATTACTTGCATATTCTTTTTTTAGATTCGAAGAAACCTTACTCTCTTTTAGACATATTTTGTGGGCCCGAGTTAAACGAGTAAAACTTCGACTGTTTCAAATTCTTATAAAAAAACACCCCTGGACTATCTATATAAGAGTTCTTTCAAACCGACCGAATAAAAAATATAAACTAAGTAGAGAATAAATAGTCAAAATCTAAAAATATGCAGGAAAATAATAATTAAAAACTTCTAGATCTAATTTCAAAAAATTTAATGGGTCAATAAGAAAATAAATAACATCTAATAGAAAAACAACTTCAAGAATATTCTAGAAAAACTTGATTTATTTTCAAACCCCTTTTATTTGCCCATATATAATCCATAAAATTGGAAGATTTTTTTTATATATATAAACAAGCATTCCATATAAAAAAGTTTCATACAAATATGATCTAGAAGCTACTCCATCTTTTCATGATTAATCAATCATTTAAAATTCAGATTTTAGTATGATCTTATTATATAAACTAATTAATTAATAAATTAATCTTGTGAGCTACCACGATTTGAAATTTGTTTTTCATTTTTCTATTTCTTTAAATTGATTTACATGTAAATATAAAGTGCCCTTTTAGCATACAGCAACATTTCCGAGAACCCTATTGGTTCTTGAGAGATTAAAATTGAATATTTGGATAATATTTATCTGAAACTTGAAACAGCACAGTGATCATGCACAGTTGCAGATGGAGATGGATACATCTTTTTCATGGCATGCTAACGATGAGCTAGCTTGTGGTATTGGCTGCCAACAAAAATTCAAAGGACCAGCCTGTGCAAATCCCATAGACTGCGGGAGAACTTCCAGGAAACCACATTTCTATCACATCCCTTGAATCTCCATCACCACTTTATTATTATTAACTATGTTGTTGTTGTTCGAATTATATAATAATATAAAATATAATATGTGTCTTATTTAATAATTTAAATTTTTAGGTGAGTTGATTATTTAACATGGTATCTGAGTTTTGTTGACCCAGCGGTCACGAGTTCGAATCCCACCACTATCATTCTATATGATAAAAATCAAGCACAAGGTAGTTGGAATCCATGTATAAGTTTCAAGCTCATAGGGCTTTTCACTTGAAGAGATGTGTTAAAGAATAATATAAATCATATTCTGGGGTCTCATCAAATAATTTAAATTTTTAGTTGAGTTGGTTCCTTAACAGTCCAGACCAGATTACGCGTTCCTAAAACTAATTTTACGAGTCATAAAATTAATAATCATATAGACCTCCAATAATCATCATATTAGCAATCACATAACTTAAACACGAAATCACAAAAAAGAACAAATATATTAGACGCAAACTTTTACCACTAAACCACCTCTAACATGTTCCCATCACCCCCTTTCTTATTTAGCCACAAACCGCGTCAAGACTGATAATAAATTATGTTTAGGTAGTTGATTAACTACTTTTCTTTGACTAAGATGGGAAGGGAATAAAAATAAAATTTCACATATTTTTTTTATATATAATCAATTTAAAACAAAGAAAAAACACACATAAAGAACCATCAATCTGATGTCATTTTCGAGTAAAAAATAATTTAAAAAATACAAATTATTACAACACCGAGCAAATGCTGCATCTAAACATTTGAAAAATTAAGATTTATAAGTTAGTCCCACTTTATAATCAATAGTTATCATGATCACTATGTTGTCGATAGTTTGGATTCTAGGGACGATGCAAGAACATAAAAATATTCTCGTGAATACACCAATTTGATGTTGATAGCCTATATACAGGTGACTAGAGAGTGACAAAGATTATTTTTAAAAATATATTTTTATTTAAAAATATATTAAAATAATAATTTTTATATAATTTATTTTTCTACTAGTTTTTCAAGCCATGATAAAGGATTGTTTTGTGTCATTGATCATTGTTAAATTATATGCACCTATCACAAATGACAACATCATATCCTAAGAAAATATAAAACTTTCGGACTATTATGTCTTCTATTTTTTTTTTATATTACTGAAAGCTACGACCGGCAATATTAGTGGATTACTAGTGTTATATATGTTAAGGAACCTTCTCACCTAAAAGTTTAAGCTGATAGGTGAGGTCCCAGAATATGATTTATATTATTCTCTAACATACCCCCTTAATTGAAAGCCCTTTGGGCTTGAAACTTGCACACAGACTCATTCTACCCTGTGCTTGATTTTTATCAAATAGAATGAGGGTGTTGAGATTCGAACTCGTGACCACTGAGTCTACAAGGTTTTGATACCATGTTAAAGAACCATCTTACCTAAAAACTTAAGCTGATAGGTGAAGCCTCAAAATATGATTTATATTATTCTCTAACAATATATGTTACATCAAAATGAATAAAATAAAACAATACAAAATATTTATCATAAGATAAAAAAAAATCTCATACGTGCACGCACACGTATAAACACGATGGATCAACAAATTTTATACACAATCCATTCGTTTAGAAAGCTCATTAGAAAAGGTAAAAGACATGATATTAACCAAAACATATCTAGACTTTATAAAATATTAAACTCATATGTATGGCTCACTTTTAGACTCAAATAATCTATCTTGTATTCAATTATACATTGAATTCAATTGTATATGAGTCTGATAAAATGTTAGGTCTAATACTTTTGAGTTCAGTTACGTGTTGAATCCATGCACGGGAGCTTATTAGATGTCAAACTTGATATCATTGAGCTCAATTATGCATTGAATCCACATGCATGTGAGTTTGTTAAGGTGTTAAACTCAATATTCTTAGACTCATCAACTACATATTTATATACCCCATGACATGTCACAAGATTACTTTATTGTCCATAAACATAAAATGTTAAGAATCTAGAATAATTCTTGTAATCATCATTAATGTTGATTCACGTCAATTCTTATCATTATTAATGTTGTGTGTATAATAATGTATAAGATTTTCTATGGTCTCTCTATATCTCCATCGAGATTAATATCGATATAAAAGTTATTTTCATCAATATTAATGTTGTGTAAAGTATTTTTCTTCTCATTTATGTTTTTAAGAGAATAACTCTCTATCCCTTTAGCAAAATAACAAAGTTGAGTGGTTAGAAACATCATCTGAACCATTTAGATAAATAATTTATTTTTTCTACTCTTAAAATATTCATATTCTGTAAAATTTATCATACATAAATAAAAACAAATGTTAATGTTCTTAAATTCAAACCTCATTCTCTTATTCGTAGTAGATCTTATTAAGAAACAAAGAAAATGAGATGAGGTAGAGACAATGTTTTTTTTTTTTTATCATAGATCGACAAAGAGAAAACCCATTTAACCATTTATTTTCATGAATTTCATGTCATTATGCCAAACACAATTTTCAGGAATTCTCCATGTTTGCTCAATGAATTGTGTGCAAGTACGCATGTGATCTTCCACAGAAGATAAGAGAAAATAGGCAGCAATGACACGGACTGGACCCTGTAATGACCAAGAAAATCATGGGAGGTTTTCAACTCATATTTAGGTCTCAGCTGCTGCTCTCATCAGCCATGTTGTGTTCTGGGTCCCATCTCCTAACGCGTTAATTTT
Source organism: Salix arbutifolia (assembly GCA_025169955.1). Lineage (NCBI taxonomy): Eukaryota > Viridiplantae > Streptophyta > Magnoliopsida > Malpighiales > Salicaceae > Salix > Salix arbutifolia. The sequence goes on along the minus strand of CM045919.1, from coordinate 1,645,909 downwards.
GTGGGGTCTCACATCTTGTTCTTGACCTCCATTCGATGCAAGTCTGAGTTTAGCTGTAAACCAAGATGGAGACGACAGATTCTAATTTTTCTATCTAATCTCGTCCCATCTTTACATCCTGCTTCTGGTTTTTCGACGACCCTTTTCAAAAAAGTTTAACGGTAATTATTATAACTGTTAATGTTTAGTACTGTGTGAAAAGAAAAGAAAAAAAGGCGCGAACTGTTCATGGGGTTGCCCCATTTTTCGCCCTTAGAACACGTTTCAGAGCTGACCATCTCGTTTTCAACATCTGAACATATCCATGGGTAAGTATGTACAGCGTGAAATAATCTTTTTCAGCTCAAAAACCTCCCATGTCTTGTCAATGTTTGCTCGTGATAGCGTTTAATAATTGTTTTAAAATGAAAAATAACGATATGTTTTTGTATATTTCTTGTTTTAGAATCATAGAACTCACTCTAAAACTATTTTAGAAATATATCTTCTATATTTGCTCTTATTTGACCTAATAACACTGATCAATTATCAACACTTCAAAAATTCAACGTCGAAGTTCTTAAAATTTAACAACCTGAGCCTGTGGTGAAAAGGATTATACATCACGACTTTATGAATTCCGGACAGTCGACAGTTGCGAGAGCAGCCAAAACTCTCTCCCCTTGATAAACTCCAGGACTAAAGTCTTCTGCAATAGATTATATATATATATATAGCAAACAAGAGATCTTGGTCCCATGTTGCATGGACACCGCAAATTAACCTGATGAAGTTATGAACAGCTAGTTACTGCAGCAAGGCCACACCACTCTGCCATGAACGACAGGGCAGATTAAATATGTTCAACGAATGAAGATATAAATGTTTGCTTGTAATATCATGGCAACTTCCTCGCTCATGGAAACAGCTCCTGACACAGAGAAGCCAACAGTCAAAAATAGCGACTGCAGAAGAGATCGGGAGAATGCTTTTACATTGAGACCAATCAATTTTTATTTTTTTCATACTGTTTTGATATGCAATGATAAAAATAATTTTCAAAAATGTTATTTTGTTGAATTTCTGAAGAGAAAAAAAAAACTTGAAAAACAGTCGATATATATCACTGCAGACAGTGAAAACATAAGCATGGCGATGAGGCAACCCAGACCAGAACCATGCACAGTTGCCTGGATTATTCTGCTGAGACTTGGAAGGGCAATTCTCTACTGCTGAACAATCACCATAAACTTAAGAGTTTGTAAATTTAGTTTAGAATCCTTCTCTGTTTTGCTTATTTAGCTGCTCTCTGGGTGCATGTTGATTCGATTATATAGTGAAATAAGATTTGATCAAATGATTTGGACTGTTAGGGCAATTATTATGGTCTAAGAATCTTAAATAGTTGTGTCTCAGCTCAGGATTGACCCAGTTATGTCTGTACCAAATTGTTGCATGAGCCCTTTTAACTTGTGGACCATTTACTGAAAGTGAAAAGGATCTGTACATCTTACCACAACACAGTAGTAAACTCCCAGTTTTAGGTCAAAATCCATAGAGGTGATATATGGGAACTCAAAATTGAAATAAGTTTTGTATTTTCATGGTCATGAAGCGAAGGGAGAGTTCTGGTGGAGTCATTATCTTTGCTATAGGCTAAATACCATTCACATGCATGAATTGAGGAAGCATATCTGGCCTTAGATTTTCTGGAAGGGAGGGGGGAGATCACCATAGCAACAGTTAAATATTCTGATTTTTTTTTTGTTTTGTTTTATGATGAAACAAAAATTGTAATGCTAACCAGTCATGTGAATTGAATTTGGACGTCAGTTTGAAATATCAGTTCATACCAGCAAAGATAAAGAAAAGGAATAGAAAGACCCAAACCCACAAAGTTGGACCCACATCCCTAAATTGGTTGCCAGACCAGCTTCCCCTATATCTTTCAGGCAAACCCACCTACAAAAACCCCTCCCCCCCACCCTTTCCTTAGCATCACAGTCTTGCTTTCCAGCACCCCTCTTTCTTTCAGGCATTTTCACAAACACTTTCTTAAAGAAACGTCTTCTTTTTTACACCAATATGGCCAGACCACAACAGCGATATCGAGGGGTTCGACAGAGGCATTGGGGATCATGGGTGTCTGAAATTCGCCACCCTCTACTGTAAGAACGCATCAACAGCGTGACCCTTGAACATTTCGGGAAATATGCTCTTGAGTTCTAACGAAACGTTTCTCTTATTTTCTTTTGTGCAGGAAGACTAGAATTTGGCTAGGCACGTTTGAAACTGCAGAGGATGCGGCAAGAGCCTATGATGAAGCTGCAAGGCTTATGTGCGGACCAAGGGCACGGACCAACTTCCCTTATAACCCAAATGCATCGCAGTCAGCTTCGTCAAAACTTCTTTCAGCAACTTTGACAGCAAAGTTGCATAGGTGCTACATGGCCTCATTGCAAGTGACTAAACAAACATCAATTCAAGAACAAAAACAGCAGAAACAAAAGGCACCAACTTCGCTTGTCAACATCCCTGCCAATGGCATTGTCATAAAAAGTGAGGAACTTGATGCTTTGTTTTCAGAGAAAAGTCCATTGCAAGTTCAAGAGGCAGAGGGAAACTGGGTGTACAAGAAAGTTCAAGTTGACAACAACCAGCAGCTCATCAAGCCTCTTGAAGATCACCACATTGAGCAAATGATTGAAGAGTTGCTAGATTCCGGGTCTATTGAGTTATGTTCTGGGGTAGCAACTCAGTAACCTTCAAGCCCATGGGGCCACGCCACAGACACCCTGATTAATCTAGTCCTCCTCTGCCAAAGCAATGGCATTGGCTACCTAATTTTAACCAATTTTTATAGCCTCTTCAAGTGATTAGTCTTTTACACCCTCCAAGCTCCTTAGAAGTGTCCCCTTAGGGACTCCATTTGATGATGCTTAATTAGTAGTAGTGTACAGTAGAGTATGCCATAATGTATGCTGTTGTCGTATGCATTATGTCTTAAGTGGAAGATTTGTAGGAATCTCGCTGCTGCTTCTTGCAAATCTTCATTTATAATGCAAATGGCACGATTTTAGAAACAAGGACCTCTCTCTGATCCTCCAGGCTTCTCGCATTCAATTGCTACGTCACTTTTATTGGGGTTTTAATAAAAAGCACCCTCTGAAACTTGGAATCACAATATGACATTTTGGCATATGCATGTTGTATTCAATTTGCAATATTTTCCACGAACCTGGAAATTCGTACCATCACCATTCAGTTAGAAAGAATAGCAATCTTGTGAAAGGTCACCCACTTGGTCAGTTTTCACTTGCTTATTTAGTGTGACATTTTGTTGGGAATATCCAATACATTAGTAGAAAATTATTCTTGTGGACCAAAATCTATCAATATGATTCGATGTTTGGTGCAGTAAACCCCAATTTTACTAATGAATTGTTTAATAGACCCGTATAATGTGTTTGGTTTGGTCTAATTTGTCAGGATTCCAAGAGGATAAACTACACTAGCTGGAGTTAATAATACAAGTTGCTCACCAGAATGGTAGCACAAACCTGACCTCTATGATACAGTGGGTATCCTGAATGGGCGACTGAATTTGTCAATATGGACACTGTGGTGGTGAAAGGAACTTGTTTTGAAAAGAGGATCTCGAAAATAAACAATTTTTTTTAGTGGAAAATGAGGGCCAGCAGGGCACTTTTCTTGAAAGTCAAGGCGAAAGAACTAGAAGTGAAAGGCATTGCCAGTTGTGCAAATTTTGAGTTACAAAACTGTGCTGTACTGTTAGTCACTTGGTAAAAATTCATCTTGCAGAGTTTTATTCGTCAGAACAAATCTGAAGTCATTGGAAGAGTCTCTGCAAAGCAAGGTAAAGAAGCAATTTGGTTTACAATGAAGGTTGAAATGCAGAGACTGAGTTTCTTTACTGTCAGAAAGATGTGAGACCAACTTTCAATGGAGTTGAAAAAAATGAAATCTTTTTGAATTGTTAGGTTTAAAGGTTCTTTTGGGTTCATCTCAGGCTTATAAGAAAGGATTCCAGTTGGGATTTCTGCATCATCTCTTGAAGAAAATAGCGACACTGAATGTGATTGAGTGGGAGTTTTAATTATTTGTTCAGGCCCATCTTTCTCTCCTTTTTTATGTCATGCCACACAACAACAAAATCTACGAAAGTGGTGCGAATATTTGTTGAGCCATGTCTTTCATTGATGCCATGCTTGCTAGTGTTCTAAAATGCTCATAGCTTTTATGGCATTCCTTAGTCCTTGCACCCGCAAAGAGAATCCATTCTTACCAACCAGACAAAATTACAAGAAGTTATAAGGTTTCGTTAGAAACCCGGCTCCACATGCAGCACTGCAATCTGTTTTTTATTGCCATACTGCAGGTGCAACCTCAAAACAAAACGAGAACTAAAAGAAGAGTTCTGTAATTAATCAGTTGAAATATTATTCTTTGATGGTTTTGATACAAAAAAAGGCTATGGGGTTTCAGTTCCCTGAATTAATGGGATTAATTAGCATCGGATGGTAAGCAAATGGGGTGATTATAAACATCTGAATAACCATATATGCTTGCTCAATTGCTTTCCAAAATGGGGTGATTTTGCAGCAAATTAACCCAAGATGTAACCACTCCTTTTGCCTGTCTTGCCATTTTCAATTTAACCTCTAGTTGCAGAGGTTTTCCTTATAAAGGAATGCTTTTTACAGCACTTAAGTTGAGAGTGATATGAGATTTTCCAGCACTTGGCTTGAAAGTGATATGAAGATTTACGTTTTCACATGTCTTTTTCATTTCTGGGCATGGATCTCTTTTGGATGAAAAAAAGTAGCCAGGTGAATCACATGCCTAACAATGGTGAGCCCTTCTTCCTCCTCTTTTTGCCACCACAACTATTTCTCAGAGCCCTTCTTTCTTTCTTTCTCTTTCCTGCAACTGCAGCTTCATTAATGGCCTATAAGGTATTGTCCCATTTTTCCAGCTTTAAGAAGATGATTAAACTATCACAGTACTCGTTCCATTTAATAACTTTTGCTTTTTAAATTGCTTTTCATCTAAACAAAAACATCAGATTTATAATGTTTTTTAAATGTTACTATAAAAAGTTATTTAATATATTTAAAAAAAAAAAAAAACACCATACATCACAATCCCAAACAAAAAACTATTTCTAATCAAAGTTGATTAATAATTTATATTACTATTATTATCTCTTCAAGATATATAAACAACTGAAAATCTCACCATTCACCTGTGTGATTTCAACTACAGGATATAGAAGTTTAGTTTGTTCCTCTGTAGAGTGTTTAACTTGTAATTGAATAGATAAAGATCATAAATTCTACTGCATCTAGATTAAAATATGTTTGTTTTGGGGGTGTTGGTGGCCAGTCCTTGTCAGTGAAACTTCATGATTGTTTACCTGTTTGGAAATTGATTTTGCCCCCCACAAACATAAAAAAATAAAGTTGTTTAGTCTCATTATATTGTTTTCTAACTTTTGATTCAGCAAAGGTGATTAAATCATGGCATGTTAGTGAGTTTACCATCATCAAAAGTTTGAACTTTGTGGCCTTAAAGGGACAATTGATATTTCACCTGACCAACCATTTTCCTTTTTGTCAAGAAAAAATATTGCAGGATCACCAAACACAAGAACAAGATTGGCCAATTAGATCTTAACAGACAGTGGATTTTAAAGGAAATTTCCTTAAAGCTTTAAAATATACTGGTGGGATAAGTAAATTGATCTTTGATTCATAATAAATTTTAAGTATCATTGTTTCTGGTGATATGTCATTCAGACCATGCATGCTCTTCCAGACAAGAGCCTTTGACTAAAAAAGCTTGGTAAATGACTCCCTAATAATTGACAGAAAATAACCAGATTTAGTCCCATGATGGTTACTCTTGAATGCTCATCTTTTGTCACATATTTCTCTTCCAGTTTCTCTGCTGTGCATCAAATGAAAGCAGTGCAGCTGTCCATGAAAACCAGAAACCCTAGATTTTGGTGACATTTTCTGCAAATTTCTGTATACTTCACAGCCCAAGCTAGTGGCTGTAAGATGCATAATCTAAAGGTGCTGGCAAAGTTAATGGTTAAGTGATCGTAGGGTAAAATGAAGGCTGAAGGGTCATATCAAGTCAAACAATTACTGTAACCTGAGTTTGCCAACTCTAGGCATTCAATCTAAGCACAACAGCTTTTTTTTTTCTGTCACAACTTCCTTTGTGAGGGGATCGTATATTGCTTGAATTGCAGAGACCTATAAGTGAAAAGGAGGGAGATAAACCTTATGGGACATGGGAGTCAAAGGTGGGATCTTCTGATCATAAAAGTAGTCAAAACCAATCATGGTGTATACAAATAGAATCTCATGTGGAGATGTTGGAGAACAGACAATGATACGCCCTTAATTCCTCTCTCTCTCTTCCTCCGTAAATATTAAGAAATTATCTCATTTAAAAATTTAATTTGTTTGATGAGATCCCAGAATATGATTTATATTATTTTCTAATCCTCTCAAGTAAAAATTTTTGGGCTTGAAACTTGCACAGACTCACACTATCTTATACTTAATTTATATCAAATAGAACGAGAATGATAAAATTCAAATACATGGTGTTTTATCATTTGTTTTAGATGTCTTGGATCAAACGAGTCATGCAAAACTCCAAAAGGGTAAGAACTTTGTTGGTGAGTGAAAGAAACAAAACAAAACGAAGAAAGTTTGGTGAACTACTCCCTGAAAAGCCAAAATACTTTCAATCACACAACTCTTTAATTAGCTGAGTGGAAAAGACCTCAACAGGATTATTTCTATCACATCAGGATTCTGGTGCTGCTACATGGCATGTCTCATACTTCCAAATTCTCCTCCTCCTCCCCCATCCCTTCACATGGATTAACATGTGCATGCTACCATTCATATAATACTATCTATTATAAAATAATATAAATTATATCTCGTGATTTTATCTAATATTTTAAATTTTTAAGTAAGATGATTCTGTAACATAGTATCAGAGTCTTTTTGACCCAGCGATCGCGAGTTTGAATTTCACCACTCTCATTCTAATTGATAAAAATCAAGTATAAAGTAGTGTGGATTTACGGGTAAGTTTCAAACACAAAAAACTTTCATTTGAGAGAATATATTAAAGAATAATATAAATCATATTCTGGTCTCAACTAACAACTTAAAAATTTTAAAATTTTATGTGAGATGATTACTTGACAATAGCCTCCTCTTATTAACAGTGTTAGAGAGACAAACAAGGAATGGGGCACGTGCGTGCCCATCAAATGTACATGGACACATTCTCATTCATGGGTTCTTTCCTCGTCAAGCAAGTGTATCGATCTGCACCACCTTAATCAGAGACATGAATTATGCAGCTACAATATCCTGAATCCTAGCAGCAATTTGGAGCTTACTGGCTTATCTTTCTGAGATGTTTGATATATATATATGAGATGTATTCACAGATTTGTCCAGCTTCCATGCATTTGCACCAGCAACCTTGGCTTTGTCATTTACTGTTTAATTTGCAACCCTAGCTGCTATCATCTCAGCATGGCTGCAGTGTCAAATCCACTCAAGATAATTTGCAATATATATAAATATAATTTTATTTATTATTTATCAAATAAAAATCTAGATATTCATGAACTATCTATAGTTGACATACATACATATATACATTAAATCATAAAACAATGAGTATTATATATGTGCGTGTATTATATTTATGTATGTATGTATGTCAACTATAGATAGTTCATGAATATCTAGATTTTTTATTTGATAAATAATAAATAAAATATAAATATTTAGAAATCCGACTCATGGGTAATTATTCTAATAAAATACAATAAGAAAAAGAATAAAGTATTTCAATAATTTATTTTATATATTTATTTCGGTGTCTTTTAAGTGAAATTCATCTTTATTCATTTACATGTCACTTCTGTTCTATTTCGGAACATTAACTATGCGCAATCCTAGAGAGAGAGAGAGAGTGCATACATCCCACAAATACATGCATGCATACATACATACATAAATTTACCATCGTATCGTAGTTTTGGATTGATTGGCACCAGAGATATGATAGAAGCTCATTGAGTGGGAGCCTGTGAAGGCTTACTAGCAGCCCTTAATTTTGAGATTTGTGGTAATATCTATACGGGCCTCATAGATTCAGAGCCCAGACCGAAGGCCTGGTCCATTCAAATTGCTTTGGTCCTCACATCGAAACACGTAAGTACCATGGTAACTGGGTTGGGCCAGGCAAAGAGCCCGATTGAAAGAGGAAACATCTGCTGGACCTTGCAGACACTGCCCATGCTTGGGCTCCAAATCCATAGAGAACAGATTTCTTTGTCGCAAGCTTGAACTAAAAAAAGCACTTAAACCTCGTATTTTTCTTCCAGGAACTTAAGAAAATGCATCTTTTATAATAATTTGATGACTTTGGATGAGTTTAAATTGTTTTTTAAAAGAATAAAATTAAAACCTGAATGGACTCGAATTAGAGCCTGTTTGGATGGCGTTTCAAACGCCGTTTGCAGTTTTTTTTTTTATTTTAAATGAATATGATTTGGTGTTTTTAGATTATTTTGATGTGCTGATATCAAAAATAATTTTTAAAAAATAAAAAATATCATTTTGAATTAGTTCGGGTATCAAGTCTTCTAATTGTGGTTTTATAGACCAATCTTTTTTGAAACTCTTAAACTTTAGTTTTAGTTTTTGTTTTTATTTTTATTTTAATATATAATATATCTTTACTACACTTGCTAGGGAAAGAGTTAGGTGACTGTTCAAAGTTTAGAGCATTGTATTTGTTTTGGAATGAGACGGCATCGTGCCACTATTCTTCATGTGCCATTACACAGGAAAAGAGATCCGTGCATGCATTTGAAAATTGAAAACGGTGCGTAGGACTAGAAGACGGTTTTAAAGTCTAAGGAGATACCCGCACGTGCTGAACTCTCAACCCTGGAATTTTTTAACCTAATTTAGGGAAGTAATGCGACCTAACTTTGACAACTCTATGCTCAAAAGGCTCGCCATAATAGAGTTTTCTCGTTAAAAAATTATTTTATCTAAAAATTTAATTTTTTAAATAATATAATTTATATTATTTTTTTAAGTTTGAAACTTATATCCACATTATTTTATGCTTGATTTTCATTAAATAAAATGAGGATGATGAGATTTGAATTCGTAACTACTGGGTCAGCAAGGCTCTGATACCACATTAAAGAATCATTTCACCTAAAAATTTAAACTATCAGAAAAGATCTCATGACATAATTTATATTAATATTCTTTGTGTACTAATTTCCTCCCTTTTTTAATTATATAATTTGCACATGGTGGGGGTCCTTTTTTTTTTTTGGACTTGAGAAAATGAGATTACCTAACCATGTTCATATTGTTTTGCAATTTGCAATCCATTAATTTTCAAACAAGACAGAGTTGAAGAAAAAAACCTAATCTGTAAAGACTTTTTTTTTCAAAGTAGCAAGGTGTTAGGAAATTTTTTGGAGAAATAATATAGTTGAAAATTATTTGAGAACATGTTTCATCTGTAATTTTAGAGTTGTAGGTGTTCGTTTGTTTCATTTTCTACGAGCTCAATTTTAGAAATAATGACCGAAAATAACTCTAGAAAACATATACTTAAAATCTATATATAAAAAGGCATACCTTGATAAGGTGATAAGGAGAAAGAGTTCGGAGCCTAATGGGGTGTTTGACAATGCGTTTCAGAAGTGTTTTTGAAATAAAATGATTTTTTTTAAATTAAAAAAATAGTGTTTTTAAATTATTTTCATGCTCTGATATCAAAAATATTATTTAAAAAAAGATATTATTTTTATATTTTTCTCAAAAACACTACTAAATAAGCACTAAAAAGGAATGGGAAAAGAAGAAGAGAACGCACCAACACCAATTTGATTGAGAAATCTAGAGATTGTCTTGATATATATGGTTTAAATTCATTTTTTATTGGTATATCCATTAATATATATTCATGTCATCACATTAATCGATTGAATGTTTTAAAAACATCGGTAAACCATCGATTAATCTGTTGATGATTTAAATTTTTTATATTTTTTTTTGGAAAACCCATAAATTAATTAATGATTTTTCTTGCTAGTCTTTTCGTCTAAATTCTCTCTAAACTCTCTATAATTCTTTGACTACTTTAAAATATATCAGTGAATCTATTGGTTAGTTACATATAACCAAAACACATAAATTCATTGGTGTTGTCTAATTCCACGAATTTCTTTTTATGTTTTATCGATTATAAATTTGAAATTAAAAGGTTTATTCTTTTAATGATCTAATATTTGAGTTATGTAGTTACTAATATGATAGTCACATGAGATTTACACAGTCATTAATTATAGAACTCGTAGAATTAATTGAGATACGCGCAAATTGATCCGAACATATAAGCATCACAGATAATACATATAATTTTTAAACTATATCTACTATATTGTCGCTATACATATAATTTTTAATCTATTTTTTAAAATAAGATTTTAATTGTGCATTTTTTTATTAAAAAAAAACTCCTTTTTGCCCCGTTAAAGGTTTAATAATGGTTTGGTTGGATTCAGCTAGTCTTCTATCATGAAAACAGCTGATTTTTTCATCTCCATGGAAATTTATTTTGACGAGTACTTTTCTTCTACCATGAAAGACACGGTGCTTCACATGCCCTGTTATACAATTATTCGGCATGGCCATGCACGTTTGATTTCAAGAAAAAAGGGGCACGGGCCCTAGCTAGTTCTTGAATTTTAGGACCTCTTTTTCTAGAAAACATGAGTTTATTAGTTGATTTAGTAAGAGGGGAAAATGAATTCTTAAAGTCAAATTTGAAACACAATTCTTGAAAAAACTGTTTTTTTTTATTAAATAACAATATATCGAGCTTGTTTATATGACTCAAGAATCAAATTAATTGATGGATATATTATATTTAGTTGTGTGATTTTATAGTTTGGGTATATAATAATAGAGTTTCAAAGCAGCATGTCATGATGAGAAAGAGTGTGATCTGCAGTACCAGTCAGAATATATATTCTTTGTAAGAATCTGGGATAGCGGAGGTTTCACCCGCTCACCTGAATCCACAAAATATATTTTTTAGAAAATAAGGTTTACTCGTATAAAAAAATATAATAATAGATAATATTATTAAACTAACATGATGGATCAACTCAGGACTTGATTTGTCAATTGAAGTTTATTATTATGTTTATCAATAATTATGTAAAGAATTTTAAAAAATCAACCTCTAATTAAAATTGTGTTCAAGGGGAATTATTTTAAACTAATTTAAAACTCACAATCATGGTTAAATCAAATTTCACATGGAAAAAGAAAAGGTTATGCTGAACTATAAAACGACTTGAATCTTGGCATAGTTGATTAAATTTCAGTCAGCAATGAAGACCGAAGAAGTTCAAGGGAGACAAAATATTTTACGAGTGACATGGTTGAACTTCATTGCATTTTCCAAAGAGCTGGTGGTCATTACAAGAACATGTTTGCTACTGGTTTTGCAATAAAACATGGATCAATAATGTGATCAAAATAATGTTCAAGAGAGAGATTCAACTGGGAAAAAAAATTATGACTTGGTCCAACGTGTTCTTTTTCTATCCTCCACGACCAAATTCTTTGACCTTTTGACTTTTATAGTACTACGACTCACCTTGGTTTTTCAAAGTTTTCTTTTATTATTTGCCTTTTTTGGGATTGTGTTGATGTTGATTTTAAAAGTTTTTTTTATTTAAAGATACATCAAATGATATTTTTTTATTTATAAAAAAATATTTTTGACATCAACACATCAAAATGATCTAAAAATACTAAAAACAATTAATATAAAGTAAGAAATATCAAATTTTCATTTTTTTTGTAAAAACACTTTTGAAACACAGTGTCAAACACTCCCTATATCATTAAGTGATTGTTTATGAGTGTGGTAGAGGTTGCTTTTGAAAGTGTTTTTCGTTTATAAATACATTAAAATGATATTGTTTTAGTTTTTAAAAAATATTTTTGATATCATCACATCAAAATGATCTAAAAACACCAAATCAAATTTCTATTTTTCATACTTTTTTATTATTATTTTAATAAGATAAGATTAAAAATTAAAAAAATATTTATACTTTTTTAAAATATCTTACATCACAATCATAGACCTAATAAAATTAAAGAGGAAAATAACATAAAATTGCAATACCGTGACTTGTCTACCTGGTCTACGCATTATAAACACTTCTATCCATTAATAGGTGGCGTGTCTTTTTTGAAATAGTTTTTCACTCGAGAATAGATAGAAATAATAATAATTATTATTATTATTTTAATATCAATAAATTAAAAACATAAAAAAAACAATTTATTTAATTTTTTAAGCTAATTAGGGTCATTGCTAGAAAATGATGATATCTACGTGGTCCAATACCAGGTGCTGATCGATGGTAATCTCTTACAGAGATCGGGTTGTGGTGGACTCTGCGTAGTTCACTTGAGTTTCCTGTTCTCCAATCAAATGTCAGTTTCATCCACGGTTATAAAATCGCCCATGATTTCATCTTATCTCAGATTTAAATCATTGGATTAATCCAAAAACTAATTGGTTAACCAAACAATTTAATTTAATTTAATTTTTTTATTAAAAAATAAACAATACTCGATTGCGAAATATTTGAGAATTGGCGTGGGCTGGGTTTTGAGCCGGCGAGTCACCGGAATGATATGCCGGGCTAGGTTTTATAACGGTGGAAGAATGTATTTATGGTGATTATTCCATTTGGACCGTCAAAGTGGATGGATAAAATTAACTGTGATGACAATCATGATTGTTCTTGGCACCAGAAATCAAGAAAGAAGTGCCTCTGCCCAGTCTCAATCAAATACTTATTCAGCCTTAGCCGTCCATTCCTGGATCTGACAGCGTGTATGGATAGATGCTAGTGCACGTGTTATAAAAACGAAAAATTGTGTAGTGCTCATAAATTTTCTCATAAACGAACCATCCAATGCAATAAAGTAAATGATGTGCCCCTCCCTACCGAACATTTCCAGAACCACAGCTGCAAAATTTAATGAAAACCAAGCACTAGAGACTTTAGGAGGCACGATGTTAGAGGAGATCAATGGCCTTTGGAATGTAATTGATAGTGTTTTTTTTTTAGAAATATATTAAAATAATATTTTTATTTTATTTTTAAAAAAATTATTTTTGATATTAATATATATAAATAATATTAAAATATTTTTTTTAATGAAAACACGGCACTTAGAATGTTTAGGAGACACAGTGGGAAAATATTTTTTATTTAAAAATTTATTAAAATAATATTGAATTTTTAAAAATTACTTTTGAATTTAAAAATATCAAAACAATTAATTTAAAATAAAAAATATTTTTTTAAGAAAATAATTTTGAATACAGTACCAAACAGTATATAACATGGTACTTTCTGAGCCAAGATGTTTTGATCCTTAAATTCATTGTCCCCAGTAATTAAATATGTGGTACAGACCGTAACTGATCCACAAATTCATGATCTCCATTATTTCTCTTACCAGAATCGCCCTCGACATTTATAGTGATTTTTGCAGCGGTTTCTTTTTGTGTTTTAAAAATAGCTTTGTGTTTTAAAAATAGCTTGATATATATATATATATATATATATATATATATATATATATATTTCTTTATTTATGTATTTTAAATTAATTTTATATCATTTTAATATAATATGATGATGTGAAAATTATTTTTAAAAATTAAAAAATATTTTAAAAAGTGATTGCTGCTATAATAATAATAAAAAAACTCTTACTTTATAATTTTATTAGATTTCATAATTTATTATCTATGAATAATACATTGTTGCATGAACGGTTAAAAAATAAATTTTGGACGGATGAAATTCATGTCCAAGAAAATTACACAGCATAAAATTTGTTACAATCGGATAGGCAAATAAGGGCATGCAGCTAATTTCTTCACTATTAGAACTCTCAAAATTTAATTATTATTTTTTGGATGCAAGTAGACATGAGTTTAAGTAATAGAGTAAAATTTTGACTGTCTTAGATATTTATAAAGAACACATATTCTGACTCGAACTCGAAAGTTACTGTACAAATCACAAGTCTTCTAACATCATGTCATATCAATTGAGAACTCTCAAAATTTAACTGATAATACTAAAATTAAAATTCTCGGTAGCATTTTTAATTATTATTTGAGAACAAGAAAAAATGAAAACAACGAAAATAGATAAAAACATGTTTTCTCGTGCTTCTTGATTTCAAAATACAAAATTTCATTTTATTTTTCTGCATCATATATATATATATATATATATATATATATATATATATATTTCACGTCTATATTTCTATTTCTTGAACCAAACAAGTTTTTTTTTCTTTTTTTCTTTAAAGAGATCCAAAACATGAACTTAATTAATCTCAATGACAAATCTCCCGGCCACAAAACCTAGAGGAAAAGGCTACGAAGATGAAATTTGTCCACTAATTAACTGTATGCTCATGAACTTTTGGGGACATATCCCCCGGAAAGCAGAAAAGCTGTCTTTATTTCAATGTACTGTCAAGCTTCTTGTTTCTTGGAATCTTGTCACCAACAAGAAGAGTGAGAAGAGTGAGGTGAACAAGATTGCGCATTTCAAAAACCAATACATTTAAATGTTTTTTTTTATCGGGTTTGAAAAATGTTTTTAATTAATATTTTTTATTTTAAATTAATTATTTCAGTATTTTTAAATTATTTTGATATGTTATTGTTAAAAATATTTTTAAAAAATAAAAAATTATTATTTTGATAATACATTTCTGAACGAAAAATATTTTGAAAAGAGACATTGACAATACTACTCCACAAATGAAGTATCTGTTTAGGAGTGTGGTTAAGATTGTTTTTTAAAGTGTTTTTTGTTCGGAAATACATAAAAATGATAAATTTTTTTATTTTTTAAAAATTATTTTTGACATTAAAATATAAAAATGATGTAAAAACACTAAAAATTATTAATTTTAAAGTAAAAAATAAAAATAAAATTCATTTTTTTTTCAAAAATGTAATTACAAACAAAACCGAAAAACCAACCAATTACCAAGATGGTTTGATTGATATGGCAGTTGGTAAAGAACCATTCTTCATTGACATTGATTTATGAGATTAAAACAATATAAAAGAATTAAAGATTAATTTGAAGATTAGGGAAGAAAGTATCGACTAGTAGGATTTATGAGCTGTTCTCTCGTGGTAGGAGGAGGAGGAGCGCCGCAGCACGGCTTCTGGTTTCATGGAATCCTGTCACCAGCGAGAAGTGAGGTGGACAAGATGATTGATGGCGCATTTCGAAAACCAATACATTTAAATGTTTTTTTTATTGTGTTTGAATGTTTTTTTTTAATTAATATTTTTAATTAATTATTTTAGTATTTTTATATTATTTTGATATGTTATAGTTAAAAAAAATTAAAAATATTATTTTGACTGAATAAAAAAATATTTTGAAAAACAATATTGACAATACTACTTAACATATGATGTGTCTGTTTGGAAATATAGATGAAATTGTTTATGAAAATTCTTTTCGTTCAGAAATATATTAAAATAATTTTTTTTATTTTTTAAAAATAATTTTTTATATTAACATATAAAAATAATTTAAAAACACTAAAAATTATTAATTTAAAATAAAAATATTTTTTTTTTATTTTTGAAACATAAAGACAATTAAGACTGTGTTTGTTTCCCGGAATTCACTTTCCGGGAAACTACTTTCCAAACTTTCCGTGTTTGTTTGCCTTCCGGAAAATTGGTCAACGGAAAACACTTTCCAGTCAAAGAAAAATTTGGCTTGGTTTTCAGGAAAGTGTTTTCCGGAAAATTTGGGCGGAAAACACTTTCCGGAAATTGTGAAAAATTTAGAAATGTCATTATTTGCTGATTATATCAAATTTGATCCTCAAACTTTTGATTGCTATATATAATTTGTTTTTGAATATTTATTTTTCAATTCCATCTCTTAAAATTTAATTTTTATATTAATTTTGGTCCTTATTTTTATAATTGCTATTTGCTTTTTTCTTATCATTTTTTTATTGAAATTTTTTATCTATCAAATTTGGTCCTCATTTTTTTTATTGTTACTTATTTTATTTGAAATAATTTATGAAATGTTAATTATTATTATTTTAATTTATTCACCTTTCATTTTTTTTTAATTTTTAGATTTGATCTCTATTATTTTGATTATTATTTATTTTATTTGAGATAATTTATGAAATTATATTTTTTTTCAATTTCATTCTCATTCAACTTTTTAATTTGTAAGATTTGTTCCTCATTATTTTAATAAACTTGAAAAAAAAATTAATTTATTAATAAATTATTTTCCAGTTCATTTTCCATAATACAAACAAACACTGGAAAGTGTTTTCCAGTTCATTTTCCATAACACTGCCAAACATCGGAATTCACTTTTCAGGAATTCACTTTCCAGGAATTCACTTTTCCAGAAATTCACTTTCCAAAAAGAAATTACTTTCCAGCAAACAAACGGGGTCTAAGGCCGGAAACCAATCAATTACCAAGATGGTTCGATTGATATGGCAATTGGTAAAGAACCATTCTTCATTGGCATTGGTTTATGAGATTAAAACAATATAAAAAGAAATAAAGATCAAATTGGAAGATTAGAGAAGCAAGAATCAATCAGTAGGATTTATGAGCTGTTCGTCTCGTGGTAGGAGGAGGAGCAGCAGCAGCAGCAGCACGGCCACTTTAGAAGGGATCTTGCCAGAGCAGCTAGCCTTCCTAATTCAACAGAATGGTTTACATTATTAAAGGCTCGAGCCACCAACCCATTTGACGGGGCAACCCATCTCTCTACCAAGCATTTTGGGTGCCAGGCAACTTGCATCAAATGAAAGTCATGAAATGATGGCCCCGATCAAAATATTTTATTAATTACAAGTCCACCCAAACCCCGTCAACTATTACTAGAACAAATTATTATTATAATTTTCTATGAAGAAAATTGTGCCTTTAATGTTCTTTTTAGCTAACGGTGGGTGCAATGGGGATCATAATTATTTAATCTAGAATGATTGAATATGTTAATTTAGGAAATTCAGATGTATATAAGATTTAAAATAAAATAAAATAAAATAAATATGGGTGTTATTCGAGATTTTGGATAAAAAAGTCTTGCCGTCATTTTTCTTAGTCCATCGATCATCGTGTAAGATCAATGATCATGGAAGGAATGATCATTAGCTGAAGAAATTGTAACGTGAAGGATTCTCCCCATTGAAGACAAGAAACATTTAAGATTGTTTGAAAATATAATCGAGGTTATTTTTTTAAAAAAAAATATTTAATTTAAAATATATATATTAAAAAAAACACAAATTCAAACAGGATATATTTAATGATATTTGTGCTAGCCAGCCAGCAACCTATAATCACCCTCTCCAGCCCTGATCTTGGATAGATTATGATGGTTAATTGTATAATTAATCTCATCATTTTCAATGAATAAAAAAAAATCTGCGAAGCAAGTAAAGAAGCATTGTGGTTTCCAATGAAGTTGAAATCAGAGACTGAGTTTCTTTACTGCTCAGAAAGATTGTAGACCAATTTTCAATGGAGTTAAAAAAAAATGAAATCTTGTAAGGGGACGTTAAAAAGGTTCTTTTGGGGTTCATCTAGGCATATAAGAAAGGATTCCAGTTGGGATTTCTGCATCATCTCTTGAAGAAAATAGCGACACTGAATGTGATTGAGTGGGAGTTTTAATTATTTGTTCAGGCCCATCTTTCTCTCTCCTTTTTTTATGTCATGCCACACAACAACAAAATCTACGAAAGTGGTGCGAATATTTGTTGAGGCCATGTCTTTCATTGATGCCATGCTTGCTAGTGTTCTAAAATGCTCATAGCTTTTATGGCATTCCTTAGTCCTTGCACCCGCAAAGAGAATCCATTCTTACCAACCAGACAAAATTACAAGAAGTTATAAGGTTTCGTTAGAAACCCCGGCTCCACATGCAGCACTGCAATCTGTTTTTTTATTGCCATACTGCAGGTGCAAACTCAAAACAAAACGAGAACTAAAAGAAGAGTTCTGTAATTAATCAGTTTGAAATATTATTCTTTGATGGTTTTGATACAAAAAAAGGCTATGGGGTTTCAGTTCCCTGAATTAATGGGATTAATTAGCATCGGATGGTAAGCAAATGGGGTGATTATAAACATCTGATTAACCATATATGCTTGCTCAATTGCTTTCCAAAATGGGGTGATTTTGCAGCAAATTAACCCCAAGATGTAACCACTCCTTTTGCCTGTCTTGCCATTTTCAATTTAACCTCTAGTTGCAGAGGTTTTCCTTATAAAAGGAATGCTTTTTACAGCACTTAAGTTGAGAGTGATATGAGATTTTCCAGCACTTGGCTTGAAAGTGATATGAAGATTTACGTTTTCACATGTCTTTTTCATTTCTGGGCATGGATCTCTTTTGATGAAAAAAAGTAGCCAGGTGAATCACATGCCTAACAATGGTGAGCCCTTCTTCCTCCTCTTTTTTGCCACCACAACTATTTCTCAGAGCCCTTCTTTCTTTTCTTTCTCTTTCCTGCAACTGCAGCTTCATTAATGGCCTATAAGGTATTGTCCCATTTTTCCAGCTTTAAGAAGATGATTAAACTATCACAGTACTCGTTCCATTTAATAACTTTTGCTTTTTAAATTGCTTTTCATCTAAACAAAAACATCAGATTTATAATGTTTTTTAAATGTTACTATAAAAAGTTATTTAATATATTTAATAAAAAAAAAAAAAACACCATACATCACAATCCCAAACAAAAAACTATTTCTAATCAAAGTTGATTAATAATTTATATTACTATTATTATCTCTTCAAGATATATAAACAACTGAAAATCTCACCATTCACCTGTGTGATTTCAACTACAGGATATAGAAGTTTAGTTTGTTCCTCTGTAGAGTGTTTAACTTGTAATTGAATAGATAAAGATCATAAATTCTACTGCATCTAGATTAAAATATGTTTGTTTTGGGGGTGTTGGTGGCCAGTCCTTGTCAGTGAAACTTCATGATTGTTTACCTGTTTGGAAATTGATTTTGCCCCCCACAAACATAAAAAAATAAAGTTGTTTAGTCTCATTATATTGTTTTTCTAACTTTTGATTCAGCAAAGGTGATTAAATCATGGCATGTTAGTGAGTTTACCATCATCAAAAGTTTGAACTTTGTGGCCTTAAAGGGACCAATTGATTATTTCACCTGACCAACCATTTTCCTTTTTGTCAAGAAAAAAATATTGCAGGATCACCAAACACAAGAACAAGATTGGCCAATTAGATCTTAACAGACAGTGGATTTTAAAGGAAATTTCCTTAAAGCTTTAAAATATACTGGTGGGATAAGTAAATTGATCTTTGATTCATAATAAATTTTAAGTATCATTGTTTCTGGTGATATGTCATTCAGACCATGCATGCTCTTCCAGACAAGAGCCTTTGACTAAAAAAGCTTGGTAAATGACTCCCTAATAATTGACAGAAAATAACCAGATTTAGTCCCATGATGGTTACTCTTGAATGCTCATCTTTTGTCACATATTTCTCTTCCAGTTTCTCTGCTGTGCATCAAATGAAAGCAGTGCAGCTGTCCATGAAAACCAGAAACCCTAGATTTTGGTGACATTTTCTGCAAATTTCTGTATACTTCACAGCCCAAGTTAGTGGCTGTAAGATGCATAATCTAAAGGTGCTGGCAAAATTGCTTGAATTGCAGAGACCTATAAGTGAAAAGGAGGGAGATAAACCTTATGGGACATGGGAGTCAAAGGTGGGATCTTCTGATCATAAAAGTAGTCAAAACCAATCATGGTGTATACAAATAGAATCTCATGTGGAGATGTTGGAGAACAGACAATGATACGCCCTTAATTCCTCTCTCTCTCTCTTCCTCCGTAAATAGTAAATATTAAAAAATAATCTCATCTAAAAACTTAATTTGTTTGATGAGATCCTAGAATATAATTTATATTATTCTTTAATCCTTTTAAGTGAAAGCCTTTAGGCTTGAAACTTACACAGACTCACACTATCTTATACTTGATTTTTATCAAATAGAACGAGGATGATAAGATTCAAATACATGGTGTTTTATCATTTGTTTTAGATGTCTTGGATCAAACGAGTCATGCAAAACTCCAAAAGGGTAAGAACTTTGTTGGTGAGTGAAAGAAACAAAACAAAACGAAGAAAGTTTGGTGAACTACTCCCTGAAAAGCCAAAATACTTTCAATCACACAACTCTTTAATTAGCTGAGTGGAAAAGACCTCAACAGGATTATTTCTATCACATCAGGATTCTGGTGCTGCTACATGGCATGTCTCATACTTCCAAATTCTCCTCCTCCTCCCCCATCCCTTCACATGGATTAACATGTGCATGCTACCATTCATATAATTCTATCTATTATAAAATAATATAAATTATATCTCGTGATTTTATCTAATATTTTAAATTTTTAAGTAAGATGATTCCGTAACATAGTATCACAGTCTTTTTGACCCAGCGGTCGCGAGTTTGAATCTCACCACTCTCAATCTATTTGATAAAAATCAAGTATAAAGTAATGTGGATTTACAGGTAAGTTTCAAGCACAAAAAACTTTTATTTGAGAGAATATGTTAGAAAATAATATAAATTATATTATGATCTAACCTAACAACTTAAAAATTTTAAAATTTTATGTGAAATCATTCGTTTACAATAGCCTCCTCTTATTAACAGTGTTAGAGAGATGAACAAGGAATGGGGCACGTGCGTGCCCATCAAATATACATGGACACATTCTCATTCATGGGTTCTTTCCTCGTCAAGCAAGTGTATCGATCTGAACCACCTTAATCAGAGACATGAATTATGCAGCTACAATATCCTGAATCCTAGCAGCAATTTGGAGCTTACTGGCTTATCTTTCTGAGATGTTTGATGTGTGTGTGTGTGTGTGAGATGTATTCACAGATTTGTCCAGCTTCCATGCATTTGCACCAGCAACCTTTGGCTTTGTCATTTACTGTTTAATTTGCAACCCTAGCTGCTATCATCTCAGCATGGCTGCAGTGTCAAATCCACTCAAGATAATTTGCAACCCATATATATATATATATATATATATATATATATAATTTTATTTATTATTTATCAAATAAAAATCTAGATATTCATGAACTATCTATAGTTGACATACATACATATATACATTAAATCATAAAACAATGAGTATTATATATGTGCGTGTATTATATTTATGTATGTATGTATGTCAACTATAGATAGTTCATGAATATTTAGATTTTTTATTTGATAAATAATAAATAAAATATAAATATTTAGAAATCCGACTCATGGGTAATTATTCAAATAAAATACAATAAGAAAAAGAATAATGTATTTCAATAATTTATTTTATATATTTATTTTCGTGTCTTTTAAGTGAAATTCATCTTTATTCATTTACATGTCACTTCTGTTCTATTTTGGAACATTAACTATGCGCAATCCTAGAGAGAGAGAGAGAGTGCATACATCCCACAAATACATACATGCATGCATGCATAAATTTACCATCGTATCGTAGTTTTGGATTGATTGGCACCAGAGATATGATAGAAGCTCATTGAGTGGGAGCCTGTGAAGGCTTTACTAGCAGCCCTTAATTTTGAGATTTGTGGTAATATCTAAATGGGCCTCATAGATTCAGAGCCCAGACCGAAGGCCTGGTCCATTCAAATTGCTTTGGTCCTCACATCGAAACACGTAAGCACCATGGTAACTGGGTTGGCCCAGGCAAAGAGCCCGATTGAAAGAGGAAACATCTGCTGGACCTTGCAGACACTGCCCATGCTTGGGCTCCAAATCCATAGAGAACAGATTTCTTTGTCACAAGCTTGAACTAAAAAAAGCACTTAAACCTCATATTTTTCTTCCAGGAACTTAAGAAAATGCATCTTTTATAATAATTTGATGACTTTGGATGAGTTTAAATTGTTTTTTAAAAGAATAAAATTAAAATCTGAATGGACTCGAATTAGAGCCTGTTTGGATGGCGTATCAAACGCTGGTTTGCAGTTTTTTTTTATTATTATTTTAAATGAATATGGTTTGGTGTTTTTAGATCATTTTGATGTGCTGATGTCAAAAATGATTTTTTAAAAATAAAAAAATATCATTTTGATATATTTCAGCACGAAAAGCACTTTGAAAAGCTACAGCAACAGCTCTCGCAAACACCCTCTTAATCCTTTCATCTTATGACACGGGACTTGAGTTAGATTAGTTCGGGTATCAAGACTTCTAATTGTGGTTTTATAGACCAATCTTTTTTGAAACTCTTAAACTTTGGCCCCGTTTGTTTGCTGGAAAGTGGTTTCTTTTTGGAAAGTGAATTCCGGAGAAAGTGAATTCCGATGTTTGGCAGTGTCATGGAAAATGAACTGGAAAACACTTTCCAGTGTTTGTTTGTGTTATGGAAAATGAATTGGAAAATAATTTATTAATAAATTAATTTTTTTTCAAGTTTATTAAAATAATGAGGAACAAATCTTACAAATTAAAAAGTTGAATGAGAATGAAATTGAAAAAAAATATAATTTCATAAATTATCTCAAATAAAATAAATAATAATCAAAATAATAGAGATCAAATCTAAAAATTTTAAAAAAAATGAAAGGTGAATAAATTAAAATAATAATAATTAACATTTCATAAATTATTTCAAATAAAATAAGTAACAATAAAAAAATGACCAAATTTGATAGATAAAAAATTTCAATAAAAAAATGATAAGAAAAAAGCAAATAGCAATTATAAAAATAAGGACCAAAATTAATATAAAAATTAAATTTTAAGAGATGGAATTGAAAAATAAATATTCAAAAACAAATTATATATAGCAATCAAAAGTTTGAGAATCAAATTTGATATAATCAGCAAATAATAACATTTCTAAATTTTTCACAACTTCCGAAAAGTGTTTTCCGCTCAAATTTTCCGGAAAACACTTTCCTGAAAACCAAGCCAAATTTTTCTTTGACTGGAAAGTGTTTTCCGTTGACCAACTTTCCGGAAGGCAAACAAACACAGGAAAGTTTGGAAAGTGGTTTCTCGGAAAATGAATTCCGGGAAACAAACACAGTCTTTAGTTTTTATTTTAATATATAATATATCTTTACTACACTTGCTAGGGAAAGAGTTAGGCGACTGTTCAAAGTTTAGAGCATTGTATTTGTCTTGGAATGAGACGGCATCGTGCCACTATTCTTCATGTGCCATTACACAGGAAAAGAGATCCGTGCATGCATTTGAAAATTGAAAACGGTGCGTAGGACTAGAAGACGGTTTTAAAGTCTAAGGAGATACCCGCACGTGCTGAACTCTCAACCCTGGAATTTTTAACCTGATTTAGGGAAGTAATGCGACCTAACTTTGACAACTCTATGCTCAAAAGGCTCCCCAAAATAGAATTTTAGAATCATTTTATCTAAAAATTTAATTTATTAAATAAGATAATATAATATAATTTATATTATTTTATATTATTTTTTAGGTTTGAAACTTATACGGGTCCACATTATTTTATACTTGATTTTCATTAAATAAAATGAGTATGGTGAGATTCAAATTCATAACTACCGGGTCAACAAGACTCCGATACCACATTAAAAAATTATTTTATCTAAAAATTTAAACTATTAAAAGAAATCCCATGATATAGTTTATATTAATATTCTTTGTGTACTAATTTCCTCCCTTTTTTAATTATATAATTTGCACATGGTGGGGGTCCTTTTTTTTTTTTGGACTTGAGAAAATGAGATTACCTAACCATGTTCATATTGTTTTGCAATTTGCAATCCATTAATTTTCAAACAAGACAGAGTAGAGAAAAAAAACCTAATCTGTAAAGACTTTTTTTTTCAAAGTAGCAAGGTGTTAGGAAATTTTTTGGAGAAATAATATAGTTGAAAATTATTTGAAAACATGTTTCATCTGTAATTTTAGAGTTGTAGGTGTTCGTTTGTTTCATTTTCTACGAGCTCAATTTTAGAAATAATGACTGAAAATAACTCTAGAAAACATATACTTAAAATCTATATATAAAAAGGCATACCTTGATTAGGTGATAAGGAGAGAGAGATTAGAGCCTAATGGAGTGTTTGACAATGCATTTCAGAAATATTTTTGAAATAAAATGATTTTTTTTAAATTAAAAAATTTGGTGTTTTTAAATTATTTTCATGTTCTGGTATCAAAAATATTTTTTAAAAAAAGATATTATTTTGATGTTTTTCTCAAAAACACTACTAAATAAGCACTGAAAAAGAATGGGAAAAGAAAAGAGAGTGTCGACCACTAAAAAGAAAGAAGAGAACGCACCAACACCAATTTGATTGAGAAATCTATAGATTGTCTTGATATATATGGTTTAAATTCATTTTTTATTGGTATATCCATTAATATATATTCATGTCATCACATTAATCGATTGAATGTTTTAAAAACATCGGTAAACCATCGATTAATCTGTTGATGATTTAAATTTTTTATATTTTTTTTTGGAAAACCCATAAATTAATTAATGATTTTTCTTGCTAGTCTTTTCGCATAAAATCTCTCTAAACTCTCTATAATTCTTTGACAACTTTAAAATATATCAGTGAATCTATTGGTTAGTTACATATAACCAAAACACACAAATTCACCGGTTTTGTCTAATTCCATGATTTTTTTTTTATGTTTTATCGATTATAAGTTTGGAATTAAAAAGTTTATTCTTTTAATGATCTAAGATTTGAGCTATGTAGTTACTAATATGATAGTGACATGAGACTTACACAGTCATTAATTTTAGAACCCGTGAAATTAATTAAGATACGCGTAAACTGATCCGAACATATAAGCATCACAGATAATACATATAATTTTTAAACTATATCTACTATATTGTCTGCTATACATATAATTTTTAATCTATTTTTTAAAATAAGATTTTAATTGTGCATTTTTTTATTAAAAAAAACTCCTTTTCCCCCGTTAAAGGTTTAATAATGGTTTGGTTGGATTCAATTAGTCTTCTATCATGAAAACAGCTGATTTTTTCATCTCCATGGAAATTTATTTTGACGAGTACTTTTCTTCTACCATGAAAGACACGGTGCTTCACATGCCCTGTTATACAATTATTCGGCATGGCCATGCACGTTTGATTTCAAGAAAAAAGGGGCACGGGCCCTAGCTAGTTCTTGAATTTTAGGACCTCTTTTTCTAGAAAACCTGAGTTTATTAGTTGATTTAGTAAGAGGGGAAAATGAATTCTTAAAGTCAAATTTGAAACCCAATTCTTGAAAAAAACTGTTTTTTTTATTAAATAACAATATATCGAGCTTGTTTATATGACTCAAGAATCAAATTAATTGATGGATATATTATATTTAGTTGTGTGATTTTATAGTTTAGGTATATAATAATAGAGTTTCCAAGCAGCATGTCATGATGAGAAAGAGTGTGATCTGCAGTACCAGTCAGAATATGTATTCTTTGTAAGAATCTGGGACAGCGGAGGTTTCACCTGCTCACCTGAATCCACAAAATATATTTTTTAAAAAATAGGATTTACTCGTATAAAAAAATATAATAATAGATAATATTATTAAACTAACATGATGGATCAACTCAGGACTTGATTTGTCAATCGAAGTTTATTATTATGTTTATCAATAATTATGTAAAGAATTTTAAAAAATCAACCTCTAATTAAAATTGTGTTCAAGGGGAATTATTTAAAACTCACAATCATGGTTAAATCAAATTTCACATGGAAAAAGAAAAGGTTATGCTGAACTATAAAACGACTTGAATCTTGGCATAGTTGATTAAATTTCAGTCAGCAATGAAGACCGAAGAAGTTCAAGGGAGACAAAATATTTTACGAGTGACATGGTTGAACTTCATTGCATTTTCCAAAGAGCTGGTGGTCATTACAAGAACATGTTTGCTACTGGTTTTGCAATAAAACATGGATCAATAATGTGATCAAAATAATGTTCAAGAGAGAGATTCAACTGGGAAAAAAAATTATGACTTGGTCCAACGTGTTCTTTTTCTATCCTCCACGACCAAATTCTTTGACCTTTTGACTTTTATAGTACTACGACTCACCTTGGTTTTTCAAAGTTTTCTTTTATTATTTGCCTTTTTTGGGATTGTGTTGATGTTGATTTTAAAAGTTTTTTTTATTTAAAGATACATCAAATGATATTTTTTTATTTATAAAAAAATATTTTTGACATCAACACATCAAAATGATCTAAAAATACTAAAAACAATTAATATAAAGTAAGAAATATCAAATTTTCATTTTTTTTGTAAAAACACTTTTGAAACACAGTGTCAAACACTCCCTATATCATTAAGTGATTGTTTATGAGTGTGGTAGAGGTTGCTTTTGAAAGTGTTTTTCGTTTATAAATACATTAAAATGATATTGTTTTAGTTTTTAAAAAATATTTTTGATATCATCACATCAAAATGATCTAAAAACACCAAATCAAATTTCTATTTTTCATACTTTTTTATTATTATTTTAATACGATAAGATTAAAAATTAAAAAAAATATTTATACTTTTTTAAAATATCTTACATCACAATCATAGACCTAATAAAATTAAAGAGGAAAATAACATAAAATTGCAATACCGTGACTTGTCTACCTGGTCTACGCATTATAAACACTTCTATCCATTAATAGGTGGCGTGTCTTTTTTGAAATAGTTTTTCACTCGAGAATAGATAGAAATAATAATAATAATTATTATTATTTTAATATCAATAAATTAAAAACATAAAAAAAACAATTTATTTAATTTTTTAAGCTAATTAGGGTCATTGCTAGAAAATGATGATATCTACGTGGTCCAATACCAGGTGCTGATCGATGGTAATCTCTTACAGAGATCGGGTTGTGGTGGACTCTGCGTAGTTCACTTGAGTTTCCTGTTCTCCAATCAAATGTCAGTTTCATCCACGGTTATAAAATCGCCCATGATTTCATCTTATCTCAGATTTAAATCATTGGATTAATCCAAAAACTAATTGGTTAACCAAACAATTTAATTTAATTTAATTTTTTTATTAAAAAATAAACAATACTCGATTGCGAAATATTTGAGAATTGGCGTGGGCTGGGTTTTGAGCCGGCGAGTCACCGGAATGATATGCCGGGCTAGGTTTTATAACGGTGGAAGAATGTATTTATGGTGATTATTCCATTTGGACCGTCAAAGTGGATGGATAAAATTAACTGTGATGACAATCATGATTGTTCTTGGCACCAGAAATCAAGAAAGAAGTGCCTCTGCCCAGTCTCAATCAAATACTTATTCAGCCTTAGCCGTCCATTCCTGGATCTGACAGCGTGTATGGATAGATGCTAGTGCACGTGTTATAAAAACGAAAAATTGTGTAGTGCTCATAAATTTTCTCATAAACGAACCATCCAATGCAATAAAGTAAATGATGTGCCCCTCCCTACCGAACATTTCCAGAACCACAGCTGCAAAATTTAATGAAAACCAAGCACTAGAGACTTTAGGAGGCACGATGTTAGAGGAGATCAATGGCCTTTGGAATGTAATTGATAGTGTTTTTTTTTTAGAAATATATTAAAATAATATTTTTATTTTATTTTTAAAAAAATTATTTTTGATATTAATATATATAAATAATATTAAAATATTTTTTTAATGAAAACACGGCACTTAGAATGTTTAGGAGACACAGTGGGAAAATATTTTTTATTTAAAAATTTATTAAAATAATATTGAATTTTTAAAAATTACTTTTGAATTTAAAAATATCAAAACAATTAATTTAAAATAAAAAATATTTTTTTAAGAAAATAATTTTGAATACAGTACCAAACAGTATATAACATGGTACTTTCTGAGCCAAGATGTTTTGATCCTTAAATTCATTGTCCCCAGTAATTAAATATGTGGTACAGACCGTAACTGATCCACAAATTCATGATCTCCATTATTTCTCTTACCAGAATCGCCCTCGACATTTATAGTGATTTTTGCAGCGGTTTCTTTTTGTGTTTTAAAAATAGCTTTGTGTTTTAAAAATAGCTTGATATATATATATATATATATATATATATATATATATATATATATATATTTCTTTATTTATGTATTTTAAATTAATTTTATATCATTTTAATATAATATGATGATGTGAAAATTATTTTTAAAAATTAAAAAATATTTTAAAAAGTGATTGCTGCTATAATAATAATAAAAAAACTCTTACTTTATAATTTTATTAGATTTCATAATTTATTATCTATGAATAATACATTGTTGCATGAACGGTTAAAAAATAAATTTTGGACGGATGAAATTCATGTCCAAGAAAATTACACAGCATAAAATTTGTTACAATCGGATAGGCAAATAAGGGCATGCAGCTAATTTCTTCACTATTAGAACTCTCAAAATTTAATTATTATTTTTTGGATGCAAGTAGACACCATATCCTAAAAAATATATTTTATGAGTTTAAGTAATAGAGTAAAATTTTGACTGTCTTAGATATTTATAAAGAACACATATTCTGACTCGAACTCGAAAGTTACTGTACAAATCACAAGTCTTCTAACATCATGTCATATCAATTGAGAACTCTCAAAATTTAACTGATAATACTAAAATTAAAATTCTCGGTAGCATTTTTAATTATTATTTGAGAACAAGAAAAAATGAAAACAACGAAAATAGATAAAAACATGTTTTCTCGTGCTTCTTGATTTCAAAATACAAAATTTCATTTTATTTTTCTGCATCATATATATATATATATATATATATATATATATTTCACGTCTATATTTCTATTTCTTGAACCAAACAAGTTTTTTTTTCTTTTTTTCTTTAAAGAGATCCAAAACATGAACTTAATTAATCTCAATGACAAATCTCCCGGCCACAAAACCTAGAGGAAAAGGCTATGAAGATGAAATTTGTCCACTAAGTGTATGCTCATGAACTTTTGGGGACATATCCCCCGGAAAGCAGAAAAGCTGTCTTTATTTCAATGTACTGTCAAGCTTCTTGTTTCTTGGAATCTTGTCACCAACAAGAAGAGTGAGAAGAGTGAACAAGATAATTGATTGTGCATTTCGAAAACCAATACATTTAAATGTTTGTTTTTTTTTATTGTGTTTAAAAATTGTTATTTAATTAATATTTCTTATTTTAAATTAATTATTTCATTATTTTTAGATTATTTTGATATGTTGTTGTTAAAAATATTTTTAAAAAATAAAAAATTATTATTTTGATAATACATTTCTGAACGAAAAATATTTTGAAAAGAGACATTGACAATACTACTCCACAAATGAAGTATCTGTTTAGGAGTGTGGTTAAGATTGTTTTTTAAAGTGTTTTTTGTTCGGAAATACATAAAAATGATAAATTTTTTTATTTTTTAAAAATTATTTTTGACATTAAAATATAAAAATGATGTAAAAACACTAAAAATTATTAATTTTAAAGTAAAAAATAAAAATAAAATTCATTTTTTTTTCAAAAATGTAATTACAAACAAAACCGAAAAACCAACCAATTACCAAGATGGTTTGATTGATATGGCAGTTGGTAAAGAACCATTCTTCATTGACATTGATTTATGAGATTAAAACAATATAAAAGAATTAAAGATTAATTTGAAGATTAGGGAAGAAAGTATCGACTAGTAGGATTTATGAGCTGTTCTCTCGTGGTAGGAGGAGGAGGAGCGCCGCAGCACGGCTTCTGGTTTCATGGAATCCTGTCACCAGCGAGAAGTGAGGTGGACAAGATGATTGATGGCGCATTTCGAAAACCAATACATTTAAATGTTTTTTTTATTGTGTTTGAATGTTTTTTTTTAATTAATATTTTTAATTAATTATTTTAGTATTTTTATATTATTTTGATATGTTATAGTTAAAAAAAATTAAAAATATTATTTTGACTGAATAAAAAAAATATTTTGAAAAACAATATTGACAATACTACTTAACATATGATGTGTCTGTTTGGAAATATAGATGAAATTGTTTATGAAAATTCTTTTCGTTCAGAAATATATTAAAATAATTTTTTTTATTTTTTAAAAATAATTTTTTATATTAACATATAAAAATAATTTAAAAACACTAAAAATTATTAATTTAAAATAAAAATATTTTTTTTTTATTTTTGAAACATAAAGACAATTAAGACTGTGTTTGTTTCCCGGAATTCACTTTCCGGGAAACTACTTTCCAAACTTTCCCGTGTTTGTTTGCCTTCCGGAAAATTGGTCAACGGAAAACACTTTCCAGTCAAAGAAAAATTTGGCTTGGTTTTCAGGAAAGTGTTTTCCGAAAAATTTGGGCGGAAAACACTTTCCGGAAATTGTGAAAAATTTAGAAATGTCATTATTTGCTGATTATATCAAATTTGATCCTCAAACTTTTGATTGCTATATATAATTTGTTTTTGAATATTTATTTTTCAATTCCATCTCTTAAAATTTAATTTTTATATTAATTTTGGTCCTTATTTTTATAATTGCTATTTGCTTTTTTCTTATCATTTTTTTATTGAAATTTTTTATCTATCAAATTTGGTCCTCATTTTTTTTATTGTTACTTATTTTATTTGAAATAATTTATGAAATGTTAATTATTATTATTTTAATTTATTCACCTTTCATTTTTTTTTTAATTTTTAGATTTGATCTCTATTATTTTGATTATTATTTATTTTATTTGAGATAATTTATGAAATTATATTTTTTTTCAATTTCATTCTCATTCAACCTTTTAATTTGTAAGATTTGTTCCTCGTTATTTTAATAAACTTGAAAAAAAAATTAATTTATTAATAAATTATTTTCCAATTCATTTTCCATAATATAAACAAACACTGGAAAGTGTTTTTCAATTCATTTTCCATAACACTGCCAAACATCGGAATTCACTTTTCAGGAATTCACTTTCCAGGAATTCACTTTTCCAGGAATTCACTTTCCAAAAAGAAATTACTTTCCAGCAAACAAACGGGGTCTAAGGCCGGAAACCAATCAATTACCAAGATGGTTCGATTGATATGGCAATTGGTAAAGAACCATTCTTCATTGGCATTGGTTTATGAGATTAAAACAATATAAAAAGAAATAAAGATCAAATTGGAAGATTAGAGAAGCAAGAATCAATCAGTAGGATTTATGAGCTGTTCTCTCGTGGTAGGAGGAGGAGCAGCAGCAGCAGCAGCACGGCCACTTTAGAAGGGATCTTGCCAGAGCAGCTAGCCTTCCTAATTCAACAGAATGGTTTACATTATTAAAGGCTCGAGCCACCAACCCATTTGACGGGGCAACCATCTCTCTACCAAGCATTTGGTGCCAGGCAACTTGCATCAAATGAAAGTCATGAAATGATGGCCCGATCAAAATATTTTATTAATTACAAGTCCACCCCAAACCCCGTCAACTATTACTAGAACAAATTATTATTATAATTTTCTATGAAGAAAATTGTGCCTTTAATGTTCTTTTTAGCTAACGTGGGTGCAATGGGGATCATAATTATTTAATCTAGAATGATTGAATATGTTAATTTAGGAAATTCAGATGTATATAAGATTTAAAATAAAATAAAATAAAATAAATATGGGTGTTATTCGAGATTTTGGATAAAAAAGTCTTGCCGTCATTTTTCTTAGTCCATCGATCATCGTGTAAGATCAATGATCATGGAAGGAATGATCATTAGCTGAAGAAATTGTAACGTGAAGGATACTCCCCATTGAAGACAAGAAACATTTAAGATTGTTTGAAAATATAATCGAGGTTATTTTTTTAAAAAAAATATTTAATTTAAAATATATATATTAAAAAAAAACACAAATTCAAACAGGATATATTTAATGATATTTGTGCTAGCCAGCCAGCAACCTATAATCACCCTCTCCAGCCCTGATCTTGGATAGATTATGATGGTTAATTGTATAATTAATCTCATCATTTTCAATGAATAAAAAAAAGGAACGTTTGTATTATTAGGTTACAACGTTATAGTTTCAACTGGCTGTTGTCAGTTCGATCCAGTTGTTCTTGTCTCCCATGTTATATACAGTGGCTCTCCTTTACACTTTTTGGTTCACACTGCCATGAATGGAATCTCGATCGAGTTCTCATATATTTTTATTTTCCCACTTTTGCTTGATTTAATTATGAATTTTATGTTAATTTATATATGTATGATGTTATTTTGGAAGGAGCTTGATGTTCTTTTTTTTTATATATAATTTAACATTAATTAGTTTTCTTTAATTAGTTTATAATTTAACATTAATTAGTTTTCTTTAATTGGTGTACCAACTTTTTTCCCCTAGCTCTACCATCTATGAAAATACATACCACCTAAAATTAAATTAAGATGGATTTAATTTGAATTATTTGGAGCAATAATTGTATCATAAAAACTTTTGTATAATATTAAATGAAGATGAATTTAATTTTTGGTGTATGAAAATACTTTACCACCGTCATTAAACACAAAAGAAACGCTCGAGAATGTGGTTGAAATTATTTTTGAAAGTATTTTTTATATAAAAATATATTAAAATAATCTAAAAATATTAAAAAAATATTTTAAAATAAAATAAAATTATTTTTTTAAGAAAATACATTTAAAATATAATATCAAACTGGGTATTTTTTATTATAAAAATCATCCCACCAAGCAGCAGCAAAATCGACTTTAACCTCCAATCAATTTCATGATAGTAATTTTTTCAACATAATTATTTTCACACCCCGAATATGATACACCATTGATTGTTTCTAGTCATTTTTAACATGTGTTTAGAATTTTTAAAATGTTAAGAATTGAATTTCAAATGGAACTCAATCTCTGAAAATACTATAAAATTAAATTAAATTAAATTACAATTCCAAGGAGGAAAAAAAATTAATATTAAATCTAACTTTTCTATAATACCTATCTACCTTTTTTATTAAGAAACTTAAAAAGGAAAAGATGAAACTAATATAGAAAACAAAATAAATTAGATTTAATTTATATTAAAAATCGGAATTGAATTCAAATAAAAAGAAGGTAACAGGCATGCTATAAAGGGATTAAACTCTCTAAATCTGAACGTAATAATATGATAACTACAAGGTGAAAGATACATTTAATCTTATCTGGAAAGTATAAAAAATAATTTATACGTACGAAATTACCCTCTATTCACATAGCCTAGTCTTTGAAAAAGAAAGTCTTCCCTCTAAATTGGTCAAACTTATTGTCCCTCCATTCATATAAATTCCTCAATCTTCTTATCGTCTCTTCAAATTTTGTAAAGAATCAAAACCCTTGAAAGCCTCAAAATTATTACTCTCTTGCACGCAGTTCCAAGCGCATAAAAACACAAATGTCCCACCACCATGCCTCCTCCCCTTTCCCTTCTTGCTTCCGCCCTTCCTCCGACACCGACACCGACATCCACCACCTTCCTCCGCCAACGCCACCACCTAACTCAGGCAACGCCAACCTCACCACCTGCCTCTACCAAACTGACCTCGGCCTCTTCTCTCTTACTTGGTCAAGCTCCTTTTTAGGCCATACTCTCCACCTCCTCCTCCACCCCATTGACGACAACGCCGGCTACTGCTCTCCTGTTTCTCTATCTAACCCACTTTCTCTCTCTACCATATCTTTCCATCTCAACATCAAACCCTTCCTTTTCTGGAAAAAACATGGATCCAAGAAACTCCATGTTATTAACCAGGACCCTGATACTCCAGCGCCAAGGATCCAGATCTTTTGGGACCTCTCTAGAGCGAAATTTGGGTCGGGACCTGAGCCCCAGTCCCGGTTCTACATAGCCGTGGTGGTTGAGCGAGAAATGGTACTTGTTGTCGGTGATTTGACAAAAGAAGCTTTTGCAAAGACTAAAGCTTTGAAGCAAGAGAGACCCCAAGTTCTTGTTTTGAGAAGAGAACATGTGTTCGGCAACAGAGTTTACACCACAAGGGCAAGATTTGGAGGGAAAGACAGAGTGATATCAATAGATTGTAGTGTGAATAAAGATGCAGTATTGAGTTTTAGTGTTGATAACAAAAGGGTTTTGCAGATAAAGAGATTGAAGTGGAAATTTAGAGGAAATGA
This sequence comes from Salix arbutifolia, assembly GCA_025169955.1. NCBI lineage: Eukaryota > Viridiplantae > Streptophyta > Magnoliopsida > Malpighiales > Salicaceae > Salix > Salix arbutifolia. The sequence goes on along the minus strand of CM045919.1, from coordinate 1,611,501 downwards.
GAGGATTGAAGTTGACGGTGTCCCTATACAAGTCTCATGGGATGTCTACAACTGGCTTTTTGATGACATAAACAATGACCATGCGGTGTTTATGTTCAGGTTTGAAAGCAATTTAGACCCCAAAGATGAAGAGGCAATGCTCCGGAAACAAGAACAAAGTGAAGCATGTGGCGGCGGCGGCCGTCCTCATCAACAAGAAGAAATCAATGAGAAAAACAACAACAGCAATGCTGTTTTATGGCAGCAAAACTCATCATGCAGTAATACAAGTCTTGGAATGAGTCCAGTAGAGTGGAGAAAGATGAGAAAGAGCTTGATGCGGACAGCAGCGAGGAGTTCATCTTCTTCATCAATTTCAATGTCATCGGCATCTTCTGGTTGCAGCTCTTCTGTGATGGAATGGGCTAGCAGCTCTGAAGAAAGTGAGCTTTGTGGTGGCCCTATTGGATTCTCCCTGCTGGTCTATGCTTGGAGGAAGTGAAAGATTTGCGGATGATCACCGGATCCATTCTCTTCTGTTTTTGGTAATCCTAGTTAAATTTCTGTTTGTGACTAACCCCATTATTTGTTGATGAACATATTAGCAAAATACAAAATGAATTAATTAGTTCAGTATTCATACATACAGATAGATCTAACAGTAATCTCTGCTTTCTTTCTGTATTCACACAAGATTCAATTTCTTGTGCTGTTTTCGTACACAACTATTACTGTAACTGGCCTTGGTTGGATTGGCATTCAAGTGTTTGATGCAATCAAAGATTCGTTTTTTCTTGTTTAATCTTTGTAATGTCGAAGCCCTTAATTGAAAGGAAGTTGTCTCTCTAGATGGCTTGGATTTGTTGGGTCTGGTCTGTCCAGTTTGGTCTTGCTTGGAACAGTAGGTGCGATGAAATTTCCTTGATTTCAACCACATCTATAACAAGACAAGATGCATGTGAAGAGGCTCCTTCTCTTTTTCTGTGTTTTTCTCCCCCTCTCTACGAACCTGTAAACTATTTCAACCTTTGACCCATGTATACCTTCAAGTACTGGATCACTCCAAGTTACATTTTCTCCAGTGTAGTAAATGAATTTCATAGTGGTATTAAACTCGGATCGGTCGACGGGTTCACTTGGATTTAGACTGGTTTGGGCCTGGGTTTATTTTGTTGATGGAGTCACTTGGATTTAGACCGGTTTGAGTTTATTTTGTTGACGGGTTCACTTGGATTTAGACCGGTTTCTGTTTATTTTATTGACAAGATAAATTGGATTTAGACCGGTTTGTGTTTATTTTATTGGCAAGATAAACTGGATTTAGACCAGTTTCAGTTTTATTTTGTTGACGAGTTCAGTTGGATTTAGACTGTTTGGGTTTATGACCGGTTTGGGTTTATTTTGATGACGGGATAGATTGGATGTAGACCGGTTTGGGTTTATTTTGATGACGGTTTAACTTGATTTAGACCGGTTTGGGTTTATTTTCTTGACAAGATAAATTGGATTTAGACCGGTTTGGGTTTATTTTGTTGACAAGATAAATTGGATTTAGACAGGTTTGGGTTTATTTTGTTGACAAGATAAATTGGATTTAGACAGGTTTGGGTTTATAATTTGTGTATTAATTAATGCATTAATTAAAAAAAATATTTCTTATCATTTTAAATTTAAATTTGAAACGGTGATTAAGTGGATAGCTAATCCAATTACAATTCCAGTTAAGCATTTCAATGATTTTAAAGAGGTTGGATCCAGTGTTTTGCACAACATTTTGGCACTACTTTACTTAATTGAAGGAAAACGGCACCGAATGATGTAAGAACTAAGAAGTGGAAAAATGAGCGTGTTTTGTTGACCTTTTGATCACATGAATATTTATATTACTCTTTTTTCTTTTTTTTAAAAAGCAAAATATTTTTCAGTCTTTAATTTAACTACAACTATATATTTATATTTAAAAGCCTGCTATTTACTTTCTTGGCCTTTGTTGCCGGTCCATTGTCTTGTTAAACATTTCATTTTTTTTAAATGAGAATTATTTTTTAGTCCCCAAATTCTGAATTTATCTATAAAGCCTACCACTTATTCTCAAGTTAAGGATGAAGCGACAAGTCTTGGAATGTGAAGGACTAAATTATAAACATACTCGAAATCCAAGAACTAATGAATTATAAAATATGTAATAAGGAGTTGACCGCATTACGTTGACCACCACGCTTGCTTCTGGGTAATTGGCCAGCTTTCTTATATATTTAATCTATACAAAGCCATTCATTTTATTACTTTAGTGCCATTGATCGAGTCTATACAAATATTTAAATACAATATGTATTTCTTGCTCTATTCAGCTTCGTCGGAGTTTTTTTTTTTTTTTTTATTATGCAAAATCTAGATTGGTATTAAAAGTAAAACCCATGTTAGTTTTAAGTGAATCTTTCTCCTGGCGTGTACCGACATAGACAGGTGGCGTTTTGATCTGTTGCGTATAGGATCTGAAGAAAGCTGCTGTCCTTAACTGTCAGCCACATATACATACATACATACATACATACATACATACATTTATTTGTGTGTGTATATGTATATCCTTACGCGCATAAGAAATATCATATTGACAGGTGGAATAGAAAGAATAAAGTCTTGCAAGCTTTCATTTGCTGTCTGGTGGACAACATCATGTCCAAGCAAACTAACTATAGCTTCTGTAATCAGCTGTGATAAAAATTTAAGATTAAAAAAATTGTTTTATTTGATATTTCAGGTTTGAGTAGAGTAATGTAGTTGTTAATATGATAGTCATTAAAAATTTACGTGGGTGTTAATTTTAGGATCTGTGAAATTAATCGAGATATCTATAAACTGATCCGAACATTCAAATTAATAAAAAAAAACTGTAACTTCATGCAATCTTTTTTCTCAATAGCATGTTTATGAACTACCTTTACCTACACTTCATCATGGGTTGGGTGGGTTGATCCAAGCCAACTTAAAAATATTAGGTATTTTCATGTTGACTCGATAAATCGAGCCGAGCTAGACTCTTGGTCAATGAGTCACTAGATTGACTTGACGAACCGGGTTAAGTCATACAACACTTTATTTTTATCTATGTGCTTTGTAAAATTCATTTTAAATGTATTTGGTATTAAAAAGTATTGCTACTCTCTATTTATAAGTTAAGTGTATCTTGCAAGTATTTTGAGATTTTCTATTTTTTAACAGAAGATTCATTGAATTTCGGGCTAATTATTTCCTTTTTTTAATTCAAAATTAATTTCGCGTCAAAGGCACACTACATTTGAATCTTTATATACAAGTTGAATTAATCATAGGAAGAACAGTAAATTAAGATACCTTGCATCCGGTCAAAACGTATCAAAGTGGCACAAAAACACTTCCTACATATTTACACGAAGTCAATTATGTCATCCAGCACATCAAAACAATTATAAAAACGCAAAGATAATTCACCGTTTAAATATTTTATAAAAAAAATTATAAAAAAAATTATTTTTAATATCGTCACATCAAAACAATTTGACAATACTAAAAAAATCATTTTAAATAAATAAATCTAAAACGCAAAGATAATTCACCGTTTAAATAACCTTGTTGTTGTCCAAAAGCATGGACTTTGAATTGTTAAACGCGTAAAAGGCATGCATGATGCGCTATGCTAATAATATGCTTGAAAGATTCTGGGTTTTCCAGGTTCTGTATATTTGGATAAGAAGAATCACCTGGCAGCTGACAAATATGACTTCGGCCCGTTGGCCAACCGCCGTTGGCGGCGCAAAAAGCATCATCTACCACCCTTTTTCTACTCAAGCTGGATTTATTGGCCTGATCTTGATAATCAAATCATATGTTAGAAAATAATATAAATTATATTTTAGAGTCTCATCTAATAACTTAATATTTTAGATAAGATTATCTTTTAACATGGTATTAGAGTCTTGCTGATCTAGCGGTTACGAGTTTGAATCTCACCACCTCCATTTTATTTGATAAAAATCAAGTACAAGGTGCGGTGAGCCTGTACAAGTTTCAAGTCTAAAAAAACTTTCACTTGAGAATATATGTTCGGGAATAATATAAATCATATTCTAGAGCCTCATCTAACAACTTAAATTTTTAAATAAAATGATCTTTTAACATCATATTCTTTATCAGATTAATATTTAATGTTTGGGAGTTTTATGTCATGATTAGTATTTAATATTATAAATGTGGCTTGTGGCTAGCTAGTAACCCTTCTATGAACGTGAAGAACATTTCAAAAGATTGCCAATTTCGATGTTTACGAGGCGGTAGAGATTGTTTTTTAAATTGTATTTTGCTTTTAAATATATTAAAATAATTTTAACCCGACACATCAAAATATAGAAAAATACTATTTTTTAAAAAAATATATATATAATTACACTGCAACCTTATACATTCAATCGGATATGACGATTGAAGACATGCAATTAGAAAGAATTAGGAAGATGCACGAAGACTCGATCAACTCCATAGTTTTCTGAATTTGACAACTTCAATAAAGTAGTAATTTGCCAAACGCAAATCATATGTTGGTTTGAGAATGAGTCCAAATTAAGGGATGTTTAAATAATAAAGTTGGTGATTAGCTTTTGAATTTTGGTTAGTTATATGAATAATACTTATTGTTTTATCATTTAATAATCACTTTCATACTTTAAATATATATTTTGATTATTTTTTTATTAATTAAAAATAAATAGTAAATAATGAATACTCGTTAAATATTGAATACTTTATAAATATATAATTGTTTTATCCGATCCATAATAAATAAATAAATAAATAATGTATAGTTTTTTTTCCTGAGAATTCGAGGAAAGGAGGTGTGGTCAAATGTATTTTTCTTATCAGTCTCTTTCAGTTTTAGCAACTTGGAATGAAATGCTGATCTCCCATGTATCCGATGATCAACAGTTCCAAGGATCAATCTGCTAAGCTAGTTGGGTTTGAGAAATATGATATTTTTAAAAAGGATTTACGATTAGCCCCTCATTTTACTTAATTTTCAATCTCACCCTAAATCAAAACATTTTATCAATTAGGTCACTCCTATCTCAAACTAAATCAAAATATATTATTTTTTTACTTAACTTTCATTAATGTTGAACCATGAAGCATGTCTCTTCATTTAAATTGGAATCCCACTCTCCAGTCTCAAGATTTGCATATCTTTATAAACAATCTAATTTAAAATTAAAAAAATAAAAATTATTTAAAATAAAAAATACTTTTAAAATACACTGCGAAAACATCCATACTGAATTGGGAGCAATGATGCACACCAGCAATCTTTCAAAATACAAGCTTCTAGCACTGCACAAGGGTTCAAGCCCTACGTCTGTCATTCCCGCGACGCCTTATTTGTTCATTGTGCTTGCAGGATGTTTAGTGACTCCGGAAATTAGTTGTGGTGCGTGTAAACTGACCCGGATACCCCGATTATAAAAAATAAATACAAGCTTCTAGTATTAATCAGTTACAGTAGACTTTTAAAAACATTTTCATAGTTGGATCACTGTCTCTAAAATCTCAGGACCACAACTCTTTTGACCTAACAAAAGCAGGTTACTTTCATAGAGAACCGTAAGCAGATAGTTATAATCTCAGGGCCACAACTCTTTGACCAAACAAAAGGAATTGCTTTCTTGGGGAGAACCGCAAGCAGATCATTATAATCTCAGGGCCACAACTCTTTGACCTAACAAAAGTAAATTGCTTTCTTGGGGAACCCTAAGTAGATTATTAATAAGAAGATCGACATCACCTACTATATGATACAGGATTGTGAACTTTCATCATTTACACAAAATCATATGACTCCCCATTCATTAAAGACAGTAATCATCTTTACAGAAAACAGAAAATCTGCAACAACTTTGACGCAGATGTCTCAGAGATCACAAAAACCAGATAAAATGGGGCAGAATACAAACTAAGCATTTCCCCATCTGTGGTTGATTTTTTTTTTTCCAAGACCCTAAAATGTTTTAAAACGTAATGTATTCATTAAGCTTTCAAGCTCCATGACGCAGAATCATCATGAACAAAAGATCGTGAAGTCAGAGGAATAAAACATCTCTGTCTACCACTTCTGTTTCCAGAACTTGAAGGGCAAGGTGTCACTGAAGGGGAAGTTACCGGATTAGATGACGACATGAACCTAGTCGAACGGCTTCTCAATTTCTTCTTCTCCTGTACAGTATCTTCGGATCTAACTTGCCGGATTTTTGTTTGATTCAACTCTGCTGGAAGAACACAGTTGCAAAGAAAACCTGAAAGTTTTTCAGAAGCAACACTAACGTTAAATTTGTGCCTGGCTTGCTGGATAAGGAAAGGTAAGGTTGGTTATAATCAAACTGCATACGGATTCTCAACTGAAAAATGATGCTTGAAGTGGTGTTGAAGGAACTCGCATTAATGTTTAGTTATAAAACTTCCAAGTTAAGGAAGATGTCCTCTGACTTTTAGAAAAGGCTTCTGAAGGCATGCATAGGGTTGGTGCAAACCAATAGAATTACATATTTTGCAACCTTAACTGCTGGCTATCCATTTCCTTTTGTAACCACTAAAATGGCTCAGCGGGAATCATCTATTGAAAATCTTCATGCATGAAAATATCAAAATTGTAGTAAAGAAATTTTTAAATGCAAAATAATGACTAGTTTTGATATCCTCCGATAAAAAATGGTGGAAGGAATAAGAAAACCAGACTTCATGTTGGAGCAGTTAAATAGAAATCTGAGCTAAATTGTGACATGGATAAGACCAGCATCTTCAACGCCATGGCTAAAACTCAAAGATCTGGCATTTTCAGGGTGAGAATGACTGGAAAGGACTTATAAACAAAGACAGACTCGAAATAAACCACCTCATGGTTTGCAGTTCATTTAATATGAATTTACTAATTGATAAAATCAGAAACATACCCTTGACCACTTAACCAGGTTGTAAAACTAGATGTATGGCAATGCAAAAACCAGAAAAAGATGGTGAAATTCACGACCAAAACCACACTTTTTTCCTCTTTGTAAGCATAAGACAATCTGAAAGCAGAAACCATAAACCAATTTAAATGGGGCCCTTACCTATACGAGCAAGACGATTAACCCATCGTGGAATTTTTTTCCCAGCCAACTTGAGGCACACATCATTGCAGAAGTGATTGCAGTTCCTAGTGATAAGATGGTAAGTATTCCCAGGAAACTCCTGAGATAATTTCTCCATGAACACCCGAACTTCTTTAGGATCCAAATCAGTTCTTCCGATCAATATTGATTTCCTAAACATAAATCCCGGGCATTGCTTTGGCTCAACCTCAAAAATCCCTGTTGTCGGATGATCATGTGCTCCAAAACCATATTCAACACCGTGAACTACATTATCACAGCCAAAAACAAAGGATTCAATTAAGCTCATGTCACAAGTAATTAAAAAACACTCTTAATAGTCAATGGCCCAAATTCATTTTTTCCTGCCACCGTAGCTCAACAAACCAGACTAAGTTTTACTTATTTGACTAACATGAGATCACTGTCAGATAAACAAATCAATAAACTTGTGCCTCTCAAGCCTCTACGATTTAATTTTCTATAGTTAACGGAGTAGCATTTTCCCACATCAAAAAGAACAATAAAATAAACAAACACTTTCCCCACTCCCCGGATAGATAAATACAGAAAAAAAGAAAAACAAAAGATTTATCATAAATTAATCCCATAAATAGCATTGCTTCCTATCTTTTTTCTTTCATTTCATTTTCTCAGCAACCAAACTACTCTAAAACATAACACTTTCCCCACTCCCCGGATACATAAATAAAGAAAAAAAGAAAAACAAAAGATTTATCATAAATTAATCCCATAAATAACATTGGTTCCTATCCTTTTCCTTTCATTTCATTTTCTCAGCAACCAAACTACTTTAAAACATCAACACGCTTTTCCTTAGATCTCAATAGTAAAAAAAAAAAAAACCGAGCCCCGTCACTTTTCTTACAAAAAACATCGTTAAAATCGAGAAAAAAAAGAGCCCAGATAAAAGTGAGCATAAAAAAGATCAGAACGTTATAAACTAGCACTAACCTTGTACACCAGAATGGTAGATCCCGAGACCAACCCAGTAAGCGTAACCATTAATCGTCGTCAAATCATAAACATTTAAGTACACCGGAACCGTCCCAGTTTTCTTTTTCTTGTTCAACATCACCATTCTACACAGCATTTCTTTCTTTTTCTTTAAACAAAAGAAAAGAAAAAAATGGTGGTAGTGGTATAGAAAGCTAAGAGAAGCCAAGTATTTGAGGGGATCGAGGAAATTTGAGGAATTCCAGGGGTTGAATTGGGAACCGATATATTTATTTATTTATAAAAAAAAATGTGTGGTGGGAGCAGACAGAGGATAATTTTGTACTTTGGGTTGCACCGGCTGCCATGGAAGAGCCCGCAAACTTCCTTAACCTTCTGCTTTTGGTTTTTCTTTGCTCAGACGGGATAAACGGTCAATTATTCAATTCTATTCACCCTGAAAGTTTATTAATTATCCAAAGTGCCATTGGTTTCCCTTTCCTTTAATGCTACTTTATTTTGATTGATGGGATGGAGTGGAAATGAAATTAGGAATTGCTTTTGGTTAAATTATAAACTTAATCCTTGCAATTTAATAAAAAGGAATAATCAATCCTTGTACTTTATATGATTATTTAAAAAATTTAAAATTCTGACTAATTTTTTTTTGTTTGATAGTATTGTGACATTTAACAATATATTAATTTTGATAAATAAATTTACTTTGTGACATGTGAATCATCTACTTGGGATAGAACTAGATGGATTGCATGTGTTTCACCATGAATTTGATTGATTTTTTTATAGTATTTTTAAAAGAAATTGAAGCATTGCTATTGTATTTAAAAAGAAAATTGTGATTCAAGTTATAGATTCTAATTGGTCCAATAAGATGATTTAATTTAATTCAATTCTATTTAAAACAGCTATGATTTTAAAACTAATGAATATTAGAGAATATGATGATGATGACATGTAGAGAAAAAATTACGAGATTGAATTCCAAGATAATTCAATGTTAAAGAATAAGGTAAAAATAAAGGATAAAGATGATAAAAAAAACTTGGTCAATCCAGGTTAAAATGGAAAACTTTTGCCCGAGTCATGAAGTCATACCATTTTTCATAGAAAACAAATTGAATTTTTTTCAATATTTATGAAACTTAAATTTGAAGGTTAAAATTAAAAATAAAACATTTGTGTAACAAGAAAAAACTTATATCAGTTTGAGTAACATTTCATATTCATGACCCGAGTCATGAGAACAAGATTGCCACATTGAAAAATATGTCGAAGCTTAGTTCTTTACAATCCAGTTTTGAAGAATGATGTTAAAAAAATGTCATCAATTTTAATAAAGCATGAAAATAATTAAAAAAACAAAGACCATATTTGACATAAAATAAAATGATGTAAAAACCCTAAACTAGTTTAAGTTAGCATGGAAATTTTATGACCTGGAATGTGAGGTCGGGTTATCCTCGTATAAAGAGAAAAAAGGTTTAATATTCAATAAACTTAATGTTACTATATGAAATTGAAAAAGAAAATTGATATAAAGGATACGAAAGAGAGAGAGAGAGAGAGAGAGAGAGAGAGTAAACATTCATACTTATGACTCGAGGCATGAGATTGACATCACTGCAAAAAAATAAATCATAAAACTCAATTTTTAATCAATTTCTTGTTGAATGATGAAATTGAAAACAAAAGCTAATTTCAAGAAAAGAACCAGAGTAAAAAAATAAAGAATTGAGATAATAGAAACCAAATCTGATATAAAAATAAAATGAGATAAAAATGATGAGGGATGAACTTGAAAAAAATAATCAAGATAATAATAATAATAATAATAATAATCATGAGAATGAAGACCAAATTTGATTAAAAAAAATGAAACAACACCTGATGTTAAGGATAATATTAAATATTAAAATAAAATAATGATTCAAAACAAACAAACAAATAATAATAAAAAGAATAAAGAAATAAAGACTACAATTAAAACAATTACAAAAAATAATTATTATTTTTAATTTTAGTTGAGTCAGTGCAAATCTCAAAAAGATGAGAGAGAGAGAGAGAGAGAGAGAGGGAGAGAGAAGAAGTTTCAACTTCATTGTACCACCTCACACTTGATGTCATGAATAACACAATGGTTAGCCAATTTTAGGCTCTAGGAGGTGTTGCGTGCATTGCCAGAAAAAACACGATTGTCTTCCACACAGTAGTAGATGTCACTTAGACACTAATAGTTTTGTTTAATATTTTAAAAAATACAAAATTATCCCATAGTCTACTTGCTAATTAACACAAAATTATGATGAAATGACAAACCAAAACCCTAAACACAAGCATGAAAAAAAAATGAGTTTAAGGGTATTCTAGTCCAAATTAAAATGCAATTAAAAAAAATAATCTTACATACAAGTTAGATTTAACAATAACAAATGAATTTCGTGTAAAATAATTCATATTACTCCTCAAACCAATTTATTTGGTTTTATTTTATGAGAATAAAATAGTATTCATACAAGTTAGATGTTTTATGATTTGATACAAGAAAAAGGTCTTGAATTTTTATTTTTTTTCAAATTTGATTTGGATGGGAATCATAAATAATGACGTAAGAAACAATCATTCCTGTATTCAATGATTTTCAAAGAGAGACGTGGTGGGTTTTTCAACTTCTATGCATGCAGACAAATTCCACTGGAGATCAGATTATATTGTACAAAAATCTAAATTATACAAGTCATGGTTGAGTCTAATAATGTAATTATCTTTTTATTTTCAAGTTTATTAAATTCAATTATTGTACTTGGGGTATTTTAAATTTTTCCATGAGATTACTTGACATTATCCTATTGTTTGAGGTATTAGTGTCTTTTCTAGATTTTTTTCAAAAATCAAACTATGGTTTTACTCCTGTCATTAAACAACACAAACAATTCACTGCCTGGGGATGTTTTTGAATTTTTTCAATGTTTTATGAACAATGCAATTACCACATAAGTTTTAGACTAGACAAAAATATAGAGTTGCGAGTGGAGGTGTTTATGGTATTTCAAGTTTTCATAAAGAGTAAAAATCTTGATGTGCCATCAGAAAAGCCAAAATTCAAGCGTTGTTTGGGGTGTTTAGGTAATTTTAGGTTTCATATATTTTTTTTTAGAAAACTGCTGATGCGTTTGCCTGAAGCACCAACAATTTTTTTCATCCACGCCCGTTAGATGAAGTGTACGACGTCGTTCAATGGTTAAAAATATCTATCCGATGTCGCATCGGAGTCATCGCCATATCCCCTTCCAAAGACATGGCGGTGCATGTGTCGGCTCACGGTGTTCGGAGGTGCCGCCATGTCCCTTCCACATGGTAGTGTGTGTGTCGGCTCATAATGTCTGGAGACGTGCTGGTGGTCGATTACTAGCCCCCCTTTCTCTCTCCTGCAACTGAAAATATAGGTTGCTCCTCTTTTTTATGGTGTTTTCAAATTAATCCTTGGACTTTTTACTTTTTTGTTTCGTCCTCATTTTATTTATAAAAGTTCTTATTTATTTTAATTTCATCTTTCAATTGAAATTGATCATAAATATTATGTTTTATTTCGGCTCTTATTCATTTTCTTTTTTTTTTTATTTTGCATTCCTTATTTTTTTTGATATTAAGGTTTCAATTTTGTTATTTGATTGAAATTTATTATATATTTTGTTTTCCACTTTTTCTTATTCTTTTAAGTTTTTTTTATTTCTTTAATTTTTCCAATAATTCTGGGACAATCCCTGTTTTTTGCTTGTATTTATGTATTTAGCCAAACAATTAAAGCAAACCTAACAACCAATCAATTTGATGCATAAAGCAAATGACTCATATTAACGAATTTTATTAATTATCTGCTCAGAAATCTGTTGATGCAGTTCCCTTTAATATTTTTTTTTTATCTTATTTGTGTAAAATTATATTACTTCATATTATTATTTAACACAAAAAATTGTCTTCTAAATAATTGTTTTAACAATACTTAATAAAAATTCTGTCCCAACTAATTATTTTGGCCAGATATATAATATTATAAAAAAAATCACACTCTTGATTTTTTTTAAAATTTAAAAAAAAATGATTATTTCTAGGACGAATAGCATGACAAATGACTCGAATGTATTATTCATGATCAGATTGATACACTCATGAGAGGAAAAAAAACAATTTAATGGAATTCAATGTCCCTTTGCCCAATCAAATTACAGGTCGATAAATATTGATCGAAATCCCAATTAATATATAGGATTTACTTTGTGCAATGAACAAGTGTTAATTATATTTTCAAGTAAAGAGCATCCTGAAAATCAATAGTCATCATATTTTTTTAAAAAAAATTAATCTATTTTTTTAATCTGAATATATCAAAATAATATATTTTTTTATTTTAAAAAAACATTTTATACATCAATATATCAAAATAATTTAAGAGCACCAAAAAAACATTCCGAATACTATGATAAACAGGAAGCAAGTCTTGGATAGATTATTTTAGGGGTGTATGGGAAGCACTTCAAAAATATTTATTTTTAAAAAATAAATTTGTTTTTTTTGCTTTAAATGATTTTTTATAGTATTTTTAAATCATGTTAATGTGCTGATATAAAAATTATTTAAAAAATAAAAAAATTATTTAAAAAATAAAAAATTATTTTATTATATATTTAAAAAAAAAAACACTTTAAAAACAACATATAACTTGTAACTATTCAGTCATGCTTCGTAGATGGAAAATAGTTTGATGAAACGATGTGAAGGGATCGGAGAAACCACAGGAAAATCAGGGTTAGATTGGAAATCGGGATTCTAAAAATCCCTGTGGATTTTTTCAAGGAGTAATTTATAAATTAAAAGACAAATGGAAGAATCTAAAGAGTTGGACATTGGTCCACCGGCAGTCAACAGTCGTCGCGCCATCAGCATCTTCACGAGCCTTTTGTCTTTTGCCTCTCCATTGAAATAACAGGAGGGTCCAGCCAAGATCTCATTTCCATCTTCAATTTCTACTTTTTTTTTTTAAATATTAAAAAAATATATAAATTGTACCATATATTCTTGTATATAATTTAAATTTTTAGATGAAATGATTCATTGACATAGTCTTGTTGATCTAGCGGACATGAGTTTGAATCTTATCATTCTCAATTCTATTTGATAAAAATTAAATATAATTTTAAATTAATAAAATTTGGTATTTTTAGATTATTTTGATGTGTTGATGTCAAAAATAATTTTAAAAAATAAAGAACATAATTTTAATATATTTTTGAATGAAAAATATTTTCAAAAACAATAAATTGTAACTACACTCCCAAACAAATATATATGACAATTTTAAAACCCTAAAAATTTAACAGAAAATGATGGAAACCAAGAGGATCTCATGATTTTGTAACCAATCTGGAGACATCCATAATTTCAGCCTTGCCAGCAGAAGCAGGGCATCCTGTCAAATGAGTTGGGGTCCACACTACAGGAGACTTGTCATTCATCAATTGTAGAATAGCAGTGTGCCGTGTTCATACGACGTCGGCGTGAACATTGCGAAGGTACCACGTGGTGATTTTATACCCATGAAAAATCCACTCAACCTAAAAAACACAATGCTTATCTTGAATAGAATTAGTGGGGGTTTGTGGGTGATGTTTTTTAAAATAATTTTTATTTATAAATATATTAGAATAATATGTATATATTTTTTTTTAAAATATTTTTGTTATTATCATGTTAAAATAATTTTTTTAAAAAAAATTTAAAACAATTTTTTTTTTCAAAATCATTTTTTTGGTTTCCCAAACACCCCCTTCTATAAAATTTAATTATATTTTATACTTTAATTATTTTTTTTCAAATGAACTTGTTGGGTTTAAGGACATGATTGATTAAGCTTTGAAGCACATATATATTTTTTTTGTATATTTTTTTAAAATTATCTTTGAAAAAAATATTTTTGTTCTTCAAATTTTTGCATAAGCTTTATCTATACAAATTTTTGCTTTGGATTTATCTATAGACTCGAGTCCATGGCCATAGATATATAATTTTATTATTTTAGATAGATAATAAATTAAAAGCCCCAGGCCTGAGTTGGCCCCGCAGATTTTTAGACCTAAATATGGGCCTAATATGGGCTTGTTAAAAATCATGGTGATGGACTTGTGAAATAAGACAGCAACTCATACCACCCATCAATAACAGAGTCCAGCCCATTCCGTGAAAGTAAAAGCCCTCCAAGTTCAGCTCATACCCCATTTTATATATAATTGTATTTCAAACTTTGATAGCTTCTACTTTTGCCCAATAGCTTATTGGCCTTTGCATAATTGATTTTTCTAAATTTTAGTTTTGTAAGAACTAAAATAAAATGCATTTTTATTTATTTTACAAGTAAAAACTTGTATCGTAATAATTTTAATTAAATATATATATTTTAAAAATCCCAGTTCTTTTAAAATGATAGCATAAAATGAATATAAAAATTACCACAATACAAAATACATCGTTAACTTTCATAACTCGGAAGGAAATGTGTTGTAAAAAACTATCACTCCATCTAAAAAGAAAAAGAAAATAAAAAAATAAAGAAGACATTATGCAAACTGAAAAAGTTCTCCAACTAAATCAAGTTCTTATTCTATTTTTTTGGTTAGAGCTTTCAAACTATTTTTAGTGATTTTTAGTAAAGTTACGAATTTTAACTATATTATCGGTCAATTTAGATCCTATAACAACTAGATCCCAAATCATTTTGTCAAACTAAATTTTAAAATTAAATATTTTTATCTCCATAATTATTTAGAATTGTCAATTTAGATCCTGGAACAACCAGATTCGAAGTCGATATATCAAGCTAAGTTTTAAAATTATATATTTTTATTTCATTTTATCTCTAAGATATCAATAAATTCCCAATCAAATCATTTAGAACCCACCGTAATAATTTTTTTACAACATAGTTATTATCTAATTACCTTAAACATTTAATTTCTCTTTCTTATTAAAAACTTCATAACTTCACTAAAATGTCTTCATCATGTGACATAACATATTAAATTAAGAAATATTATTGATTTATATTGACGAATCGTATTGAGAATCATGAATCCAAACTGGTATTTAATCAAAATAATAAATAATAGGGGGACCTAATCAAAATTCCCGTTTATATTTTGTTTTTTTTGGGCCTTTTGCAAAAGAAAACCCACACCTTAAACCCCCCCGGAAGAAAAAAAGTCCATCGCTAACACTCCAATGGCTCGCTTGATTCGAACAGCAGCAAGAACCCTTTTCTCTTCCTTTTCTTCTTCAACTTCACCACTTCTCCAATCAAGAAATTCCATCACATCTTCATTTCTCTTCCAATCCTCCAGACCCTACTCAACAGACAACAAAATTACCAAATCGCCACTAGAAGCTAACATTCTCAGAATCATCGATAAGGAAATCGATTACCAGTCTGAATATGCCCCTCCACATCAGGTCCTTTCAATATTTAAATATCTATGTTTTTATAAATTTTTACCTTTTGCTAATGAATATCTTCTGGGTTCCTGTTTGGTTGCCGAGAAAACGAACAAGAAGTTAACATGGCAAGACTAGAATTGAATCGTTAAATTGTTTTTTTTTTTGGCCTTTTAAGTTTAAACAAAAAATGGGTTCTTAATTTTTTTTTTACTTGTGTAATTTATTTATAATTTTTTTTTGGCGTTCTAGCATGAAAGTAATGAGCTTTAGCAGTGTAATACATTTAGAAGATTGATTTATGGAGTGAAATTGTTATATTAAGAGTGACTTTTTTATCCCCTGTAAAAAATAAAAAAATGGGTACATAATAGTTTTTTATTTACTCGTGTAATTTATTTAGAAGATTTCTTTTTGGGTGAATTTAAGCTTGAAAGTAAAAAGCTTTAGCAATGTAATTTATTTAGAAGATTAATTTATGAAGTGAAATTATTATATCAATAGTGAGTTAATTATTTATATTCAGTAAAAAAATAAAAAAAGGGCTCTTGATAGCTTTTTCCTTACGTGTGCGATCATTACTTAAAGAGGTTAATTTTCTCACATTGAAGCTTTAGCTTTCTACTTGTGTAATTTATGTGAATGACATGTTTGTTAATAGTAACTTTTTTTTTTTTTTTTGATTATGTAGCCAGAGACGAGATTTCATTCATTTACAGTGGAAGATCAACCAGGAGAGCAGTGGATGATAATGAGGGGTAAATATGATGATATTGAAGATATTAAACTTGAAGTTACAATGTTTGACGGATACGTAACTGTTCCAAAACTTGGAGATGATGCCACGGGCGAAGATGTACGTCTTCACATTAGTTTTATTGTTGATGTTTCAAAAGGGGATGGTGGTGAAAATTTGGAGTTCTTATGCTCAGCGTGGCCTGATCGTCTGGAGATTCAGAAAGTTTACTTGCTCAGGGGTGAGAAGATGCTGGGAAGGCCTTATATGGGGCCTGATTTCAGGTGTGGACCTTTCTTTTCTTTTCTTTTGATGATTGTGATGCTTGTGTTTGTTTTGCAATTCAGGTTTGCTTGGTTGGTTGACTTAGGTTTGGACTATTTTTTTTTAGGAAGTTGAATAGAGAGCTTCAGAAGAGGCTTCGCGAGTACTTGGACGCAAGGGGGGTAAATGATGAACTTTCTTTCTTCTTGCATGAATATATGCTGAATAAGGATAGGATTGAACTTATACAATGGTTTGGAAAGGTCAAATCTTTTGTAGAAAAATAGAGGGATGTTTTTTCCGGTGCCCTTTATGAGACAGCTTTGTTTATTTTATTTTTGATTATTTGACGAGATCACTGCTATTCAGTATGTAGCTCACGAAAATGAAATTCTTGGATTCCTGAAATGACTCTCTAAGGGTATTCTGATGGTAAGCTACTCGTGATTGATTCATATAACTAGAAAGTTTCAGGAGATACTTTCTTTCATTTTTCCCGAGCCACATTGCATCTCTCTCTCTCTCTCTCTCGGTCTTGCCAGTACAAGTGTGAACTTCTGAACTCTAATTGTAGAAAATATCTACATAACAGAAGACATTATGGGCAGTGTGATTTTATTTTAGTTTTGATCTTGAAACATAGCTGTATCAGATTGCTATATCTGGCCACTGCCCTTGCAATGAATTGCTAAAATAGTAGCAAAGGCCTCGGCCCAGGCTGCAATTTCATTTGTTCTTGCTATTCTAATGCGGAAACTCATGTTTAAGGAATTAACTAAACTATTCAAAGAAACTCTTGAAGTGAAACCTTTGTGCATGAAACTGCATATTCAAATAAGTACTCTCCTTTAGGTGTTCAAAATTAGATAACAATTTTTTTTTGTCTACCAACGAGAAAAGGCATAACATTACCTTCTTAGGAGCCATTGTTGAATATGGACAGGGCCATTTCTTGGTGCAATCCTCATGACACACTGAGTTGCAGGCTTGGGTCTTGAAAGCAGCCACTCTATCACCAAAATTCTGATCGTAAGAATGGTAAAAAAATCACCCATATGGGAACCTACTTCAGTGGGACTTGGGGTATGGACTCTTTATGGTTGAGCATGGAAATATGGAAATATTATTGTCTCGAGCATAGCTGAGAGTAACTCAAACCCAGTAAATGAGGGTGTTGAATTTTCATTATGAGCTGGTGAACTTGGAATCAACTGCTTGATTCTAGAGATTCATAACTAGGAACCATCATCTTAGAGACTCTCTAGGTGCAAAATCTCCCCTCATTAATGGATTTTTGAGTTAGCTCAACCAACTTGAAAATTGCTTCGGATTCTAACCAAGGTACTCTAAGGTTCGTGGATGAAGGAAATAAAAGTCAGTGAATCAAAGGATTCCTTAGGGAGGATTATTTCTACATTTGTGCCTTCATGATGACTTGGGGTGTGCACATCGAAAGATGAGACTTTTAGAGAGGAGGGATAAGTATGGGAACTCAAGATAACAGATTAAGTTGCAGTCTTAGTTCTTTTTAGGATCTAAACTATGATTTCTTCGCATTTTTTTTCTTCATCTTAGATGCATATTATGCAAAAGATTTACAGTTTGTAGTGAGACATGTTTCACCCCATATCAGCTAAAATCACATAAATAGATTGCTAACCATTGTTATTGACATCTTGCGGTTAGAATCAACGAGACACTCTTGTTTTCTGTATAACCTTATTTGACCGGGTCACAGCTATATCAATCTTTCTATTGTTTGGCTGAACAATGTGTTTGATTCAATTCCCAAATGGCACACTTCCTGTCTCTGCTCCTTTTGTATTTTGTGCTCTAATCCATGTCTTCCTATTACACTAGCCTCATTGCTTTTGGCTTCCAGTCCTAATATATTTTCAAGGAATCGTCCCTCTCCAACCTTTGAAGCACCCATAAGAAAAGCACAATCGAGGTTTGCTTTCAGTAGAACTGTTTGATTGGGTTAGCTACACAATTGATGTTGCCCTTGTCAAGCCTAACATAGCAGGTTGTGATGGGACAAAAGGTCTATTCAAGTTTGTTCTGCACTTGGCATATTGTGGTAAATTATTGTAAATTTTACACGCTCAAACATTAAAACAGTTACAGAATTGCATGTTTGTGTAATAAGATTGGATCAATATGTGACAATATTTGATTTTATTATCAACTCAGTGTTTAGGTGTCGAATGGTGTAAAATAATGATATTGCCTTTTGTCAAGTTTATTTGGTGATATCTAGTAATTCACTGGCAGGCTTCCATAACATCATGCTGGCCATCATTTCTTTTCTTGCTAACTTTCTAACAGGACACACTGTTATGCTTAATTAAATATATTAATTAAAATTTTTTAGTTCAAATCCAAAAATAAAATTATTTAGAATTGTGCAATTTAATCTAAAAAAAGACAATAAATTGATTTTTCTGAATAAAATTATGAACATGTATAATATTACGAGAATGCTATTATCAATATCGCAAGAATATTATATTATCTGATTGCTCTGAAATTTTAATATAATATATATAAATATGTCAAGAGATTTCTCGTAAAATTTCATCTCAATTTAACAGTCGGATTAAAAAATATGATTAATATTGTAAAATTATTTATTATTTTTTAAAAATACTATTTGATCGAAACAGAACGAGTGAAACGAAACCGGAATGTTCCGGCTGAAATTTCTGGAATGGGCTGAAATTTTAAGCGAGGTAAAAACTGAATCGTTTTATCTTGTTTTTTAAATTGGTACAAAACATTTTGGCCGAAACAAAACGAGATTAATAACATTTCTTGCATGGCAGGTTCTTTTTGGGTTTAAATGGGAAGCTCTTGGCAACTGCCCAACTTCTTGGTATCCATTTCATGATCCCTTCTTGCATGCACCTAATTTTGGCAGGAAACATGATGACCTTTAATGCCTTTTAACACTCTTTATCTGATACTCGATATGCCATACTTATCAAGTATCAAATAAGGAGCATTACAAAGCATTGAAGACCATCGTGTTATTCTCTACAAGACCTAATCTTGTCAACCAGATAGGCAAAACCTAATTTTCTGTTTCTGCAAGAACCCATTCTAGTCTAGTTTCTCGACTGAATTTAATTTAATTTGATGAACTGAAACTGAGAAGGGCATGTCTGCTAAACAGTTGACTTAATTTCAGGAGAAAACCTAAAAAAAAACATGTAAACTTCATTGCAGAGGACCAGCCTGGTTCAACTTGTTATGCCTTTAAAAGAGGGCATACACTGTATGAACGCAATCAAATCTTTCCTAGATTTAATGATCAGTTTGTGAAAGAACATCTTACACGTTACATGGTAAAGGACAAACATGCAGCGTGTTTAGGGTTTTTAAATAATGGAGAAAGTCTCAATAAAAAATTGTAAATGACAAAGAAACAGTTCCTCCGATACTAATAAATGCACATAAATACAATTTATCCTACGGATAAATTTGCTTTTCTATAATGCCTAATTTGATAGTATTTCCTGCAAACCACCAGATCTTTTAGATTCTTAATTGTGACTACATGAAGATTTTGTGTTTACTTTCTGCTTTGAGGCAAGGTGAGTCCATGATAGCTGATAGCGTAGAGAAAAACTCCTTTCCATGGCTGCTATTCTCTCATATTCAGGCTTGTGGGTTTTGTCATAGAAAGGCTCATCGATCGTAAGAAGAGAGAGACAGTACCTAAATCTTACAAGTTGTGGTGAAAGTCTTCGATTTCTCCGGTCAATGTAAGATATTGATATAATCACTAGTAAATTTTGTCATGAAAAGACTATTCCGTAACCAACTCATCTAAAATCTTAAGTTTTAAGTTGAGATTCCAGAATATAATTTATATTATTCTTTAACATATACACTCAAGTAAAAGTTCTTTGGGCTTGAAACTTGCATAGATTCTCACTGCTTTATACTTGAATTTTATCAAATAGAATGAGGGTGATGATATTTGAACTCGTGACTGCTGGGTCAACAAGCCTCGAATACCATGTTAAAGAACCAATTCAGGTAAAAACTTAAGTTTTTAGGTGAAGTCCATAATATGATTTATATCATTCTCTAATAAAGACATCTTTCAAAAAGAAAAATAGCACTAGAAACTTGTAAATGTCTATACTCTCCACTCCTAGCTAGTATAAAATATTAATATCTTTTTTATCCATTTTTTATAGGTCATGTGAGCAAGTAAAACTCCAGCTATTTCAGGTTCTTATAAAGAATACACGTCTTGATTTAAACTCGAAATCTACTGTACAGATCATAAATTCTCTGCCTTCATGCGACTACGCTCATTTGAGATGTAAAATATTAATATCATCATTAACTGTATCACGATTGTCATGTGACAGTGTTTTTAATGTATTCAGTCAGCGGCAGCAACAACATTTGATACATGAGATTGAATCGGGCTTGATATGATAATTTTGGGTGTACGTGGGATGTTCTTGCTCCATTAACTAGATTTATGAAAACCCTCAGCAATTTAAAGGATAGTCTTGTCTAATCTACTCATCAAACCATGCTTGAATATAATTACAGAATTTTTGAATTCTCTTCTTCCCAGAAATCGCTACAAGTGAACAATCCTAGATTAATTAAGAACACCACATGATTCACGAGTAATCATAAATTACTCTTAAATTGATCATATCTAAGAAATTAAAGTATAAACTTTTAATTGTTGTAGGTCGAATTGATCTCATATTCGAGCTTCTCATTTTTTATTAAGAAAAAAATATACTATGCTTTCACAAGATTGATGCAGCATAACATGAACTGTTGCAATCAAGGAAGGGGAAGGGAACAAAAACAGCAATCATTTAGCATTTCTGCAGCCAAGATTCAGTAAATATGAGTACAAGAAGATAGATTAAAGTGTAGAAAAGGGTGAGAAAACACATTTTAGAGCTTGAGGGACAAATCAAGCTTGTGAATATGATCATCTTGATTAGTCTTCAAATGACCATTATTGCCTATCCACCTACCAATTCCAGGGTCTGCCGGAGAAACTACAGCACCAGTCCTCTCTAAGTTGAACCTACCGACGCTGGCACGCGGTGGTGTTGTGGCGTTCATATAAGAATTCTCCACTGATAATTTACCTATACCTGGCCTAGACCAGCTGCCGTGGCCAAACATGTTTGCAAAACCAGTAGAAGATGATAGGTGAGATGGCTTGTGGATCACTGAGTGTACTCGAATTCCAAGAGATCTACCATGGATGGGAAGAGAAGCCATGCTTGAATGATGATGGTGATGGAACAAAGGATGTCCATAAGCTGCCATTGAAGCTTCTAACTGACTCCCTTTTAATCTCTGCCCTCTTTTCGCTAGATTCCTTTCTCTTTTATGGGCATTCTGGTGTCCTCCAAGTGCTTGTGAGCTATAGAATTTTCTTTGACAGTAGTTGCATGAGAAAACCCTTTGCTTCCCGTCAGAATCTTGATGAGTTTCTGGTGAAGTCTCAGATGAATCCATGCTCCTGAAGTTGCCGATAAGGTTGAGCTCTCGATTGAACAACTGGTTTGTATCGCTTGTAGCTATCTCCAGATCTGTTTGGTGAGTTGGCCTGGCGTCTTCCTCCCGATCATTTACTTCTTCTAGGAGTTCTTGCTCCTTCTCTTCTGAGTTCTGCAGTGGAGGAGCCTGTGGAGCTGTAATGCTTGACTCTTTCCTGACCAGTGATTCCATAGAAAGAGTCCCTTTCGAGCTTCCACTCTCTTTTTCTAGTAGAATATGGTAACCTTTGCTGATTGCAAAAACGGGAAATAATCTTTTTTTGACAGGAAGTTAACTTGTCAAATCCGTTATGGTTGATGTTTTTTCAATTGGAATGAAATGTTTTGGTTTTAAAGTATTTTGACATTTCATTTCGGGGTTGTACTGTTATGTTTATGTATATATATAATTAAATATATTAATTCATTTTTTTAGTTCAAATCTAAAAATAAAATTATTTAGAATTGTGCAATTTAATTAAAAAAAAGACTCAATACAATGATTTTTATGAACAAAATTATGAACATGTATAATATTATGAAAATATCATCATCAATCTCGCAGGGTCATTACATTCTCTGATTGTTTTAAAATTTTAATATAATATATATAAATATATCAAGAGACTCATCGTAAAATTTCATCTCAATCTAACAATCAGATTAAGAGATATGATTGATATTGTAAAATTATTTATTATTCTAAAAAATACTATTTGGCCGAAACAGAACGGGCGGAACGAAATCGGAACGTTCCGGCCAAAATTTGGATGGAATTTCTAAAACAGAGTGAAATTTAAACAAGATAAATTCAACATCATTTGATCTTATTTTTTTAACTGATACAAAATATTTTAAACATTTCGATCAAAACAGAACGAGATCAACAACACTACCTCTATGTGCTGTATATGGAAGGATATAGTGCGTCCTACATGGATTTTGAACGATATAAAATATAAGAGATTGGTAGGTTTGCCTGCTGTCACAAACTTGTAGAACTTGCCCTCCATTGGAACTCCACCATGCATCTATATATCCTTTTTTTTTTTCTGTCCATTATAGGAGGCTACTGTATATGGAGGATTCCTAATGTTCAAGCCTCAATCATGGGGAGACAAACTGAGCTTCTTGTCTAGGGATCACAGAACCCTATCATGTACTTTCAAATCCATTAACTTAGAGTACTATGTCCCTGTTTGTTTTAGCTTTTTCAACTATGGTTTTTTAAAAAATTGTAATTTTTATTTTATTTTAAATGAATATGATTTAGTGTTTTTAGATCATTTTGATGTGCTGATGTCAAAAATGATTTTTAAAAAATAAAAAAATATCATTTTAATGTATTTCGGCACAAAACACTTTTTGAAAAGCTATGAAAAGCTATAGCAACAGCTCTCCCAAACACCCTCTATATCACACTGTTGCTTGTTAGTTCATGTGTCTTTTTTGTTCCTATTTTCTTCCTTTTTTGGGACATTCATTTTCCATGCATGGATCCCTCAGTTTAGTTATTAATTTCATGACTTGATTTGAAGTTATGATTATTTGTTGAGTAAGTTAATCTAAATTAGTTCAAGTTGATTTCAAATAATATTATTTTATTTTTTAAAATCAATCCTAATTTAGTACAAATGGATCAAGTTGATTTGAAAAGTCATTTGAATCGATTTCAAATAATATTATTTTATTTTTTAAAATCAATCCTAATTTAGTACAATTGGATCAAGTTGATTTGCAAAGTCATTTGAATCGATTTCAAATAATATTATTTTATTTTTTAAAATCAATCCTAATTTAGTACAATTGGATCAAACATTGATATCACGGCACAAGAAGAATAATCTGAATTTCTTCGATCCTTCTTTTAAAATGGCCGTTGTCTAAAAAATAAATAAATTAAAATAATGATTTTTGAGTGTTAATACACAGATTTAAAATGATAGAAAATCAATCAATAAATCATTATATCACATAAAAAAATTACCTAAAAATACATTATTTTCAAACCCAAAAACAATTCAAAAAATTCTTTAAGAATATCCAATCTTCAATACCAAATGATGCTTCGACCAATTAAATCTTTTTTTCATTATTATTTTTCACCTCCCTTCCCTTTAAATTTTGAGTGATCCTATTATCATCATCATCTAAAGAGAGGTATTATAATTACTATTATTAATTTTTTTTTTCATATTTTTTAAATTTAAACTTAGAATATAATAAAATAAAATAAAGAATAAACATACCTATCGCTCCATCTAAACATTCAACAACGTATGCTTATACGTATCGATCATCAATCTTACTATAAAGGGTGTTTGTTTTAAAAAAATTATAGAATTTATTAGTTTATTGGCCTGCATTATGCTATGAAAAAAATTTATTGTGAAAACAACTTTCAAATTTGATACCCATTCAACTCGTTTTCTTCACTTTAGTCCTTTATTTTTTTAATTAAACTCTCCTTCCAAAACAAATATGCAATTGAGTGTTAATTTGAGCTCAAAAAGTCTAAATCATGCCAAATTAAGCTGAGGATCAAATAGAAAATTAAAAAAAGGAAGACTTGTAGATTAACATCACTAGCAAAAAGACCTCTTTTAGTTTTTTTAATAATAATATAGTGGGTTATTAATTCAAAATATTTATTTTTGAATAACTTTTAAATCTCTAATTTGATGTGCTACAAAGCATAGATAAATCTTCACTAGTTCAGTATTGAAATGACCCTGTTCGGTCAATGGTAAGCAATGAAGACACCCCATTGCCTTGGTGTCTATTTTCTTAAATACCTAATTATATAGAAAAGATAAAAAATAATAAAAAATATATTTCAATGATATAAGAAGATGGTGTTTGGGAGTACTTTTCAAAAGTGTTTTTGAATTTTTATTTTATTTTTAAGTTTAAATTAATAAAATTTAATATTTTAAATCATTTTGATGTGCTGATATCAAAAATAATTTTTAAAAAATAAAAAATATATAATTTTAATGTATTTTTGAACGATTTTTTTCTTCTTCAAAAACAACCGTAATTATACTTTCAAACAGTCATGAAAGGGCACTTTACATTTGACATTTCTAAAATCATTGTTTTCTTCCCCAGTTTTCAAACTTGTGAAGTAATTCATGGCTTGGGTCACAAAAGAAGTGCATACAATTGATAGTTAGGAATATTTCATAATGTAAACGAGTCTTTTTTTTTTATCTGTAAGAATAAAGAATACTATATATATTTTTATTATTGAAAAATATATGTAGACCATTTATATTTTTTAAAATTTAATAAAGTACACATATATGCTTTAAATATATTAATTACTATTTTATATTGAATAATAAGTAATAGTTATAGAGTAGATATTCATATGAATACCTGAATATTAATGGATATAATATAAATATCTAAATTTCTCATGATGAATTATAAATAGAATATGAATATGAAAAAATCCAACTTGTGGAGAATTATTATTATACTTTAAAAAAAAAATACATTTTATGCCCTAAAGTCAGTGTGGGCTGACATCTGAAAGGCAAGTCTGGCAGAAAGATCCATATCAGAATCACAGTCGGGCCTGGGCCCATTAAAAAAACATTTTATAAAGGAAACCAAACACTACTTATATTCCAAGCTAACCTGTCAAGAATTTTTTGATTGTCACTCTCTGTCTCAACTGACTCATTTTCAAGCTCTGCATTATTATAGTTTCTGGGTTTTATTTTCTTAAAAGCTCCTAACTTTGAAACAAAATCCAGCTAAAGCTCCAAACTTTGAAGCAAATTGTAGTGCCCCACTTTGTAAATTAGTCTCTTTCTGTCATATTTTGCTTCTTCAAATTGTTTTGACGAGGAAAACATGACTGTAGAGCAGGGGATTGGAGATAGCAGTATAGAGAAGTTTCCTATTGGTATGAGAGTTTTGGCTGTTGATGATGACCCAACTTGTCTCTTACTGCTAGAGACTCTACTCCGTAGATGCCAGTACAATGGTCTCTCTCTCTCTCTCTCTCTCTCTCTCTCTCATTGTTTCATTGATTTGTTCATGTGTTTTTGGACATGGGTTTTGGTTTTCATGTTTTTTTTTTTTTTTTTAAGGTTTAACGTTTTAGTTCTTTGTCAGATTTATGTAGTTAGTTGTGTAAATTATGAATATTTATAAGCCATTGGATTGATAATCTTTGTTTTTGATTCTCTCTGTTCATTTAACTGTTTTATGTAGTGAGTTTTTGTAATTATGAATTCTAGTTGAGTTAAATTAAGTCTCTTTTCCTGTTTTTGGCTTCTTGAGGAAAGTAGAAATCTATTTTCTTTGCTTGCTTTGTCTCAGTTTGATACTTTTGGGAGATAGCCACCTAGACATGTATCATTGTATCTACTTTGACAAGATTATAAAGGTTATTGTTTACTCATTTGAATCTTTACTATCTCTTATTGCATTCTATGTTTTTAGCTACTGGCGTGTTATAATAACTGGAAGTGTTGGATCTTCTAAATTGATTGCACGTGTAGTGTTGGGTTATTAGCTCTTTGGAGTAGATTTATATAAATTGTTCTGTATTCAAGTTAAATCTTATGATTTATTGGCATGACTTACTTCCGAATCTTTTCTAAATAAATCTAAAATTGTTATTGATTTTCTGAGTTTTGGTTGATTCTGAATCTTTTTACTTGATTAATGATTGATTGTCTATGGTATAACTTAACTCGTCTATTTTTCTGGCATGCTTGTGGAATTTTTCACATGCTGGACTTGCTCAATAAATGGGTTGTGGATTCTGCAGTTACTACGACGAGTCAGGCAACCACGGCATTGAGGATGCTGAGAGAAAACAAGAACAAGTTTGATCTGGTTATCAGTGATGTCCATATGCCAGACATGGATGGTTTTAAATTGCTTGAGCTCGTGGGGCTTGAGATGGACCTACCTGTCATCAGTAAGCCAAAAACACTGCACATGGTCTTTTGCCTTCTGTGTTTTAGTTTTGAAGACTCTAAAGGAAAACATGCTGTAGATTCTCTATATAGATCCATAGACTTCCTTAAAGCATTTGAAAACGATCATTTTCATGCCGAATCCTGATTTCCCATATCTTTGGACAATTTTAGAGTTGTGTATTAGTCTGATTAATACTCATTTCGTTAGTTGATTCCAAAGACAAATATTAGGGTCTTCTTCTGTCTAGTTTAACAAGTTTGCTTACTGTTCTGTTTTATGCTCATTGCATATTATTGTAACATTTTTGCCACATGTGGTTGTCCAATTGGGATTCATGATAATTGATTAATGTTGAACTTCAGTGTTGTCAGCAAACGGTGATCCAAAGCTTGTGATGAAGGGGATCACTCATGGAGCTTGTTATTATTTGCTCAAGCCTGTTCGAATAGAGGAGCTAAAGACCATCTGGCAACATTTGATTAGGAGAAAGAAAAGTGATAACAAAGACAGAAACAGCTTGGATAACCGAGACAAACCTGATCAAGGAAGTAGTGAAGCAGTACCTGACCAGAAACTTAATAAAAAAAGAAAAGACCAGAATGGAGATGAGGATCCTGACGAGGATGAGGATGAGCATGAAAATGAGGATCCAACAACCCAAAAGAAGCCCCGGGTTGTATGGTCAGTGGAGCTGCATCGCAAGTTTGTTGCAGCTGTTAGTATATTGGGCATTGACAGTATGTTATTTAGCTCTTCAGTATACTAGAAGTGTTTGAAATGTTTTTCTCAGGGTATATGACACTGGTTTTATTTATTCAATCTGTGCTTGTGCGTGTGGGTTTAATTTATTCAATTTATGTTTGTGTTTGTGCTTATGCATGAGCATGTTTACAATTTTTCCTAAGTCGATATGTGGTCTGTGACATTTCTCAAGTAGTAGAACTTTTTTCTGCACCAATTGATTTGATTGATAGCAATTTCACTGGTTAATAATTAATTCTTAGATCCTTTATAGCCATATCAAATTCATTCATGGGTGAAACCACGCTTTTGTTATGGTGTTTTGTTTTAATTTCATTCATTTTGTTTCAATGCAGAGGCTGTTCCGAAGAAGATTCTCGATTTGATGAATGCTGAAAAGCTTACTAGAGAGAATGTGGCAAGCCATCTCCAGGCATATATTCTTACCTCTCCTGGCATAATTGAAAATGAACCAATTTTTTTCATCCATGAATCTAACTACACTGTTGTGATTGTAGAAATATAGGCTTTACCTTAAAAGGATCAGCACCGTGGCAAACCAGCAAGCTAATAGGGTGGCAGCTCTAGGCAGTTCCGATGCATCATACCTGCAAATCAATTCTACGAGTAGACTGGGATTGCATAACTTGGCTGGATCCACACAGTTTCACAGCACACCTTTCAGATCTCTCCCATCTAGTGGAATGCTTGATAGGTTGAATTCTCCTCCTGTTCTGGGCATTCACGGTCTTCCTTCTCCTGGAGTGATTCAATTGGGTCATGTACAGACTGCACCCCACTATGCTAATGGTCCAAGTCACTTCCAAACAGCTGGACACCCAGGAAATAATGGGAACTTACTGCAAGGGATACCAATGCCATTAGAACTTGATCAAATACAATCCAACAAAGGTGTGAACTACATTCCAGAACTTCCTACTCATCCTGGTGACACAGCCAGTTTCCTTGTTTCCAGTGGTTTCTCAGATTTGAAAATAACTGCGGGAAGCTCAAACAGCCCTTTTGTTGGTGTTTCAAACAAACACCTAATGTTGGAAGAACATGGTCAAGGGCTCCAAGATGGCCAAAAATTTGGAAAGCAATGTTCTCTTTCAGCAGGCTCTTTAAATCCAAGATATTCTTCCAATTTTCCAGATCATGGTAGATGTAATGACAACTGGTCCAACGCTGTTCAGTCAAACGGGGTCCAATCAAATTCTTTAACACTGAATGACTGTTTTAAGCGATCTATTCTGCATCCTAGTGCCATCAGAGAAAGCATGTCAACAATGGCCTTGCAAAGTAGGAATAATCCTTGTGATGTTTCTTCTATCTCTACTCTTCCCATACATTTACAGGACTCCAAAGCAGATCTACCATGCCAAGTGGGAGTGGCTACAGTGAGCAGTAATGCTGGACAGCTAATTAATAATGGCCCTCTAGGGTGGGATGACCACAGGCAGGATGATCCTTACCACTCAAATGGCCCATCTAACCCAATAAACTCAGCAATTCCTATTAATGGTAATGGGAATCCCAATGGGTGCAATTTGGATCCAAATAGCCTGTTTTTTCAGAGAACCACAAGCTTCAGTTCAACTGGACTGTCAAATTTTGTTGATACCTCATTGATGAAGCATAATGAGGTTGAGTGTTCAGCCATGGAAACATTAGTGAGGTCAAGAAATGGGTATTTGCCAGGCCAAGAGAAGCCACAGGACGGTTCTGTTTTGAATAATTTTGGCTCCTTGGAAGATTTGGTGAGCAAAAAGAGAAGTTAACAAGTGAAGATAGAAAGGTCAAGGCATGAGGCTCATGGCACGTTCATGAGAAAGCAATGAGGAAGGCATCGAGAGACTGGAAGCAGGCCAATCCTCGAATCAATTTCTGCAGGTCAAATGGGATTCTGCATCAAGTACGCGACCTGAGGAGATGGAGTTACCAATGGAGATGCATGCGCTGCATCATCTTGTTCCTTGCCTCCATAGCAAATTGCAAACACCAAATAGGCCCAACATAAACTCCAACGTCTACGCTATCAGGAGAGCTAAAGGTAAAAATATGAAAGTTTTAAAATTAACCCTACATCTCCTCTCTTAGCATGAGTTCGAATAACCTCCCAAAGGAAATTATGAGTTATTCTAGGGCCAATTGATGAAAATTAGTTGGCACCGGCAAACGTAAACTCTCTTGTTTGGCCAGAGAAGAAAACCACAAGGGCCTACTACAAACACATCACTTATTTCTGCTCCCGGTCACATCACATGCATGTTGATTTTTTTAATTTTAAGAGATCGAATTTGTTAATTTGAATTAAAATGATATTAATTTTACTTTGATGATTAACAAGTTTATAAAAATGAATATTTAGATATTTGAATCAAGTTAACACATTGATTTATTATTTTTATTTTTAGATTTTTTTTTAATTTTTAATAAAATCATACAACAGATTTATTATTTGTGATAGTAAAATCAGGTTTTCACAATTATACTACAAATCTATTTTATCTGTGATAATAAAGTCAAAATTATATTTTGAAGTTTCAAAAACCGACCATCCACTCCAAGGAATAAATGCAGGAAATCAAGCAATAACGATATCAAACATTCAGTCTCACTTCTTTTTCTTGTACTGTTATTGTGAAAGAATCTTCCCTCTGCAATTCTTTCTTCCTAGAATATTTGGAAAAAAAAGGTTAGCATTGACTGCTTTAGTAGAAAAGCTGCTCTCCATTGAAGATTGGAACTAAATTTGCTGGGAGAAGTCCGATTGGAGCCATGCGCCTTGCCCTGCTCCTAGGTTTCAACCGGCCTGAAGCTGGAAAGAAAGAAAAATGTCAGTAACAGCTGCTTCGAAGCCCCAAGGATGAAACAGCATTACCTAACATCACCTTTGAGCGAGTTGAAGCTGTAGGAAAGAACTGTTGGCATTAATAAAATGATATTAAATTAACAATCTGGCTTCTAGCAGGCAGTTGAAATGTAGCTGTTTGCAATGAGCTGCATGGTTAGTCAACAAAATCTCAAGCTCGCCAAAATTTGGTAAATGATGGTTTAAAAGTACTTTAGAGTCAGTTTTTTCTGCTAAAGCCTGTAAAACTAGTTTGTTGCAGCTAAAAGGAACATGAAAAGGTATTCCATTTGTATGTATCATCTAAAACGATCAACCCTGAGTCTGATTTCTCTGTGGTTTCATTTGGTACAGCATCAGTGTTGGGTGTCATTTTCATTATTCATATCGACCATTCCCACATCCTTTTCAGTTGTCCCTGGTGAACAAGTTGGTTCTTTTGGAGGAGTAACTGGGTATGCAGAAGGTGGAGAATCGCTAGTAGATTGACTTGTTTCTTTAACCAGTTCTTCGTTCAATACTGCATCGGTTCCTTGCAATTTTGGCTCGGTTGTTGCATCTTTCATCTTGACAACTTTGGTAGCAGCAGCGTTGTCGTCATTCTCCTTCAGTTGGTCAGAAGGTGAATGAAATTCTGCCTCGCTCTGCGATTCAGCTTGGACATGTTTGCTTGAACCAAGAGTAGCCTGTTCTGAAGTAGGAGTTTTCTGCTGTGAAGGTGAGAGAATTTGATTTATCTGTTCATGAATTGTCTTTAATGGCTGAAGATCCTGTCTCAACTTGAGACTTGCAGGCTGGTTGGTCAAGGATATCTGAACTGATTCATGAACGTTTTGCTCCACCACCATACACATCTGCCAGGATAATAAGAGAAAACATCATGTTAAATCCTCACATGCCTTTGGCTCATCCACTACCCGGCCCTTGTTTGTGTGTTTTTTATGTCCAATTTTCATCACAAGTGTTTCCTATCTGATACAAGATAAAAATCCCATCCATTGAAACTTACAAGGAGAGTTCCAAATGAAAAATCAGAAGTTTACCTTGTTATAAAGCTGGGGTAATGCCAATCTATCAGGATTGTCATCACAAGCAGCCGCTGAAATTTCTTCTGATGCTGCATGAGAGAGAATGTTGATAATCCATAAAAGTTTTGATAATTAATAAACCTATGTCTCCTAAAATATGATTAATCAGGATATGTTTATTTATTATCATTCAAATGTTTTGCCACTCCATCCTGTAGTAATTAATAGTAATTAATAATGAATTCCCTTAACAAATCTCTCAATTTCTTTTTTCAGCAATCCCTAACTTGGTAACCTGCAGGCTATAATTAATAAAGAAACAATGCACTTACCAATTGATTCCATTTGAGGCAACTGGTCAATCAATTGAGCATTGATCTCTATGGAGCCTAAACTTGATCTGTCAGCCGCCATTGTTTCACAATCAGCCTCTTCACTTGTAACCTCATTTGCTTTTATATCACCACCCTGAGAAAAAAAAAACAAGGGGTAAAGGAACTTGTGAGTCTAGAATCAGCTTAAGTATTCTATCATTACAAGCACCGACATCACACTCTGCTTTACTATATGCCCGTCTTCGTCAATGTGCTACAGAACAGTGAATATCTAATGTCCTATTACAAGAGTGCAAGGATATTGAATGGCTCTAAAGATTAAGTGAATGGATTGAGCCATAGAACTTCCACAAATCTGCCAAAATTCCCAGAAAGAAAAGGCAGTGACAAAAAGGGAAGAAGATTTCACGTGTCATTAATACTGTAGCTAAGCGTTTCACGTTCTATAGACAAAACTACTGCCTAGATATAATTGGTAACAGTAGATAAGGCATGCCCAGGAGTCCTCAAAAACGAGCTCTCATTAGAGTTAAGATGGTCTAGATTGTAACTTGGCTATTCTTTTTCCTAGTATATGAAATGTTGCAACTTAACTTAGATTTCCTCATGATTGCTTGCATCAGAAATGTTACTCTTTAGAATTTACAGCTATCTGAAAATGCAAAAATAGTAATAGCACAGGCAATAAAGAAAATGATAATCACTTACAAAGTATTCTTTCTGGTACTCTGCGTAGAGTCCTCTCTCCAAAAGAAGCACTCTTTTCTTAATGAACTCTACCTGTCGTCTCTGCATATCTCTAAAATGAAATAAGATAGATGAATCTTGATATATTGGTGCTTGATTTGCAACATCAGTTGTTCCTTGAGCAACATCAGCTGCTACATCATTTCCAGTACCATTTGCTTGAGCCTGGGTGCTATCCATGTTAGAAGTAGAACCATTTTGTGCTTGGGAAGCAGCTTGTCCAAGGACAGGTAGTCTTATAAAAGGAAGATTCAACTCTTTACAAATGATTTCTTGGACCCTTAAGTCCTTGTCATCAACAATAGCTTGCCATCTTCCATACCCATGCCTAGAATTTTAAAATCAATCATGAGCAAAAACGATCTTCACAAATGAGATAAGAATATATTAAGCATGCAAATCTGGTTCATATAATAGAGAAAAAACACTTGTGTTTCAACTTCGTGAAGCATCTTTGCATTCATTCCCAACACTACGTGGTACCCAGCACATGAGGCGCTGGAACTCAGGTGAGTATACCTACTTTCAGAGGAATGGGTTTTTTTTGGCACATTGTTTATAGATTGGGCAGCTTTATTTTTATATACCTATCATTAGTGAAGCATATTTCTATAAATCCATACAAATGTAAGGATCAAATTACACCAGATGTATAGCCGCCTAAGCTCTTTCCCATGCCGGATATGCACCAGACATTCATATTTTATTTATAATTTGATAGTTCTGATGGAGGGGTTTTTGAATATTTAACTTTCAACCTCCTCTTTATATAAGAGAAGTATGGATACAAATCAGGCTGTATCTCAAGCGCCTAAAATCCTCGGCATCACTCTCCTCAAGGTTAAGTTTATTGAAGATGAGTAGCAGTGTATCTTATGCAAATGATTGGATTTTATTATTCTTTTCTAAATATCCAATTTATATTTCCATAAGCATAATGTATAGCTATACATCAAATATTTAATTCCAAGATCTGGACAGGATGGGCAGCACATAAACACCAATCAACTTGACGTTTGATGAGAATGGTGAGGGAACACTGCTAAAAGTGGGTAAGGCATTATCTAAGATGCAATCTGTTAGCTATCACAAACACACATATTGAGAATGAATACTAATTCATACAACCACTGAAGCAATGTTCCAAGCATAATATTCTAGCAAGATATCCTTAAAACCCCAATGGTGAATCCGGTAATAATTTTTGGATCTTAATGAGACATAGGAAAGTTGCATTCTTAACATATTGAAGACTACTCTGGCAAGACCAACCATTTCAAAAACATATTCAACTGACTTGAGCACATTTGATCAAATTTATTCTGAAACATGCAAGGCAACTAGAGTACAAGTGGAAGTCCTAAAATGGGCTGGACAATGTTCAGCCTATCCCTAGTCAAATCTTTAATTTGTATAAAGAATTTAAGTCCTAGTGTGCACACACTCACATACATTGGGAGATAGAGCACTTAAGAGACAACCAAACTCAATCCAAATTAACAAAGCCTCAGCACAAAACTAGTTGAGTTGCTATTTAGAGGCATGTAAAGAAAAATACAAAAAATATGCAACATATAAAAATTAAAACAGATAAAAGTGATGTGATAGACAGTAAAGAGAAGGCATACTTCAATACCGCATGAAGTAACAATGAATCATGCTCTTGTTTCCAAAATTTTCCACTCTTCAGGCCTGGGTAGCGCAGCATAATGTCATCTGTGTAAAGGGGGCTGCCTGGGTTCTCTGACGCAAACCTTGCCTATCATTCCCAAAAACATTGAATAATTGAATCATTTGACTGATGGAAGTAACATGCTTAGGTGTATTCTGTTGTTCTTATCTTAGCACGTGCATAAGAAAAGCAAACACAAGGAATGCACTCATGTCATGCCTTTTCTGCTTTGAGCACCTTTGAAAAGGCAGGCCCAGGAGGGGGAAGGAGGGGGGGGGCAGATACAAAGAGCAAAAAGAATAGTAGGGGAATTTAAGAACCAAGAATTTCAACTTGCAGACTCACCTTATCCCTTATCAAAAGCAGGACAGCAATCCTAATAAGTACATCTTGTATTCTAAGACCCTCTTTAGGAACACCATCTACAATCAAGATCATGGATGGTGAACAAAACAAACATAGCATATTTATAGCACAAAAAAGTACACAAAATAAAAGCCTCTATGAAGATCAATCACCAGAAAAATTAGGTGAGTCCGATAGATCTTCCGCTATGTGCGTCAAGAATAATCTTCCATAACTGAAATCAAGGGTGAAAATACCATTCATGAACACACAATAAACATGGACATAAAGTATTAAAGTTGGCCCATAAATAACAACAATAATAATACAATTGTTAGAACTCTTTTAGTACTTGCAAATATGGAAGGAAAAAAATATGGATTGACAAGATCGATCTCTAAAATGTATATATAGTAATATAGCAAACTCTTGAGCTTCTTTGATTTGCATGGATAGAAGAAAATATATACTTGATAGCTTCTAAAAAAAATCTCTTCTTTTTGCCTTGAAACCAAACAAGTGGATCTTCTAGCAACTAATAGTGCACGCATACAAATGTCATCCAATCGAATCCATAAAAATAAAATGCAAAAGAATGCAAGATCTGTCATGTGGCAAGGATGATGCTATTATTAAAGTTTTAGAACATTAGATTGCTATAAATCCCTAGCACATAATTAATCAATAAAAGGTGAAGCTGATGTTCAATACTTCTCTACTTCTTCATATGTCTTCTGTTTCAAACGAGGGGCAAACTCCTTCCAGTCATAGTCTCCGGCCCCAAACCTGCAATATAAAATTTATGTGGAAAAGCCAGAGCAGAAGAATTTTAAAAAATTCATAACCCCAGGAGCAAAATTCTTTTCTTAAGGTAGGAATTAACCTCATCAAAATTTGTACGAATGCAGCCCTCTGATTTTGATTAAAACCCAATACTCTGAATGATCTACCTTCCCCTTCCATCAGAGGAATTGGCTCCGTATTATCCACTGCAAACAAATCAGTATAACATCAATTTCTTATCACTGAATCAATAGAAACAAACCCGGAAGGAAAAAAAACACTACCTCGACCCTTCTTCTTATAAGGCCTTTTTCCTGTCTGAATCCCAGAAAAGTTGTCTCACCATCAGTCAGCTCAGCTTCATAATTATCATCTTCGACATCAGAGCTTACATCTTCTAGACCAGCAAGGTCATCTTCTTCAACAGAGACCATCTGAATCAGTTTAAAACAAGCTAGTTAATCTCATTTCCAGAGTCTCAAAAATAAAAGTGCTATGTACTATTCAAAGATGCCAAAACATATGAACTAGTTAACATGTTTAAGCCTAAAAACACTTCCTTATCAAAATTTGCCACAGAAGGTCAAAATAATAAATCACTTTAAGTTGTCATCTTCAAAAGAAGAACTATCTTACAGCCTAATTGGAAAATAAGATATGGGGTTGATGTCAACTCAGTTCTATTACAAAACTTAATTCTAGTGCTTGGGAGACTGGATTTGATAAAACATTTAATTCTACACCCTAATAACATCTGGGTTCTGACCCAAAAGAATCAGATTTTGAATGGATGGGTCCCACACCAGGCCACGGTTATATTTCCTTCAAAAAGAGTCTTTTTTGCAATTTCTCATATGCCCTTCGCTGTTAATGGGGGGGGAAGGAAACATGCAAATAGGAAATCTTGAACTACCACTTAAAGACAAAAGTCACTTGAATAAAATTCAATTCCACCTGAACAAAAATCTATACCAAACACATGCTTTACTATTAATAGATTTGAATTTAGTTTTTAACCAAATTGGTTCCAAACTGGCTGTAAATGAAACATACAGTCTCATGCCAAGTAAATTTAAATCCTCGATGAATACAAGCAAATGTGCTTTCCAAAATATGGTAGAAAGAGAATACAACAATACCTGCTTACGGCTTCTCTTTCCTTTGCCCAAAGCATTAGACTCGTCGATTTTTTGCACTTCATA
The DNA here is from genome assembly GCA_025169955.1 of Salix arbutifolia. Classification (NCBI taxonomy): domain Eukaryota; kingdom Viridiplantae; phylum Streptophyta; class Magnoliopsida; order Malpighiales; family Salicaceae; genus Salix; species Salix arbutifolia. The sequence goes on along the minus strand of CM045919.1, from coordinate 1,574,726 downwards.
ACTGCCTTTTAGCAACTCTTCCCAATAGTTTGTTCTTTCAGAATTGCTTACGGTAGATTTAGTTTCCATGACTGCCTTTTGAGCTTCCCTCTCTGCTGCAGCCTCTGCTTTGTCAATATACTCAAAATTTGCAACCTAAAACACACAAAAAATGTTTTCCAATCAGAAACAATTCAGATACTTGTAAATCAGGAATCAGAAAGAACATAACACAGGAATATAGAGCCTGCTAAGTTTTATGAATAACTTATAATAACAATTACAGATACAATCTTCAATATAATATACTTACACTGTAACTATTTTAGATATGGCCAAGTACTCGAACAATAAACAGCACATGACACAAGCACTGTATTTGGGAATCACTATACTCCTGATCAAGAACACAGATGGTGGGTCGATTTGCAACTTCACCTATGACATACTAGAGATGAATTTCAAATGGTGGGTCGATTTGCATTGGCATCATCATTTAGAGAGAGAATCTAGGAAAGATAAGATCTTCCACAAGGATCTAATTCTTATGCAGCCCCATTGTACCAAAAGACCTTTGCTCTCAGAGATATACCAAAATTTCTTAAATGAAACCAAAACGTTCACAATATTCCTCTTGTATAATATCTATGTATATAAGAAAAAACATTATCAAAACCTGCAGCCTTAGAAGACTAAACCCCATGGAAATAATTTGCACAGTCAAGAGCACTCCCAACACAGTTCAGCCCTTGCTCCCAAAGGAACACCAAACTTCCTAAAAGTCTTATGATAAAACTCTTAAAAAATGCAATGCAGTTTTGAAATTGAAACTCAATTCATTTGAAATCCACTAACCCACAAGAACTAATTACGATTTTGACCACAGTACGACAACTCCAGACACAGTGGGTTGGGGTTCTTCATCTATATTGAAAGAAAGAAACAGCTCATAAATGTTTAACATGGGTTTAGATTTTATTTAATGACTACAATTCCAATTATTCATACAATTTGGCAAGTGCTTAAACAGAAAGACAGCACATATGCTAAGAATAGGCCTATGGTAAGTATCACAGATATAACCCAAACAGAACATCTGCAGAAAGGGAAATCATAAACAATGTATTTTCTAGACCATGATTTTAATATTAATTGGCACTGGTCATTATAAGCATATCATAAGCTTTTCTTTGTTCTTTCTGAAGCTTGGTGCAGAGGCACCCCAGGCTCTTTGAGCATTCAGTGAGACCAAAAATCATGTAACTGACAGGTGGAACAACCAAGAAACAACCACTAAAATTCCTAGGGGTTGGCCACCATGGGTCATGGTGAGTTCAACTCTATACTAACAGAAAATGTACTTAGAACGAGTTTGGTTCATGTCTCAAGAAACAGTATTCACAAGAGAACGCGCTAAATTTACTTATCAAGCTCAACATGGAATAAGACTTGAAATTGTAGAAATCTAAATCACAACACGAACGAATGTGAGGCAAGTGTGTGAAGAGTCCAACAATCATGGTTGCATAACTAGAAAGGATGACTAGGTGAATGCTGGAAAACATAAAGATGATGAAAAGGCATCCAGAGAAGCTACATGAACCCATATTGGAAACTTCTCTGTAGGCAATGTAATCTGGATAGCGGATGTTAACCAATCTGCCTACATTAGCTAAGACTAGTAAAAAACAATGTGAGATGTGGTGAGGAAGATAAAACATGTGATGCAAAACTTTCTTCCCTTGCATTATGCGTCCATCACTAGGAATAGGCTAGTCCACAGTTTTTCTTCCAACAGGCAATCATAGTTTTCATCTTTCAATGTCATCAATCAGAAGTGTGACATAATGTGTGGAATAAAAACATCTAGTCTCCATGGGAAAGGAAAAACAATTGCTAAATAGAGCAGGCTTATTCTATGGCTGTTACAGTGGAAGATCAAGTACTATAGAAAATCACCAAAAAGGCACCTCAATAGATAACAGAAAAAGACATTATAGTATTAAAAAGAAAAAACCTTAAACGCCTTTAAAAATCCATCTTCCTCTTCATCATCCAATGATGTTTCTTCATCTCCAATTTGTTCACGGTCAAGTAATCTATTGAAGGAACAACATAGACTCAACTTTTAGCAAACAATTAAACTTATAAAACACCAAGATACAAGCAGTCAAAAGTGTTTACTGATGTATAGCAGCATCATCATAGTGAATTTGACGTGATTTTCCTGCTTCATCATTCTCATCAGCAAAAAGCTCCTTTGAACCATATCTTATGATGTCATCCAGCTCCTCCTAAAATAAAACAAAATCTTTTCAGTTCTTTCTTCAAATTTTAAACCCACTCAGCTACTATCTTTTTTTCACAATATGAACACATATTTCTACAACTATCTTGTTTTAACTGCCCAACTAATATGCCTAAATAAAGGATCTTGCATGCATCAGTACACCATAAACACAATAACCAGCATTTTCTAAAGAAGCCAAGAAAACGAAAAAGAAAATCTACTGATGAGTATGCAGTGCTCTCAGTATAAGTTCAGCATAGATCATATCTGTTTAGTTTTTGCCCCTAAATCATACTACGATATTAATAATAGTTAAATTGTGACATCTCTGATCAGAAACTAATCATAACTTTCATTTAATTTAGCCCACACAAGCTGCACGAGTCCCAACTGCTACACGTACAACCAAAGGCCCTGACTAATGAAAAGATTATTACCTGGTTAATATTTTGTGCCTTCAGCCTCCCAACAACAAGGTGCTCTAAAACCATTTTCTTCTTGGTCATCTGCATCATCCGTTCCTCAATAGTTCCTCGGGTTATGAGCCTATAAATCATTACCTGAAAAACCAAAACAAATCTTCAGTGTAAAACAAACAAACAAAGAACAACAACAGAAGTTATCATTGAAAACTTGAGAATAAGTTTTAACCTTGTTGGTTTGCCCAAGTCGATGTGCCCTAGCCATTGCTTGAAGATCAGCATGGGGATTCCAATCACTGAAAAGCCAAGAATAATATGTCCAGTATTGAAACCAAAAACGCAGAAAATCATCACAATCCTATAGAAAAAAATTGCAAATCTCTTTGGAGTTTCAAAATCCCCAGCACTGGAAAAGCAAAGTGATCTTTTAAAAACATAGCCATTAGAGATGTCAGTAAATTTAAATTAGCACAGTGATAGTGCTAAATTTTGACTTAGTCAAGTTATAAAATTCAAAAACACTAAAATACAGTCACGTTATATTTTATTACCATCATACCACCCTTCAGCCACATAACCACTACTCTACTGACATTTCCATGGCACGGGCTTTCTCATTATCACTTGAAAAGGGAATACCAAAGCAGAAAATGAAAACACTCAACCTATCATATATAATAACTGTATCAGCAGTTGCAAGATTTATTCCCAGTCCTCCAGCTCTAGTTGAGAGAAGAAAGCAAAATCTTGAAGAATTTTTGGCATTAAATCGATCTATGCGTACTTGTCTCTCAGCTCCACCAACCTTTCCATCTATCCGTTCATATGTCCATTTCTGACCACAAAAACAAAATAAATGATAAAATACTGGATCAAATTAGTGTATATCTGAACAACCTATCACTGCAGCAGTTCAAATACAGATAAAGGATGGATCATAATAAGAAGATGCCGATACCTTATGAGTGCAGTAATCTTCCAGTAGGTCCAGCATGTGTTGAAATTGTGAGTAAATGAGAACTCTATGTCCGTGTTCTTTAAGTCTCACCATCATTTTGTCCAACAGTTGCAATTTCCCAGAAGTTTCCACAAGCTGCCTGCCACATAATAAAACAAGAACAAGAAGCACAAAATAAATCAGTAAATAATCTAAAGTACTTTGAAAAGAGTCTTTATACACAATGAAACAACAGAGAACAGAACAGCAAGCATAGGAAGCCAAAACTGAAATGAAACATCAGAAGAACAATCCACTGCCTCTCAAGCAAGGAACACACGGACTGAGAATAGGCAAAGAAGATGAAAACATAAGAAGATAGGAATGTCTTATCATAATCCCAAGGTATCACATGCATAACTGGACACATACATGTGTGAATGCAATTGCACAAACACCAAAGAACAAATACATAAAATTAAACCAAGTACTTGAAAGATTCATTGGTGTCTTCTATATCTGGTTCCACTCCTTCTAACATATAAGGATGACAACAGAGTTTGCGCAATTCCATAACCACGTTGATAAGAGAAATCTGGTCAAGGAAGATCCAGGGAAAATAACATGTTAGGTTGAAATACACTAAAGTAGTTAAAGTATCTTTATTTCTCTACAATAATAAATTGCACCTGTGCACCGCCATGTCGAGTTAGGATTTGATAGTTACGGGTCAGAATGGCCTTGTAATATTCCTTCTGCTTACTACTTAGTTCAACACGTAGAATAAGTTCCTTCTTTGGAGGTAGCTCCTTCATGACATCCTTCTTCACCCCTATAAGAGCATCACAAATTTGCATCCACATTCTCATCAATACTAAAATTTTACAGAAAAGGGGATGAAAACCATCTTTTGGTACAGAAACCATAGCTGCAACAGGCCACAAAAGAGAAAGCAAGAGAGAGAGCTCTTAAAATTGCATATTTAACAATTTTTTCATATAAAATAGCTAATGGATCAAATAAAATAGCTAAACTTGTCATAATATTTCTATTAAAAGAAAAGTTTTTCCTAAGATCCTGTATTGATTACTTTTACATTTGTGTTCCTTTTCTTGCAAAAGGAAACAGGGTGAAACCATCAGTGATTCAGAACATGGGACAAAACAAATAAAAAAAGAAGAAAAAGTGAGGGTACTAGCAAAAAGCAAATCGACTCCGTAAACCCAACCCCTCAAAAGAAAAGTGGAAAAATTTATTGCTTCAATTGCAGAGGAAAAACAAAAACCAAGTAGCGTTAATGTGCTGGCAAGTGATGAAAGAAGTGAGCAAAGACTACCAGGGGGCATGTTTTTCAGATGGTTTTCAGTGTTATGAATAACAATCTTTATATTTGTTCAAGATGAGAAAACTCCAAAAAGAACTGTTTGACAAAGTAAGAACCCCAAGAGAAATCAAATGCTTAAACATAACTATGGAGGCATCCACAAATAGTCTGATATCACTTCGATTGGGACCTTCATGTCCAAAGAAAAGGCAGAAAGGTCCACAGTCAGCATAAAAGAAAAATAATAATAATAATCAATCCACCAAATATAAATCATGGATATCAATAGCCCTGGAAATCCAATTAATCAAATGAAGTACATGTCAGATAGGAAAGTTTGAGATTTTACTTCTAAGGAGATGAGGAGCCAGCATTTTATGAAGTCTTGATATCTGCTCCTCTTGATTTATATCCTTAAACTCCTCTTGGAACTCCTCTAAACTCGCAAACTGCAAAGATTAAACCAATATGAAGAAAAGGTTTCAACTTATCAACAGGTTCTGTAACCTATCATGATCTAACTAAAATCATATGCAAAGCTGCACATTGTACTAACCTTCCCAGCATCAAGGAAATGCATGAGCATGAAAAGTTCATCCAGATTGTTCTGAGCATGTGTCAAAGAGTGCAAAAGTTAGTAAATTCAACACACACATATAAACAGTATTATTAAGTGGTAGAAAATCCCACAAGGCAAAAGCAAGCAAAGAAAGCTAATTAGTAGAAAATCCCATAGGCCAAAAGCAAGCAAAGAAAACTAATTAGCTATTCATATAATGATGGGTGTGCAATGCATTTTACTTTCTACCAGAGTTTGCAATCTAAACATTTGACTCTAAGCCAATACTGTGAAATATAGCATGACATGCATAAAGAACTTGCAATACTGAAGCAATAAGATGATTAAAAGCATGACATCATAGATATGTGCACATAAAAACAGAAGACAATGATAAAAAATAAAGTGCAAACAAGAAGAAAGAAACCAAAGCATGCATTCATAGTGTTGCAAAAGTGCTGGTTAATTAGATAGACCAAATCTGCCTATCTGCCAGTGTTTAAATTCAGCAAGCTAACTTTACAACATGACAAAATCAGCAACAGATACTCTCTCAAATACTCCAGGGGCAGAGCATAAAAAAAAATGCATGTTAATCAAAAGAACACTGAACAAGCCTCTCAATTATTTCCATAATCAGTGGTTTCGCTTAAAAAAATACAAAACCAGTAGGAATCAAGAGAATCATAAAGGCTTTAACATCATACAATAGGTTTATGAACATGGGCATACACTGAAGTATTTTTATTTTTCAATTCCGTTGATGTTGGTGTTTTTTTTATATGCAAGTACTATTCTCTGGCAAAAAGCAATAATCTTAAGTCCATGTGATTCAATTGCATAATTAGAAAACTAACCTGAAGAGGGGTTCCAGTCAAAAGCACACGATGGTTACTATAGTACTGCTTCATCGAGATAAACAATTTTGAGTCCTTATTTTTTAGACGATGACCTTCATCAACAATCTAGAAGTAGATTTCAGTGTTGAGGTGCAATAACATGAAGGGGACTAGTATAGTACTTGTGAAGTTGTAGAATGTTACCATGCACTCCCAGTTTATTGGTTTCAGTGATGTCGTGTCTAAGTTAATCATCTCATAAGACGTTAGAAGCACGTCAAATTTTATTCTATCTTGCTTTCTTTCAGTGACAACTTGACCAGATTTCTTTTTCTTGATCTTCTTGTGCTTCTTGGGGTAGTAGAATTCATATTCCCTAATGACAGCACGAGCTTGTGCAGAGCCGACATACATAACCTGCACAAGAGAAACTTCCACTCAGTGTTCCTTACCAATGAGTAAGATAACTAAAGAATTCTGTGTACATACAACATTCATTTGAGGGGCCCATGTTGCAAATTCACGTTCCCAGTTTCGCAATGTTGAAAGTGGAGCTACTACCAAATGTGGAGAGATGCCCTCTTCAAAAAGAGATGCTAAAAATGCAATACTCTGTATAGTTTTCCCTGTAATCAAACAAAAATAGAAAAAACATGAATGCAATGGAAAAAACAATGAAAAACTATCGTGCAAAGGCAGAAACACAAGCAAAACTCACCAAGGCCCATCTCATCAGCAAGTATTACATGTGTTTGTTTGGACCAAGAAAAACGCAAGAAGTTCAGCCCTTCTAGCTGATATGGATGCAATGAGCCTTCAATTACAAGAGCAAGAGCACTCGGGAATTAACAATCATCAAACCTAGTAAATATAATATAAAAGCTTGCTAGGTTTTCAAGAAAGTAGAAAAACATCAGATGGAATGAAGCACCTCCAGAAAGAAATTCAGGACTGTGTTCACACTGTTGAAATTCTTTTGATTTCTTCTTTGAATCAGTAACATCTTGAAGGCTGCTCTTTTGCTTCCTCGATTTGTGAGACCTAGACTGAATTCTATTAAATCTTTCTATTTCAGGCTGGAAAGCAGATACATCTGATTCAAATTCCCAATAACATTCATCATAAGGAAGTTCATTGTACTTCACAAGATATTCCTTCTCATCCTCGACTCCCCTGAAGCATGCAACAGTGTCACATTCGTGAATCTTGTGACAGAATCAAACAGTTTAAGAACAAAAGTAAATAAAGAGAAAAAAAGGGGGTAAAATAGTATATCTAAACAGCAAAGCACACCGGTATTACCAAGAAATGCAGTCCATGATAAAAGACAACTGCATATTATAAATGGCAGATTTTCACTTTGATACTTTTATGCTTTTACGTTCAATTAATGATATTAAAGTTTAAGAAACGAGATGCATAAAAGAAATGCACCTTGTAAAGACAAAAGAACATCCAAAAAAATGCATCAAGCTATTGTAAAGAGGTTTAGTAGAGAGATTCCAGAATAGGATGATGGCAACAGGGAGAATCAGACAGCCATGAAAGATGAGCATCCTTCAAAATCCCAACTATTCTGCTGAACTACCCTCCATCCAGGGAAAGATTCCAGGATTAAAAGCTCCATCCTAAGCCTCCTTAAAATATTACAAAAGGTCGGTATTCTTCAAAATGATATTTTTTTATTTTATTTCTAAATGAACAGTTGTATTTTCTTCTAATTATATTTTTCTCAACACACTTAACCCTTCATGTGTGAGCAATTTTCTCCCTCTACCTCAAAAAATGAAAGCATCTAATCCACCAGTTTCATCCCTGAAAAAAAATTCTGTCTTTGCCCCAAAAATAACTCAATCCTTGGTAGGTCCTTAACTAAGTCTAATCTTAGATATGAAATTGTTGCTTGAGCAGTAGAGATAATTCTTTCCAAAAACAAATTTTCTGGTGAGAAACATGCATGTTAGTTATTGTATTAGCAAACTACTTGTCTGACAGCATTTTCTCATATATATTTGGAGCATACAATACTTTCCTGATTGGAAGCGTGGTTGAAATTGCTTTTACTTTTCATTCAGAAATGCATCAAAATGATGCTTTTTTATTTTAAAAAAATTATTTTTGACATCAGCAAAATGATCTAAAAGTAACCATAAAAAAATAATTTAAAGTACAAAACAAAAATAATTTTTTTTAAAAACATTCTTAAAACACAGTGCTAAACAGGAACTCCACTCCATGGATTTCAAAATTCAACAAAAAACTTCATAGAGCATTTCCCCATTTCATCGTTTGCAATCAGCCATAAGGAACAAAAAATGCAGCATAAAATTAAAACTATCATATTTTGCGTGTTTGTTGCATTAAATTTTCATGAGTCAACCTGCAAGCAAGAATTCGATCAACTGTTGTCCATTCGGGTCGGATAGCAACAAAGTCATCCTCAGAGTTATTGTTTGATGCCATTTGACGATTGAAATTGTTTACTTTGGTCTTCAAACGAGGATTTGACTTGAAAGCTTTTAGAAACTCTTTCTCAGGTACCCTGTAGGAAGTTATGATGAACAAGGAAGGAAACAGGAAGGGGGGGAAACAGTTAATACACGAGCAAAAGATGCCAGATAGGCAGGGAAAGGACAACATAGAACAAAAAAAAAAACAAGAGAACATCATACAAAAGTCGAAATGGATTGTGCTACAGCAACACCACAATATATGGCACGTTAGCACGGAAGGAACTTTAAAAATATCATTTTACATGCAATTGTTCTTACTGATAAAGTTGGAAACCATATAAACAAAATTACCAAGTGCAATGTAGATAAGATAAGCCTTTCCACTTCACAAGATACTGTTTTACATAAATTTGCTTTGATCCTAGCTTAGAGGCATCACTATCATCAGCTACTGTAGGGCGCATTTCACTGTCCAATAACTTATCAATATCATTCAGAGGGCTAACCTGCAGACAAAAGAATGGTAATTGTCAGCTTTGAAAAGCATAATGTTTTAAACAAGAGTACCCCATGAGTTCCAAGGAATCATACACATTCAGGGCATCTCCAATTGCTAGGGAAAGGAGCTTTTAGTGGTGGAAGCAAACACTTGGGATGGTAAGCATAAGTGCAAGTTTCACAATTCAGAAGATTCTCACTTTCTCCGCAAGCTTGACAGGAATCCTCTTTCTGAATAAGAGGCAAGAAAGTGGAACTATTAAAGAGACATAAAGTTAATGAAACACTAAGAAAGACAATCATGAGAGGACAACCAAATCACAACATCTATGTTCACTGTAAACATGTGTGGGCGCATGGACACGAGAGATGTTTCAAAAAAATTAGTTATATATTCTGCCAAATGTTTATAGCATTATTCTCCATCAGTTGTTTCGAAGCCTAAAGGCCTTAAGCAGCTAAATACCTAAGTCATAATCTCTTCTCGCTCTTGTGCATTGTATTGCATTGCACTATGTTCCGCAAATACATCATTGTTTTTTAAATCAATTTTTAGAAATATGCATTCATATTCTTAATCGTAGTCAAATACTTTTTAGTTCCATCATCATAATCATTAAAGTTGAAGGACTAACATGACAACTGATGAAGGCTTGTTCAGTTAAACTACAAAATAAATCCAATGAAATTGGGAAAAAAGAACACCATATACATGATTATAGAATGGTGCCTGGGAACCAATGAAGATCACCCATGAAAAGGCCCATACAAGCTTATAATTTCATGCACCATCCCAAACCAGAAAAGAGAGGAGAAAAAGCTGATGGAAGTACAAAACTACTCAAACCCAAGAAGTTTGCAATTCTTGATTTTGACAGGCTGCATCCCTCATCCTGATTAAGCAATCTAACTCCAGGATAACAATGATTAACTTCCACAAGAGAAAGGACACTGGTAAAGTGATGCAGTGAAAAAACATCTCTAATAGAGGATGTACCTTAAAATAGAACCAACTAACTCAGAGCAATTCAGTCATGACCATGATTTCATCAAGCCAAGCTCTAGACCATATATATATATATAAAACACCAATGGAAAAATCCATGTGACTAATAACAGCCACAGGACAACAAAATTGTATCATTTTTTTCTTTATTATTTCCATAGAACATAGTTACCTCCACTCAAAAATCCCTGACCAACACCATCACTTTATTTCCTCTGTTAAGGCAACCTTAAAAACATCATCAAAACATCTTTAAGAATAACAACTCAACCACAATCCCGATCCTTTTACGTGATAAAAACGAATATAATTTATTTTCGTGGGAATTAAACTCCTTCCCGGAATTGAAAACTAAATATAAAAAAGAAATGCACAGAATTCACCTTAAAAACATTAAAAAAATATCCTTCAAAACACATCAAAATGTTTGAACCTCAACTATCTTAACTCCCACATGAAACTGTAAAACATCAAACTAGGTAATTAGCCTCGAAAAGAAAAGGAAGGAAAAGAAAGGGGAAAAAAACCGTTATCATTCAGCATTAAAGACAGAACACACTAACCTACAAAAGAAGTAAGAAGAAAGGAAACAAACCGCATCATCCCTGACAAATCTTTCAATTTTCTCCTGGGGTTTTTTAGCTTTCCCATGAACGAAATCAGCATCATCATCTGATTCATCCAAGTTATAAATTGGTCTCCTTTCTGATCTAACACGTAGCCTCTCCACTAAGCTACTCATTTCCTGCAACCAAAACAGGAAGAAAAAAAAAAAGACTTCGCATTATTAAACACCACAAACTCGAGAATCATAAACAAAACAAAGAAACCAAGATGGCACGTGCACCAATCCATGCATGAACAAAAACCACAAGAACAAAACCCCACTTGATAGAAAATTATCAAAATTAATCACCATTTCAATAATTAATGAGTTTCTGTCCGTAGTTATTGAAGTAAAGTGTGTATCTTTATGAGTATGAGGTCTTTAAAGGCAAATGGGTTTTAACTCTTTCTAAGAAATGTTTTTCCAAATAGATGTTTAGAGTGAGAGAGACAGTTACCAGAGGATCTGGGGCACCAAAGTTGTCAAAATTGCTGCCTAGACCCAAAGAAACACCAAAATCGGAGTTTGGCTAGATAGAGAAAACTAAAAAAACGGTTGTTTACAAGCGTCAATTATGCTGTCACCTAAGACAACGTTTTTCCTTGTTTTTTTTTTTTACATGAAGTACTGTTTATATAACAACTAAGGAGTTGCCTTTAAGCCCATAAGGAAAGATTAGTGTTTGTCAATTATAGGATTGCCCTCAGGTGTGTGGGGAGGGTTGGGTGGAATCAAGAGGGTAAGATGGTCTTATGGAGTGGTACAAGTTTTTCCGATTTGGACAGTGCTCGGAACTAGGGTATCGGTGAGATCAATGGAAGAAGATGAGTCTGTCAATGCCGGTTTGGTGACTTAACGGATTGGGAGAAAAAATCTTTCTTTTTATGGTAAGAGTAAAGTTGTGTTTCAATGCAATGTTTCAAGAGATTTTTTTGTTGGCATTCAAATCTAATTTGGTGTAGGAATTAAGTGAGTTAATTGTAAGGAGGTTAATCCTTAATGGGACGAAGTGTCAAATGCTGTTTTTTAAAATTTTAATTTTTTTTATTTTAAATAAATATATTTTAGTAATTTTTTTATCATTTTGATGTACCGATATCAAAAATAATTTTTAAAAAAATAAAAAAACATTATTTTGATGTATTTCGGTACGAAAAACACTTTGAAAAACGACCGCAACCGCTCTCCCAAACAAGCCCTAGGGTTATTATCAACTTTATTACACAGTAAATCTCTTTGCCAACTTTATTAAATTTAACCTAATAATGAGTTGATAGCTCTGAAACATTAATGTTATTATTAAGATTGATTGCAAAGTTAAAGGATTAAGCATCTCATAAGTTAATTAAATAAGTTAACCATTAATCATATTTGAAGATATTAAATGTTAAATATTTATCTGATTTAAAGGTTGGTGGTAGATGAAATGATCAACATTAAACATATGCCATTGCAAATGTTCTCTTGTTTTCTCAAAATGATTCTCCTTTATCAATATAAATAATTTTTTAAACCGATCTTTGAGATAAATAAGTAAAAATCATAAGTATTTATTAGAATATAGATCAAAACCTAAATGATCCTCTAATTATATCACATGAGTAGACAGTCAGGTTTTATTTTTTCACCTGAGCCCATAAAATATGTTTTTCAGGGGAGTAAAGTTTTTTCGAATCTAAGAAAAAAATATTTATATTATTTGTACATATTAAATTTTGTATGTTTATCTATATAGTTTCTAAGCAACATTGCATCATGATTTTTATAAATAGACGCATGCTATAAAATGGAACCATTTTAAAGGGTATAAGATCTTTTAGAGCGATATTTGCTCCAATATGGATAATGTCTTAACCTTGAGGCGTGAATTTTACTTTTCAATAAATATTGAATAACCTAGGTATTTCTATTTTGGTGATTTAAGATGGACAAATATCATTTTTTTAAAGTGATTTTAGTAATTTTTTTCCAATTTAGATAGTATTTGGAACTATATCACTAGATAAATGAGACAAAAACGAAGTTTATTAACATCAATTTAGATATTTAATTAACCATTAAAGAATTTATTGCTCTTCATGGTAAGAACATAAAACCTTGTTCTATATTTAGCATTAAGTTAACCAAAAATTTGTACTAGAATTCAAAATAAGTTTTGCGGCGAAATAAACAAGTCAAGTGTAAAGAAATTAATTAACAATTCTTTTTATAAATCTAGCAAAACATAATCTTGAGGTTAAATGAAATCATATTGTTCTCTTTTAAAAGGATATAAGATCTTTTGGAGCGATATTTGCTCCAATATGGATAACGTCTTAATCATGAGGCATGAATTTTACTTTTCAATAAATATTGAATAACCTAAGTATTTCTATTTTGGTGATTTAAGATGGACAAATATCTTTTTTTTTAAAGTGATTTTTATAATTTTTTCCAATTTAGATAGTATTCGGAACTATATCACTAGATAAATGAGACAAAAACGAAGTTTATTAACATCAATTTAGAGATTTAATTAACCATTAAAGAATTTATTACTCTTCATGGTAAGAACATAAAACCTTGTTCTATATTTGGCATTAAGCAAACCAAAAATTTATACTAAAATTCAAAATAAGTTTTGCGGCGAAACAAACAAGTCAAGTGTAAAGAAGCTAATTAACAATCCTTTTATAAATCTAGCAAAACTTAATCTTAAGTTAAATGAGATCATGTTGTTTTCTTTTAAAAGGGTATAAGATCTTTTAGAGCGATATTTGCTCCAATATGGATAATGTCTACAGTAAGTTTATTAAGAAATAAATGGAATATGAAGAATTGTTTGTTAATATAAAATTTTTATTAATAAGGTGGTTTCAAATAATGGGCTACATAATTAAGAAGCCCTCTATTTTTATATGTTAAAAGCAAAATTCACAATATTTGAAAACATTAATTTGACCTCACAAAAATAGGCTACTAGATAATTGCTTTTTATTTATAGTAATAATACATGATTTGGATTACATTTCTTGTATTGAGTTAATGAGTTTGATATGTTAATCAAGAGTTGCATCTATTCTCACAGAGAAAATATTGGTGTTTGTTATTTGTCGAGTTATCTTTATGTTTGTTGAGAAGGAGAGGTGGAGCCGGTAGTTGAAAAGGTATGTGTGGAGTAATGTTGTTTTTTTATTTATTTAAATACTATATTGATGAAATCATTAAAGCATGTGAAATTCATTAATAATATGAATTTGGATATTTAATAATTTGGAAAGTGATTTATTTATTTTATTAGGAAGCTGTTTGGGACAGCTTTTGAAATGACGTTTTCAAAAAATTCAATTTTTTTTTCATTTTAAATGAATATGTGTTGGTGTTTTTAGATCATTTTGATGTGCTGATGTCAAAATGATTTTAAAAAAAATAAAAAAATATCATTTTAATATATTTCGGCACGAAAAACACTTTGAAAAGCTACAGCAACAGTTTTCCCAAATAGCCCCTAGATAATGGTGAAATTGTGTTTCTATGTTTTCTTTTACAACACAATTATAATCGTTTTTGTCTTTTTATCTCCTTCAAACATTATGAAACTACATTTGACTTAGATCAAAGACACCACCTCAAATATTTTCAAGGTTGCTTTTTGTTAAAGAATATATAACCTAATAATGAGTTAAAAGCTCTGAAATATCAATGACATTATTAGGATTGATTGCAAAGTTCATAAATTAAACATCAATTCATGTAAGGCAAACAAGCTCCTTTAACCACATTGCTCGAGTCAAACGTAGCAAAATCTAATGAAAAAAGGTGGTACTTCTGGCACCAACTCATGAACTTGGCAGCCCATTTGTCAAGGAACAATAAGAACTTGCCGAAGCCAAGTCCAATTACAAAACCCACTTGAGAGAGAGTTAAAATTGCAACACAATTTTATAAGCGTTAGTTTCTTGAATTGACAAACTACCTGTAACATCCCAACTCAGGGTTTATCCGGCCAAAATCTGGGTGGCAGGGAGGTTGAGTAGATTAACTTGCAAGTTAACCCTATTTGAAGTAAACATCAGCCAAGATTAGGGCGTCGAATTAATCCGCAGATAAACGAGTATAGAACATAGAATATATTATTAATACAATCTCAAAACTAAAGTACTATTTAGAAGTATGGTTGAAGTTCCTTTTCAAAATGATTTTTATTTAGAAATACATTAAAATGATGTTTTATTTATTTATTAAAAATCACTTTTAATATCAGTATTTCAAAATAATATATTCTATGTTCCTTTTCAAATACATTTGAAATGAAACACGGTGACAAAAATAAAACAAGTTCTATTCATAACATGCATTCAACTTGCCTCATCCTCAATTACTTTTTTTTTATTCGAGGAAACTACATTCTTGGAAAATATACTTTGTGGGTCCCAGATAAACGAGTAAAACCCCGACTGTCTCAGGTTTTTATAAGAAATGCACGCCCTGACTCGAACTCGAGACCTGCTATACAAATCTCCAGACTTTTATCATCACGTCACACCCCTTTTAGACCTTGCCTACTTGCATTTAAAGACAATATCGAATACTCAAGGGTAAGATAGGATGGAATCAAGGGAAACTGCATTCGTTAAAGACAAAATTATCAATTCAAAGCTGAAGGCCTTCACGGTGATCTTAATTTAAAGGAAAAACTAGAATTAGAGGGTCTGATTATTGGAAAATATTAATTAAAAGGAGGGAGAGACAGAGATCCACCAGGTTCTGTAAGTTGATAATCAGTAATTATGTCTCCTTAAAGGTAGCAAACACAGCAAATAGCTAAATATATCCAGACCAGTGCACAAAAGATCATAACAAAAAGAGTTTCAGCCGAGCAATTTGTGAGAAACTAAATGATTATTGAACACTAACTGAAGCGATTCACAAAAATTCCAAGCTACAAACAGTCAAGTTTCGATTATAAGGAGGCAATTGAAAGCAATCAACACCAGAACCACCTCTTTTTTTGCCAAAGTCCCACACTTCAGCAGTCTACAGACATTGACCAACCTTTTATCCCAATTGTTTCCTCTCTTTTTTTTCAATTAGCATTCTGTCCATTCTGGAAACCAAGACCATACAAAACATACAAACTAAATTGATACATATCTGGGTTGGAGTGCATACCTCAAAGTAGTGATTATATCGCACATGAGAAACTTCATAAGAAAATTGAATGAAAGCATGTGTCTTTGCTCATCACTATGCAGTTCATAGCACCAAAATTTTTGGCTAAACAGATATGATCCCACAAAACTAAACAGATAGTATACAGCACCTATTATGCAACAGGTGATGGACAAATTCTCTTTTCATTAAACAGAAAGATATGTGGAAAAAATATAATTCTACTGTATTTAAAGATGTATCAAGTATACAAAGCAGGATTTTCTACTACAGTTGCTCTTCTGAGAAAATGGCTGGATGGAATACAATGGGTTAATGATTAGCATGTAAAGCCCCCCTCGCATCGAAAAAATAATTCAGGCAAAAAAAAGCCTGCTGTTCCCATGTGAGTAGAAAATTTTCAAAACTGACGTTGAATTGACGAGCTTGTACCGAAATTAATCATTGATAATATCACCTGTTCATTGGTTCCAACTGAACTTCCATTCGTCCAGAATGCTCTGCATCTTTTTGTGCTGAAGCCCTGGCTGGACTCAGGAGGTCAATAGAATCGTCTTCCTCAAGGTTACCCAACACCCAATTGCTTCTTCCAAGTATTCTGCTGCCCCTCCTTCGCCGTTTTTCTTGATATTCCAGGTAAGTGACAATCATTGTACCAAATGCAAACCAAAGAATTAATGCCCAGATATATCCATGAGCATTTACATCTCCATATCTATCTCCCAAATGCTTCAGGCCACTGAAAAGTGCCGCAATTCCTACAATGATGGCAGATCTTCCAACAATGAAGTGTAGATACTCCCAGAGATGCCTTTTTGAGGAAAGCTCCTCTCCATTAGCAGGTTTTTTAGGCCTCATGGAAGCATTAACTGGCTGTACACAGGCCAGGAATATAGCAGCAAGCCCAAATTTAACATGAGCTGAACTGACATAGAGGCCCCGAAGCTCAGCTACTGCGAATAGAAGGCCAAGCAAGAGAATTGCTAAACCTGAATACTGCAAGTAAACATGTGTCTGGTACCAGCTATCCCCCTTCACGTGCTTCAAGTATCTAGCGGCCATAATCCCACCAGGAAGCAAAATACCCCAAGCAAGGAACATCATGAACCCATGTACAGCTAACACTGGCCGTAAATCTTCCTCGGCTTCTGCAGAACCACGCATAAGAAACACCTGTATAGGCCTATGGCTAGTTTCAAAATGCATATTCTTCTCATTTAGGTTTTCATCTGACCATTTAGTACCCAGTGCCCATATGACCTTGAGAGGAGTTGTAGGATCGATGATATTTTTACACTCTACCTGATCATTGTGACTACAAGGTTTCAAAGGTCGTGTAAACTCAAAGGTAATGATCCCATTTTCTGATTTGCACCTTATATCCGTCAAATTCTCATTTGTTGGATGCACACTTGGGGCATCCCTTCCATCAATCCAAAATGAATTTACATGCCCGACACCGATATCATCAATCCAACCCACATAAGCATAGCTATTAACCATTCTAGTACCAAATCCTATCGCAACATAACCACTCTTTTTCTCACCGCGGGCAGCAATAGATATATAGTCTTTTGACAATGTCCAAAAGAATGTAACTTGCTGATCATCCAAAAGGACACTGTTGTTATACATATCAGATAAACCCCCATCAACCACCTGAATTCTCCAACCCATCTTCTTCTGAAACAAGGAATGATAGTACACCAGATCCGGAGTATTCCTATCTGGTTCCCAGATCAATTCCATTGGACTAGCCAGAACACCTTCAGCTTCAGACCCTCCTGCATATATCGTCTCAGTCTTGTTCCTCGATGTTGCATTACCACCAATCAAATCTGAAGTGATGTACAGTGCAACATCGTGTCCAGCTTGCACCGAAAACTTCACTGGCACCCCTCTTTCAACTTTCAAAATAGGAGCCTCCTTCTTATTAATGTACAAAACTTTTGAAGGATTAGGAGGATTGGGGTAATGAATTGCGGGGCCAGTAGTAACAACAAGAGGCTTGTTTGCATCTGCAATAATCAAATCCTGATCCTCCTTGTCCGCAGCATCCAAGGGCCCTAAACACTCATTCACCTGATCAGATACATTGAGTACCAAATGCCCATAAGTCACTGACATTGGCCCTCCATGATTCTGCGGCAAATAGTAAGGTCGAATAGTATCAGGAGGCCTCATCAACCCCAGAGCCCAAATCACTGTCATGTTCTCTGTATAATTCACCGGCAAATCATACTTGGTATCAACCGAAACCAATGGCCTCCTATACCTGATAAACGACACCCCGTCCCTTCTATGCCCATAAATCAACTTCGTATTGTTCACCAATCCAACAGGGTCCGATCCTTCATATATCGTATCAGGACAAACCCCATGAGCTGAACCATCCTTGTCTATAGTACACTCACTATACCTAGTGATGAGAAAATCATCAACAAAAGGCATCCCTTCCTCCGAGAACCCCGCCACCGCCACATCACCACCGATCATAATCTCCGAATTAGCATTCGGTTTCGCCCAACCAAATGCCATATAATTTTGAATAGTTATTGCTGCCTCTAATCCTATATCAATAAAATCCCCGTCCAAACTCCACCTAATCCTATAATCATTAGACAAAACCTTACAATTATCAAACATCGTCGGAACCCTGAAAGGCCCAGATTTGCCTTCCTCGCTATCATTACCAGACGGCGCCGGAGCCAAATTTGGACTCAATGCGGGAGCCAAATCAGACCCATTTGAGAGAATCACATGCCCAAAATCGGATTCCGTCAACAAGTCCCATATGGATAGGACTTGGATCTGATCCCAGGTAGCATTTTGACTCAATTTCACACTAAAGCTTGCATTTTTATAAGTCTCATTGAGTTTATAATCAGAAATTATAAACCCTTTTGTGAGATTATCAAAGTCGGGCGCGATGGAGCCCCAAAAGTGAACATCGGATCCTGATAGCATATCAAACTGAGAAATCCTAAAAGAGCAGTCATCGGTTATGGTTAGAAACCCACGTACTTGGTGTTGAACCATGGTGAATTCAGATTTGAACCCGACAAACGGACTGGTATTCGGGCAAGATTGACCGGGATCCGCATTAGAAACGAAGAGGAAGTTGCTGAAGAGAAAAAACCCATACCCTAATATTATTAGAAGATTGTAATTCATGAGAGCGCAAGTACACAAAACGAAGATCCATCTGGATGCAGTTGGGTAGTTCGGCGTATTTGGGTTTGGATCAGCGAAGAGGGGAGCTGGTTAACTGAGTACGACTAGTTTGGGGATGGAACGAAGAGTTCATCGGAGAGAGGCGCGAGTTCTTGATGATTCCTTAAGGCATTAAGGCCTCGTGAACCGGATATTATAATTCCCCTCGGACGGGCATAGGAGCGAAAAAGGATCGTGTCAGAGACGGGACTACGT
Organism: Salix arbutifolia; assembly: GCA_025169955.1. NCBI lineage: Eukaryota > Viridiplantae > Streptophyta > Magnoliopsida > Malpighiales > Salicaceae > Salix > Salix arbutifolia. The sequence continues at coordinate 1,555,232 of CM045919.1, read as the reverse complement.
TATTTTCGACTTTGAACCAAGGTGTAATCGGCTGGTAAGAGGAGACTTG